>OX421978.1:51373658-51934153 GCA_949128135.1 Parasteatoda lunata | reverse complement strand
TATATATATATATATATATATATATATATATATATATATATATATATATATATAAATATATATATATATATATATATTTATATATATTTATATATATATATATATATATATATATTTATATATATATATATATATATATATATATATATATATATATATATATATATATATATATATATATATATATATATATATATATATATATATATATATATATAAATATATATATATATATATATATATATATATAAATATATATATATATATATATATATATATATAATATATATATATATATATATAGATATATATAGATATAGAAAAATTGACATTTTATCTTACATTGATCGCTGAAGCATTAAAAATCTTAAACTCATATCAGTAGATAGCAGAAAAAGTGCAAATAAAAGAAAACTTGTTAAAATTAACTCAAAAATTGGATTCATAATTACCCAAAAAAAATAGATGCATAAGCAATGACAAAATAATATAATGGTAGTTTAATTGAGCATGCTAGTTTAGCGAGCCTCCTAGTAAAAAAAAAAAAAAAAAATAGGCCTCTTAAATCATTTATCTTCTATTTCGTTGATTAACAGTATCAAAAATACGACCTTCAACGTCCTTTGCACGTCCTTAGATTTTAAAGCATGCTAAAAAGTTTATTTCCTTTTCTTTTTCATACATCTTTCTTTATTACATGTTGTAATTCAGATAAACTAAAACAATTTTACGACTTTGTACAATATTTCCAACCCCTCCAAAGACCTCATTAAAAAATTTACACGCTCTGCTCAACCGTAAAAAATGTAAGACTTCTCGGATAAGTTTTTGTCTTAAGCGATCGTTTAATACACGGTGCTAAAAGACTCTTTGGGTCAAATGAAAAGATCCTAACCTTTCCCTTGCCCATTATCTTGGACAAATATCTTGAGTCCGGCTAATTGTTCTCCATTGTAGAAGGAGTAGATTTATCCAAGGCTAATTCTGAAAGTGATTTTTTTTCTTTCTTTCTTTCTTTCTATAAGCACTTGGACATGCAATGACCCTAACACAAAATGTTTGGTAATGGCTAAAGCTTAGAAAAGGAATGTGTGCTGGCTAAACAATCACTTTGAGTTTTTGTTCGCCGAGGGACTGTGTATGAAATATTAGTGTTTTTTATAGGATTGGTGTCATTTAATGTCTGTTGGGTTATGAAGGCAAGATTGAGCTTTAGCAACATCTCCTAGAACACCTCCTATTCTAGGAGGTGTTGGCTTTAGTCCCCTCATTCACGGAGAAAAAAAAATCTGGTAAAATTAGCGTACTGTAAGTAGTAATGTCTGTAAAATTACCGTACTGTACCAAAATATACGGTACTTAAATCATTCAATTTTTTCCGTTCACAGGGTAACGGTTTACCGGAAATTCTGGTTTTCAGAATCTTAGTTTTTGTTGCCACGCATTTAATTAAAAAAAATACAAAACTGAAACGTAAATTTAACCGAATAAATGGTCTTTATAACATTCTCTAAATTAACATATTATTAGTTAACGTTAAAAAAAAATTTTCACACATTATAAAACCATATTTTATTGTTAATTTTTCTAAAACCATTAGTAAAGCAATAAACGAGCAAATAAACGAGATGTTTGGTGTCCATAAAGCCTCAAACACCATAAATTTGAACCATATTCTGGTAGTTTTGACCATACTTTTCACCTCAGTACCATTTTGAGATTATAACTACTCGGGGCTATTGGTTTTTAATTTTGTTTGAAAAACATAAGAAAAAGACCTTTTTTTAATAAAAAATATTTTTCTCTGATATCAAGTTAAGAATTTTCTAATTTTAAAGAGTTAAAAAATATATTTTATGCCTATGAACATTGATTTTTTTATGTATTCGGATTTCAACCTCGTAAAATAGAGAAAGGCACAAATTTAGAAAATATATATATTTAAATTTAACTAATTAAAACAGTCCAGTCAAAAGATAAGTAGTTTTTACTTCAATTGGTCAAGTGTCCACAATAATTGCACACAGTACAGTCTACTCAGATCAACAATTAATTTCTCAAAAAAGTGTTGGAAACTCGTTTACTTTAAGTAAAATAAGTTGTAATCTTTTATTGCTGTATAATGGATTTATAATAATTATTAATGCATCTTCTAGCAAAAAAGTTAAAAACGCGTTTGTTTTAAGTTAGTTATTTTCAGAAATTTTTTTTTTAAAATTTTATCGTTGTATAATTATGTGTATACTCATTAATTTCTAGATGACAGCAACCTTAAAAAATACTAAACAAGTTAGAACCAAACATTTTAAATTAAAAAACAATAAAGCAATATTGAAGTAGCAATAAAGAAGTATTTATTTGTGACCTATAATTGCTATTTAAAAGAATAGCAACTGCTATCTTTAATTATTTTTTTTAAATTTAAACACATTAAAATAATAATAATTATTTGTTTGTAGCATTTATTATAGTAATAGCTTGATAACCTATTTCAATTTTCTGAAATATATGTTGTGGAAAATGTAAGCGTATAATAGGGAAACTAACAACATAATATTATTGCAACGAAAGGGCTAGAATAAAGCCTGAATGATAGTTCATTCGACTGCATTTCTAAAAAATTTATTTACAATTAAGCTAAAATAAACTAACAAAACGCATTTCTAAAAACTTGTTACTTTTTCAATTTCCCGTTTTTTTAGTCATTTATAAAAATGCAACTACTGTCCTAATTAATTGTTTACATTTCAATTTGTAAACTGACACAGAACATAAAGAAATAACTAACAAAACGCATTTTTCTAAAAACTTGTTACTTTTTCAATTTCCCAATTTTTTAGTCATTTATAAAAATGCAACTACTGTCCTAATTAATTGTTTACATTTCAATTTGTAAACTAACACTGAACATAAGGAAATAAATTAATTTCCGGGTACAACCGGAGGGGGGGGGGAGATCATTACATCACTTATCACTTTCACAAACTTCTTTGTAGACAAATAGACAATAATGTTTCAAAAATGGAGACAAAAATGTTTTTTTTTTTTTTTAAATGCACATTGTACAAACATATTTTACGTACACAAATATTTTAATCTTTTTTAAATTATGAAAAGAAATTTAAAGCAAAACAAAAATTTTATTCCCAGAGATTTCATTGTAGTCAAAACATTAAAAAATTCGCCTGTGTTAAAGGTCTACTTTTTATAAAACTGTTAAATATTACTTCAATATTTTTTAAGGGAACGACTCAAAACTATCAATATTTTCCCCTATTTTTATTATTTTTATTTTTTGAACTTAGCTACTTGTCCATGGTCAATTTGACCTGTTTTGGTAATATTAGGAAAAGATATGTACAAAAATGTTATGTACAAAAATGTTAAAACGTCGTAAAAAGTGTTACATTTTCAAATCTCCAATTATATCCAAATGAATCTCCAATCCACCACTAATAAAACAAAAGGAATACTTGAAAGTGGAATCGGAATTTCATCCTTATAAATGAATTATATAAAAAGAATCATGAGAGTATCAAGTAAAAAAAATACTACTTTATTTTGTAAATATTTACTAAGTGGAATAGAGGCTCGGTGGCTCAGAAGATAGATCGTTCCCAATGAGGTGAGCCAGAATCGATTCCTAGCGGTAGCTGATTGGTACAAATTTTACTTCCGGCCCGCTCTGACTACAGTGCTGACGTACAATATCCTCAGTGGTACACGAATCATGAGTTAGAACCCCCTTACTGTCGGGTGAACCGTGGGAGACTTTCGTGATTTTCCATTCCACGTAACGCAAATGGAGGTTAGGTTCCTCAAAAAACCCTCCACGAAAGGTGGTTTATCCAAATGCTTGGTCTAGGAGCTCCCTTACCTTCTGGGTTTAAAATTAGAACATAAAATAAGTGGAATGAAATATATTTAAGCGTTTCATCATTAATAATTTAAATTATTTTTTTTACATCCGACAGTTGAATTCTCATTACTGGAGTTGTACCTAATTTATTTTAGTGAATACAAATAAGCCGGTTTGTAGTTTTCGTTAAAATGAAAGCTAAAAATAACTTACGTAAACGTTTAAAATGGTTACCAGGGAAACGTATTTCTTTATATTAGCAAATTTAGTTATTTTTTTTCGATTTGAAAACGCGATGGGAAAATAACAGCGCAATTTTTCTTTTGATGCATTTCATTCTAATTATTTAAATATATTGATATCAAAAAGCAGTTCGTTTGCATGTTGATTTAAATAATTTCACAAGGGCAGCTAAAATACTAAATAAATAAAGGATTATTGATTGGTTTTAAACATAAATACCTGTTTCAAATAGAATTGCTGGTTAAGAAAAAAAAATACTATTTTCTCTCGGGACCTCTTAAACTCTCTACGGAACCCTAGGACTTAACGGAACACCATTGGTATCATTTTATACAAAACACATATCGCTGGTTTAAAACTAAAACGACACATCTGCAAACGTATTATACCTGCAGATGTGTCGTTTTAGTTTTGAACCAGTGATATGATGTTTAGGGAATCTTTGAGACAAGCGCATCAGAGATATATTACAGTCTAAGTAATCTGCGTGTGATTATAGACATTATCTTATTATTTTAGACATTACTTTAGATCTGAAATCTGAACAATGCTATTCAATTTAGACAATCTGTGTAACGTATCTGAAATTTACACAAACTAATCAATAAATTTGTGCCGATTGTGTGAGGTATTGATCGCTTCTAAAGTGAATTATTTTAATAAAAAAAAAAGGTTTAAAACAAAATTTTGATGGGTATGCTAAGTTATCTAATTTTTCTTTGTAAAATACATACAATAACACGTAAATTTATCGCTATTCTTTGTTTAATTCTTGTGAAAACAAACTGAAAAAAAGCGTATTGAAATCAACCAGGGAAAGTATTTAATTTATGAAGATATTAAGTTAGATAATATAAGATATTAGATAATTAAGTATTTAAGTTCGATAATAAATCTTTATTATTGTTTTCAGATCTCGAAATGTAAGTTTGAAACTAATGAAAACATTTTAAGTATCAAACATTTTCAACAATTAATTCTTCTTTCAAACCCATTAATTATAACGTTTAATAATTTATTGTTATCAAAATATTGTACTAATAACTGCATTCCCCGAGAAACTACAGCACAAAAATATGAAAAATGAAGAAAAGAATAAAATAAGGTTTATTAATTTATTTTAATAATTACATTTTATCGCATTCATACTAAGATATGGTAAAAATATAAATTTAAAAATCTCGTTCTTCAACCTCAATAAATTTTAGTTAGTGCAGTATATCATTAAATATCCACCATTTTTAACAAATAATTAATCCTCATTTCGTTATAGAAGTTAAAACGTTTATGCATGAATTGTTACTGCGCAAAAATGAAAATTTGAGTAAACCTTTTTATAAATGACCCCATTTTTCTTTAGAGAACAAGAGAAAGTAAAATATATGACTAAGACTAAAATACAAATTTTCATTGAAGAATTGTTGAAACTGTAACTTTTCCTTTTCTCAAAATTTCATTTGACGGCAGTAACAGGAAATTACAAAATTAGATTTGTATATATAGTACTCTTTCCTATAAAATGACAATAAAAAAAACGATCGTATTGGTGCAGATCGAAATATCGTACAAAATAAATAAAAATAGGTTAATAGATGCTCTTTTTGATAAACTAAAACTGATTTAGTAGTAATGCTTGTTTTCTTCAACTTTCTCTAATGCATTCATTCAATTCAAAGGAAATTGCTGTGCCGATTTTCGGGAAATGCCGATTCTTCTTTAGCAGGAACTTGTCGTGTCCGAATGCTGGACATTTACGTGCTACATCCTTGTGTATTCCTGTCCGTTTAATCTTGACAAACCATCTTTGACATTCAGTGTCTGAACAATGACCTTCTTCAGAAAATTTATCATTGTTCTCCGATGAACAGTTACACGTATGTCCCATTGCCACTACAAGATTAAAAACTTTCTCCATAAAAGATTAATACAAAAGAAATAGTTATCGTTTGCTATTAATTTTACTTTTTTTTTTTTTTTTTTTTTTTTTTTTTTTTGCAAACGACAAACGTTTTTTGTATTCCTATTTCTATTAAAAGCTAGTCCTACTTTCTGGAAAATTGTTGGAATTATTGCCGCATTATTCTTTATTCCTACTAAAACTTATTAAGTATTACTTTTTTTTCGTTTAATCATTATGAAAATAATAATAATAATAATAATAAAATAATAATGTAATAATGGTAAAAAGGTTTCTGGGTTTATAAATTTTTCTATTTCTTTTCTGTATAGCAAATATTTTTTTATTTACCAGTAAATGTTTTTTTTTATAGTTACCATTAACTTTTATTTTTTCTAAAAAATATATTATTTTTGATAGAAGTATTTTACTCTTATTTTAGACGACTTTTGACCTATTTTAAAGGAACAATTTGAAAAATTGTAAAGGCTTTTCTAACTGCGATTTTTTTTTTAAAAAATATATATAAAAAAGTATTGCATTTATTAATAAATTTTAATCTTCATTTTGTATTATTTATAATGAAGTTCTGCTCTCGTTAAAAAGGTTTTCTCATCTAAATAATTATCGAAAGGTTTCGAATGCATTATTATAATTCCACTTATTTATAATATCCACTTATAATAAATTATATAATAGTTTTTTGTTATATCTGGTATTCTGTCAAATCACTTTTTCTTTAGAAAAAAGAAGAAAAAAAATACAATAATTAAAAAAGTTCTGGTTTTTTATGACTCATAATTCAAGTTAAACCTTAGATTTTATTTAATTTGCATTTTATGAAAATGTATTGATATTTAAGGTGCTAGAAATTCCTGTTCTTTCGAATACTTAAAAAGTAAAAAAAGAATAAAATTAACCAGTAAATTCTGAGTAAATACTGAATAGTATATCAGAAGCAGCAAAATAATGTGATTTTAGAATTCTTAAAGCATTTTTAATGCTAACGCATTTTTTCTACTCAATAATAATTGTATTTTAATGTTTATATCTACATCGAAAGTAGTTTTTATATATCCTGTAATACTTTTTGGCATCTGTTTTCGAGTATTTAAAGTGACTGTAAATAAAAATATTTGCTTTTTTTTTGTTTTTTGTCTTTTTTTACGGGAAAATATTTATCTTCCCGAAATTTAATGTTATAAAATATGTTATAAATTATGTAATCTTGTAAAAAATTTATTATAAATGTTATAAAATATTTCTGTAAGTTTTTTTTTTTTTTTTTTTTTGTTGAAATACACCATTACAGAGCCATTACATTATGGCCACCCTCCATCTATAACAATAGGCTATAACCCGGTGGCGGGGGAAGTATGATGTGGGCAATGTTTTCATGGGGCACATTGGGACCCATAAAATTGTAAACTACTGTCGTCTGTAAACTACTTGAACATAGTTGCAAACCAGGTTCACCCAGTTTTTCTTGCGTGGGATGGTGTTTATCAACAGGATAATGCACCATGCCATAAGGGTCGAATCGTCATGGATTGGTTCGAGGAACATTCCAGTGACTTTCAAGTCATGTCCTGGCCCCCAAATTCACCTGACCATAATCTAATAGAGCATTTGTGGTCCTACTTGGAAAATCAAATTCGTGCTGCCACGCTACCCCCTCGCAATGTGAGGGAATTGCAGGACCAGTTGGTGAGCGCTTGGTACCAGATACCTTAGACTACCTATCGGCACCTGGTGGAAGCAATGCCACGGCGGATGCTAGCAGTTCGGAGGGCTAAAGGTGGTCCTACATGTTATTAGCAGGGTGGTCATAATGTAATGGCTTTTCGGTGTATGTGTGTAATGTTATCCTAAAAGTATTTCAAACAGATAAAAAATATTTTAGAGGAGTTTTGCAGAAAAAAAAGAAGAAAAAAAAACTTTTTTTTTTTCACCTTAAGAACTAAACAAATTTCTGAAACTATTTGAAACGTGTTTGTACCTAATTTTTATTACATTTATTACTTATCTGAATCCTAATTTCGACCTTTTGGTGTTTTATGAGTCAATATCTTATGCAAGATTGTTTTTATGTACGGAACTGCTTCATTGTGTTACCCTTTCCATTAAAAGCCGTGTTACTGTTTAAAATCATATCACTGGTTAGAGATCATGCAAAAATATATGTAGTTTTATAATTGGTTTTCTATTCGAAACAAATCGCAATTTTCAAATGTAAAATTTGCCTTCATGAACGCTGTAAAATCTCTTTTCAAGATTAATTAAAGCTATTTGAATTATTAAATATTTAATGTTCATTAGTAACAATAATCAGCAGCTCTCATAACATTGCCTAAACTTGAAAAATGTAAGAAATTTTATTTAAAACCAAAATTTTTCTACGGCACTAATTTTTATTAGGCCTGATATTTCAAATATTGTAAGCTTACTGACATTTTTCTTTATGTAACACAATGCAACAACTATTATGCAAAAAGCCTACGTGAAGCCGTTAATCGTTCGACAGGTTGGAACGTAGAATATATGTACTGTGATTATCGTCTGCCGTGATCTGCACGCGAGGTCGTAGTTCGTCTATCATTAACGGTAAGCTGTTGCCATTGTGTATCTCAGAACAACGTTTCCGGTCGCAATGGAACGTGACTTCTCGTGTCGCGAAAATGGCACCTGATACCATTGTTGTACTGACAGAAGCTCAGTTTAGGTTGAAAACTGTTATTGTGAACTATGATATCTGTAATAAATCTAGCAATTTTCAGGTCATAATTTCACGTAGAGAAACAAAATATTCTACTTTCTTATCGGCATCGAATAATTTTATTCGACCATATCACAAACCGTGAGGAGGAAGAAATTATGCGAGGAGTTGGCCACAGTTCGTTTCAATATATTTTGTTCTCAATCTTCTGTAACAAATCGTCTGAGACCAGATTTTTGGCGTATAATTTCTTTTTCACTCTAATCTGAACTAATTATCTGTGAATATTATCTTAAATTTATGCAACAGTTGAAGGACAGGTTTTCCGCTAAGCTACAAATTTTAGAAATTAGAAAAGAAAAAAAACTTTTTTCTTAATATTTTGATATGTGTTTAAAATTTGTGACAATTATTTTTATAATGTTCTACTAGATTTTAAGACACAGTTCAGTGTTTGTAAGATGCTAAACAACTGTTTTGTTTAATATTTCAGACTTAAGTCTTTTATTTCACAATAAGCACATATTGGTTTGTTAAAATAAATCTGATTTGTGAAAAACCACGAAAAAACCACGATCTTATAGAAGTAACTACTAATTTATTAAAATATATTTTATGTAATTTAGTTTTAAAAAACTGAAAAAACTTGCTTTAATTTTATTATTAAAAATATTAAAATAAATTTACAAACTTGCACCGTTACACAGTTCTCTACCCCAAAATAGCTTTGATTTCTTGTATTTTTTTCTGAAATGAAATTTCAAAATAAAAAGGCTTGTGCTATCTAAGTTGTTCAATTAAAAAAAGTTACTTATTTTTATTGTGGTTTTTCAAAGAAGACAATTTAAGGTTTACAAATTAGTTTGTAGTAGTAATAGTTCGTAAGCTATTTTCAATTAAAAGTTCAATGTTAAATTTTAAATACCATTTTAAACTGAACCATTTGTTATAAAATTAAATATTTATTATTAAACGACTTAAAACTCCTCATGCACCACAAAGTATAACATGAGGCTTACAGTTGTAAGTAGAAAACAAAAGAAGAAAAATTTACAAATTTAAATTAAAAACAAAATTCCGCAAGGCAGCAAGACTTTCAATACTTTTGACCAGTTCTGATAAGACAGGAGGCCAACAAATAGAAAGACGCCTCAAATCAGTCTTTAATTTCATTCGGGCACTCGCATACAAATCGCAATGAAGAAGAATATGTTCAGCATCTTCATCAGCATCGCCACAAGCACAAATTCCACTGGTCTCCAGATGGAAACGAAATAAATATCTCTTAAAATTTCCATGGTTTGTTAAAATTTGGGTTAATTTAAAATCAGTTGCAAAGAATTTACATTGCAAACGGTGAAAAATGGATGGAAAGAACCTTTTCGTCCAAAGCGACAAAGGCGAAGAAAGAAATTCAGCATTCCAGTCCGCAATGATTTTATCTCTAGCGATAAATTAAATATTTAAAAAAAAATTTTTCTTTAATAGAGTGTTTACTTACAAATCAGATTTATTTCAGAAAATCTAGATTTCTAAGACATGTAATTATTGTTGTATCCACAGAGCGTTCGTTTAAAATAAAAATGTTCGTATAAACTATAATATAAGTAACACAAGGCATAATTTGATGCAGCGAAATTTTCTTACCGAAATCATTAAATTTAATTTCATACAAATCGTGATGAAAGAAATTTATTCTAAGTGATAATAATTGCTAAAAAAAATCGAATTATTGTGTTATTATTTTTCATCTTTTCTTTCTCATCTTTTTCACCATTAAATAAATTTTAACTATTACAATATTTACATTTCCATGATTTACGTTAGCTATGTAATGTATTAAAGCATGATATGAAAATATACCTATCTCTTAATATTTTTATTTTGATTAACTTGTTTATTACAAGTTAGTGAACTAAAAGCAAACATTTAAGTATTTTTTATAATTCAATTTTAATTAGAACTAGTAACACTTCTCAAACTCATATTACTTCAGTCGAATATATTAAAACAAACTAACTATGTTCATGTAATTTTCTGTAATTTCATGTAATTTTCTTTTTTAAGTGATCCACTTTCCTTTCGTAATTGTTCAATTGTAAAATGCAACAGATTTTATCAGCCAAAGTTACCATCATTAATATGAGTTATGAAGTTTTCAAAAAGGCAGAAAAAAAAGCAAACATGGAAGACGATGGGGAAGTTTTTCTAAAAAATATGACAAATATTTATTGGTGTCTTTAATGTAACATCACTTCAAAACATCAAGTGATAATTCTTCAAGTCAACATTTATTGGTCTTAAAATAAGAACTTTAGTAACAGTTTTTTCCTCATACACCTTGTTAAGTTTCATGAAGGGTTGCCCAATGATTTACTCTAAAGTTTATTGAACTTGTCTCTTATTATTTATCCATCATAAACCATTCATTGTTCTAATAGGATTATTGATTTTCTTTATTACAGTGCTATGATCAGTCGTAGAAAAATTCTATCCCGCTCCAGGGATGAACTCAACGTTGATTTAGGCTTAGAAGAAGATGAAGATGCTTGGTTTACAAAAGAACGACTCTTCAGGGTAAGTCGACTATCATTTACGTCTTGTAACCAACTATTCTTTAAGTTACTAGAAACATTTAGAAGCTTTTCCTTGTTCTCCTATTTCCTTGCAAATACTTTAAAGGAGAAATAAGGAATTTTAATCTAAAATATTTCAAGTCTCCGAAATGAATCTTCAAAACACTTACCTTCATATTTTCATACCTGTAGGTCGTAGAAAAATTTTAAATGGACTTATAATATCTTAATTATATTTCGTATATGCTGTCTTATACTAATCAACCCAAATTTTTACTAATTTTAACCTCTGATACCATTAAAAGAAGTTACTGGAAATGTTTTTATCTTGAGCATTTTTAGAGATGCAATCCTTCATGTTTTTTGAAAAACTCAAATGGAGCAAACATGTCTTTGCTGATTTGCATATCTAATGGTCTTTAACGAATTTAGAATGGACTAAACCACATATCAATCTTCCCATCTTCTATAGCTTTACAATTTTTGTACCATAGCTTTACAAATTTTGTACCATTGTACCATAGATTTACAATTTTTTTTCCTTAATATCTTAACGGAATTTTCTATAATTATACTCTTAGTAATTTTTGTTCTTCATGTGTTTACCTTTTGAATAAACTTATAGCATGGATCAATTTTGTAATTTTGTCTGTATTAATTTGCATCCCTAATAGTCTTTAAAGAATTTAGGGTGGACTAAACCAGATTTCATCCCTCTTATCTTATAGTAGCTAACCATGTCTTTACTATTTTTTCTCTTATATCCTTAAGAAATTTACAAGAAGGGATTTTATATTAATTAACTAATATTGTCTAACTTTAATCTCTGGTGTCTTTTAATGAATTCACTCGAAATAAATATATTTTTAGCAATTTTTGTCTTATGTTTTTTAAAAACCCACATAGAGTAAACATGCTTTTACTGGTTTTGATCTCCACTGGTCTTTTAAAAATTTAGTATTGACTAAACCAGATATCATCGCTGCTATCTTATACTAACTAACCAAACCTTTGCTAATGTACTTTCCTGATATCTTTGAGAAATTTTCTTTATGATAAAATTCTTAGCTAATTTTGTCTTTTATGTTTTTCAAAAACTCATAATAAACATGTCATTATTGATTTTCATCCTTAATGGTCTTTTGAAAATTTAGTATTGAATAAACCAGATATCATCGCTGCTATCTTATACTAACTAACCAAATCTTTGCTAATGTACTTTCTTGATATCTTTGAGAAATTTTCTTAATGATAAAATTCTTAGCTATTTTTGTCTTTTATGTTTTTTAAAAACTCATAATAAACATGTCATTACTGATTTTCATCCTTAGTGGTCTTTTAAAAATTTAGTATTGATCAAACCAGATATCATCCCTGCTTTATCTTATACTGACAAACCAAACGTTTACCAATTTTCTTATCTTTAAGGAATTTAGCATTTTTTTTTTCTTTACATTATTAAGAAACTTATAGTGGATCAATCACGTTACTGAGTCTGAACTAATTTGCATCCCTAATGTTCTTTAAAAAAAAATTTAGAATGAGCTATATCAGATTTCATACCTGCTATTATATCAGCTAACCATGCCTTTTTTTTATTTGTCTGCCTTATATATTTAAGAAATTTACACGGAATGATTATACACAGTTTTTTATCCCTTTATGTCTTTTGGAACTCATACGGAGTACTAACTATGTTCTTATCAATTTTCCCTCTGATTATCAATGACTTAAGTCGAACTGACCATATCCTTATCAATCTTTTTTTGATGTTTTTTAGATACTTAGATAAATTTCTCCTTCCCTTACCAACTTTCATTCCTAATACCTTTCCAAATCGTTAAAAAAATTTATATCAGGCTTAACGAGAAAATTGTAATTTCTGACGCTATAGAGAGAGTAAAAAAATATTCAATTACAAAAGTTACTGTCGATTTAACAGAAAAACTGAGGGCTACTCATCAAAATATCTTATTTATTTTTACCTTCTTTTTTCATTTATTTATTTTGCTCATTCTTGTACAAATGCTTGCAATTCTTATTTTAATGCAAAAATTCAACCAAAATTAGAAAATTCGTACTAAAGTAAAATGCATATGACTACTTATTGGCTTTCGAAATTTTTTTTGGAATCACGGGTGATTTGAAATTAGATTTATTTGATATCCCTACATGAATTGAAATAATAATTTTCAAATAAAAGTTTCACTTTTTTTAGCTTTTTTGGAACCTAAATAAATGCAGCTTTATAGATTTTATTTTCTGATTCGCTTAAAATCAAGGGAAATATTTGAAAAACTGAACGCGACATAAAAAAAACAACTACGTGTCTTTCTTAAAAAAAATCCCTCCACGCTTTGACCCCATACAGAAGACTCCCACTTTTATTATTCATTTCTCTCTTCTTTAACTGTATCTGCTGAGCTTCTATGTCATCATCACTAGACGGTTTTTCTCCACGAAGAATACTCATCAACACCAACCATTCACCTTTTTTTTCTTCTTCATTCAAACAAACATTGTCATCCTGCAACTCCGCCTCCAAAAGCAACAAAACGTGGGCTTCTAGGAAACTAGTACGTGATGCGACCAGACGCAGCTCAAACTCTCTCACTCTGATACTCATGCAAATCCCACTCAGAGATAAAAGTTTATAGTTATGAAAGCAAAGTGAAAGATTTTGGTAAAACCTTTCCACTTTCAGTTGCTTGTGCGAACCAGCCAGATCCTTGTCCCGCTACCTACGAAACGACCTTAACAGATGATTCACGCGAGCTATTCGCCTACTAGACTCCTTTTTTGGTGGTGGGTCTTATAAGACAAATGAAACCTAGCGGAAAATGGAATTTATAATGAACTAAAATATTTTTAAAATCATCTGGTCATCTGTGGGAAACTGGATCTAATTTTTGAATTTTAATAAACATGTAATTACGATTGTATGTCTTGATGCATAACAACTTGCATCGAAGCGTTTTGTTTCAAACCCAATCGCTTTTTAGAAAATTACAAAAAAATTTCAGTTGATACTTTTTTAAAGAACAGAAATCCATTATTATTTTAAGATGGTTTTCATATTTAGTATTTTTATTTAAGCTTCAAAAATGCAAAAATTCACTTTAATTCTTAAGATATATGCTAATTTTGTTTTTACTTATCAGAGAATCTTAGTAAACTTAATAAAATAATCACACAATTTTTGAAAAACCGAAAGTTATTTTAAAATAACCAAAAACCGTGAAACTAAATTTTCAAAAGTTTTCATCGTAAATATGAAATATTAAGATGTGATAAAGGATATACTTAAATTTGATAGCAGGGATAATTTCAAAATACTAAAATCAGTATGTGTTTAAAGTATGTTATTAATATCAGTATCAGATATTTTAAACTTTGATATCCAAAGAAAAAACTTTAATAAGCTACACTTATGCTCAAACTAAATAAGTATTTTATCACCACTCGTTTCCCAAATACTATTGCTTATATTTGTATCAACAACAGTTCATTGAAGACTTAAAATGTTAATTATAAAATTTTACTTTGTAACTATATTTGCTACATTTTAATCATCTTTATCGTGTTATCCTTATATTGTATTTGTAATTTTGTACAGTGACTAGAATAAAGTTAATTTGCAATTGTTCAATTTTATTAGCAACTATGCTATCATCCTACAAATACTAGAAACATTATAGCACTCATTTTTAAAGTTAGACTTATGCTTTAAATAGTTGCTAATACAATTTCGCAATTAAATGCATACATACAAAGAATAGGTAATGTTATAACATTATTAACTTAATCTAAAACATGTCATTATGTGATTAATGTTGTCGAAGCTATAATTAAAGGATCAGAAAGTTTCCTCGTTGCAAACAATCGAACAGCTGTTAAACCCCCATTCGTACAAGTATTTCATCTTTCTATTATTGTTTACATAAATTAATGATTGTTTTTTGTGACACAATGGCAATTTGCAACCAGTATACTTTGAAGTGTTATATTTTTGTAAATAAACAATATATACCTGAATTATTCAACACATTAAAATTAGCTATAACTTACATTTGGTAGTTAAGACTATTTAATTTACTACTTCATTCAATTTGGGAATGGTCCCGTATGTATAATGATCGCTAAAACACGGTTTTCAGCAGATCACTGTGTGTGAGTGGGTGACCACTTTGATTAGTCTGCGAAAAGACCGAGGGTGTGCGGTATTGATCCTTGTTAAGCGATTCCATCGTAAAGCGCTCGACTTCATGCGCAGATCATCGAGCTAACAAATCGGAGATGCCGTCTCTTAGGATCAAAATTTTGATGGCATGTCTTCAGATTATTCTCAGGAATGTTTCCCTGGCCGTCAACAACAGCCCATATTGCACAGGTCTAGTGCAACATAAATAAATCCCAACAGCAACACTTTAGACATCCTACATGCCATGCTTACTTACTTTAGCCATTAAAAAGTAAGAAAAAATTATATTTAATAATTTAACAATTATGTATAATTTACTAGTACTTGTTTTACTTTAGATACAACATATTGTGTTTTCACTTGGATTAATAATTTTAAAAAATAGGTATAGCATAAATAAAAAAAACAAAGAATTTAAAAAACCATTACTTTTTGATAATTTTTAAAAATAATCTCGAATCTTATTTGACTTTCATATTAATGCCACAAGAAATAATGAAAACATTTTAATTCTTTTAATGTCTTTCAAGTAGTTTTTTTTTTTTTTTCGTCATTCTTAAAGTCAAATTGTAATATTCTTGATAGAAGTTGTAAAATACCCCATTAATAATTAGTAATATTCTGTATAAGGAAGTCTAAATGAAACTTTGATGTAAAAAGAATAGCGTTATTGAATTAAAATAACCATATTAACCTTTTGGTACACATAACACTTAATTTTTCAATATGAATCTGCTTTATTTATAAAACAATTAACTCATCGATTTGAATCCATTAATTTAGTTATTAATTTTGGTTACTAAATTAATTAATATTAATTTTTCAATTTAAAAATATTTTTGTTTATTCTGTTGTTATTTTATTCAAAGCTTGAATATAATTTACATGCCATTTAACCCAATGAGATGATTTCTTTAATTGAGACGCATCGTTTTATTAGAGTAATTTTTAAGCCTAATTTTGTTTTAATTTAGATTCTTCATTTGTTTCTTCGCTTACCTTCATATTTATCAATTTATACAAGTTTTATATTATTATACTCATGAATTAAATTATGAGGTGTATATTTCAAATCTTTTTGTATCATTTGATTGAACACAGTACAAAATTTTGACAAAAAATAAATGGGAGCAATTTTTGGTACTGTCTGTTTTACTTAGTAAAATTGTTTAAAATAATTTTTCACTTTTCAATGTAAAAAAAATATATTAATAATACATGCAAAATATATTTTTATTATATTTAAATTAATCGAAGGCAAACTAAATAAAACATGCGAAAATAATTAATGCGATTTTTTATTAAATTAAGTTTATATTACTATTAATATTTTTTGAATTAATTTTGAATTATTCTAAGAACTTTATAAGAAAAATTATATAGTTTTTTTTCAGTTGTTTAATTTGTAAAATCTATTAAATTATTAAGAAAAAAACTTTCTCGAATAAAAACTATGTATGAAATGAAAAATAAACACAGTTTATCCTGTGTCGTTTGTTGTATAAATTCTGACAAATTTTAACAAATTTAAAAATTCTCTTAGAAAACTAATATACTTGATAACGTTAATTCTGCTTAATATGATAGGTCATTTCTTACATGCTCTTTGGAACTTTCAAGAACATAAAAGAGATTAAAAATGTCGGCTTTTTTCAAGGAACAAAATTACATAAAAAAAGCGTTTATTTAAAAAAAAAAAAACTGGGCTATTTTTGATCTGAAAACAAAGCAAGTTACTTTTTAAAAATATATTTAAAACAAGAAATACTCATAATTGTATTTTAAATAGGTAAGTTTTTTTAATCAAATTTCCTCACGTGAGTTCTATTTAGCGTTCGATGCAACTTGTCCAACTTTACTTTCCTTAAGGGTAAGTTTAATGAGTACGCAGTTTACAAAAAAAATATTTAACAACAAAGGAACGAGGAAATTTGCTTTGTCGTTTATTCTTCCATCTTAACTGATGCCAAAAACAGATACCAAAAACACACAGATGAGCTTTATTGACTATTCTAGCGGAAACGCTTTATTTATTAGTTTTTTTTTTGCGGAAATTATCAGTTTTAAATCAGCCTATTTATATCTATCTTCGGAAATATTAGGAAAATATGGTGACTAATTTCAAACTTCAGCTAAAAAAAAATCTTTTCACTTTCGTTTAATTTTGTTTTCGGAAAAATTATCGTATGCATCACGGAAAACGCAGACGATAACAATGCGGATATTCCTCATTTCATGGTTCTTTACACAATATGGATGTATATCATTTGTCTGTTTTGATGAGAACTCAATAGTTAAGTTATCTTTAAAATCTTAATACACAAATGTTTGTATTGAAGCTACGTTACTTGATTGTGGGTGTTATCCCGGTTATCTTGATTTAACAGTAACACGTTTCTAACTAAACAATATTTTTTTGGTTTCATATTCATAAAAAATTTTATCTTGATATTTTTTGTGTAATCGAAGCATTTGAAATTTTATAGTTTATTATTAAATTTTTAAACTCTTATGTTTATACCATCTCAAAAAAAAGAAGGTAAAGTTATAACAACAAAAATGCACTCAGTGCTAGTGTAACGAAAAAAAATTATTTGAAATATTTCACTTTAAATAAATATATACATTATACTTTTAATTTATATATAAACATGTTTTGGGTCTTTTCAAAATATCAAGTAGCATGAATTCCTTTTTCTTAATTTTTAGAACTAACGAATAAACTGCCATATTTTATAATTTAAAAGAGTAAATTAATATATTATACTTACAACAGAACAAAACTTGCGCCCGTTCTGACTTTTCCAACATGTGACTTTACATGTTCTGAGTGTTTTTTTTTTTAAAACATCAATTAGCATAGTTTGAATGTTTCTAAAATATCATAGCATTATCTTGTTCTTCTACTGGGTTCTTTAATAGTAACATTTTTAAAATTGGTGGTTAAACTGCTAAATTTTGTGTTTTGAGAAAATAAATTAATATTTTATACATGGGGCTCTCTCTCCCTCTAAACCTGACTTTTTAAAAATTTGTCTTCACATTCTCTGAGCATTTTCAAAATATCACTTAGCAAGTTCTTCTAATGGATTCTTTTTATTTATAACGTTTTTAGAATTAACTTTTAAACTGTCATATTTTATGATTTGTGAGAGTTATTTAATAATGCTTACAACCAACCAAAATAAGCTCTGAAACTGAGTTTTCTAAAATATGACTTAATATGTTCTGAGTATTTTTAAAATATCCTTTAGCTTGTTCTAAGTGCTTTCGAAATATCCCTTTTACCGCGTTCTGAGTGTTTTCAAAATGTCACTTAACATGTTTTTTAGACTTGAGTTCTTTATTTGAGACATTTTTAAAACTGACGACCAAACTACCATATTTTATGATTCGACATATTAAATTAGTATTTTATACTTACAGCCAACCGAATCATGCTCTGAACTTTATTTACAAATATCACTCCTTCTGAAAAGCTCGTAAAATGCTTTTTTTTACCTAGCTCGTTAACTGTAGTTTTTCAAACTGAATAAAAAATTAGAGTTCGTATAAATTCTGGATTTTTATGTCAATTCCTAAATGTTATTTAACAATTCAACAATTATTTCTTCATCTGAGTTTTAAAAGTTAACTGATTCTTTCGTAAAAAAATAATAATCAAAATTAACAATGATTTATGAAGAGATAAATTAAACATGTTAAAGTACTGATTAACGGATCTACAGAGCCGCAGGAATAGAACTGAATAAAAAATTGGAATTCGTATAAATTCTGGATTTTTATGGCAATTCCTGAATCTTATTTAACAAATCAACAATTATTTCTTCCTCTGAGTTTTAACAGTTAACTGATTCTGCCTTTAAAACAATAATAATAAAAATTAACAATGATTTATGAAGTGATGAATTAAATATAAAGTTCTGATTAACGGATCTATAGAGCCGCAGGTATAGAACTAGTTTGAAATATTTTATGTTCACCGGCCATTATCACATACTTTCTTTCATTCATAAGCTATAAAATCATTTTGCTTTCACGTTTCAAATGTGGCTTAAGGTTATAGTTTAATAATAAATTTTCACTTTCACTTCCTAAAAGTAATAAAACTATATCCGCATCTCTGAAATAGTTTTTTATGGGAATCGAAAAATCAATGTCCAATCCCTCGTCGTATTTTGATATTTTTATTGACTCTTTTTATAATCTTTTGCAATACAGTTAAGTAAAGACGCACACGCGCTCGAGTAGATGCATAATGGTTTCATAAAAATGTGGTACAAGTTAACAGTTTTTTGTTATACGCTAACAACCATTTGAAAAATGTTATTTACAACTGAAAAGTTATAATGGTGCTCTTTCAAGAGGATTGGTTTTGTTACACTTGTTGATATACTCAACTATAACATACCAACATGAAATCTTGTGTTTTAGGAATATTATGTTACCATCAGAAAAATGAACATTATTTTTATATGATCTTAAAAGTGTGTGTGTTAAAAAGTTTTCATAATTTAATAGAATTTTTTTCAGATTATTGATAATAGAAGAGTGTACAATATTTTTAGAAAAATAAAATATGGAGCTATTTTGGTAGAAAGTTCTAATTTTCAACTTATTTCATTGACATTTCAAAGTTTAAAAAACGTAGATTGAATGAGTATTGCAATCGGAAGACGTAAATCATTTTAAGGGACTAAACACAAACACTCCTGGAATATTTTAAAACGTTTTTGTACTAAGCAAGTGTTGCCAATGCAGTGATAGCGCTTAGCTTCTTCAAAACATTTCAATTTGTTGCTGATTTGTTGATATGACGTGTATGAAAAAAAGTTTTGTTATTTTTTAAGTCAATTCAAAACAATGAAACATTACAAAAATTCAAAATACTCAAAATCCATAAAATGAACTGTTATTATTTACAGAATTTATGGAGTAAAAAATAAATAACTATCAATTATAATTATTATAAGTATTAATTATTAATTTTAATCTTTTTATTATTATTATTTTAATAAATAAATTATTAATAAATTATTCATTAAATTATTAATAAATAAATTATGATAATTAAAAAATACAGATGGTGGCAGTTCGGAGATAATAATTAGATCATTTTTTTCAGATATTTGAGTTTTATAAAATGTTGACATAAATTAGATATTTTTTAATTCACTTCATTGTTACACCTATATTTTAAGATTTTAAAGAAGCACTTTAAAAATTATTTTTTATTTATAAGTCATTTGTAATGCTTCTAATAGTAACGGAAGTTTTGAAAATTAATAACATAAATAAATTGAACTGTTATTTTATCGAATTTTATGAATTTAAACAAATAGAGTCAACAACAATATGCTTTTTAATTTTTTTAATTCTGTTACATACGAACTGTTGTAATTGCAAAATTTAAGAAAACTTCCTATTACGTATAAGTTTAAATTGAGATTTATATGTTAATGAGTCTAGTTAATATTCAAATGTAACCCTTAATTGCAAACAATAGTCATATAACTTTCCCACTTTTATTCTTTTATATTTTCTTTGTTCTTATTATAAATGCATTAAATAACACATTAAAATAATTAGACTACTTTCAACCATATCATCTTTTGGAATCATCCAGACATATATTCCGTGAAATTACGATTAACTATTTAAATTCGTGACGCTCTCCATTTAGTTTATCATAATACAAAATAAAAATGGTTACAGAAAAAACTGAATAAGAAATTACAAAAGAATAGAAAACTCATTATGTGTCACGCCAATGTATTCAGTAGTTGAAATTAGCTTCTGAATTCACTTACATTCAAATTGGATCAAAACATATTTGAAACTTTTTGACATGCAAATGACTCGAAAAATTCATGAGTTATTTAAATATAAATTATCATATAATATTGCATAGTTTCATGATTCAAGCAAGGAACAAAACAGAGTTTAATTTTAGGGATAATGCCTTTTATTAACCAGACTAATAATCCAATTATACTATTTATAGAATTAAAAGGAAAGTTTTGGATTAGAATTTTGAATTATGCAAAGGATATTGTTTTTAAAGGAGTTATTTTAAATAAATAAACCTTAATATTATGTTACATAATATTGCATTGCATACATCATTTAATATTTTATTACCTAAAATAATAATTAAAAGTCATCTTAAATTATTATTTACGATTTGGCCGATTATCTTTTTGACGTATTTTGCATCTCTTAACTTTTTTATTTGTTATTTCATATAATATTTAGCATATAAGTTCATATTTCAAACATATAATTTTTGTCGGATCAGTAAGACAGTATTGTAAATTTTGTTCTAAATTTTTAATATACACAATAATATACATAATACATATAAAAACAAGCAAATGAGAACAGTTCTTTGAAAAATTATATTATAATTGTGAAATGAGTCATTATACCAATGTTAATATTAAATATTTCATTAACTATTACTTATAAAAGACAAACTTTTATATCTCTTTATACGTAAAAGATAACAAATAATCGTATTTATTAAGTAATATGTGATTAGAAATTGCGTTTTTAAAATAATAAGTTTCAAAATTTAAATGCATGAAATTACAAACATGGTAAAAATTAAGAATTTGAAATTTAATTTAAAAGTTTTAACATTTCTGCTATATAAATATGAATATATTTATCTAAAATATTTTAAATTTCTCACTGAATTTGTTTTAATGTAATACAGTTATTTTAAATTATATTTTTGAAATATATCGAAATAGTAAGACTAACAATGTTAATATATTATGTTTCTGATCTCATACTTTTTATGTACTTAGTATTTGGCGAAAAGTATCGAATAATAATAAAAAAAAGCATATTATATTTGTGATCTCATAATTTTTATTTATTAACTGTTTGACGACGAGTATCGTTTAACAATAAAAGAGCATATCATACTTCTAATCTCATATTTTTTATTTACTGTTTGCGACGAGTATCGATTATTAATAAAAGAGCATATTATATTTCTGAACTCATGATTTTTATTTACGTATTTTTGGCACTATATAGTGTGTACCACAATTACCACTTTTAATAAGTAGTTTTAGAATTTTTGTCAAACATGAAGTAAAAGAAACATAAAAAATTAGATCACATTAAATAACATTTAAATTAGACAGTGGGAAATAGAAAAAACGAAATATAAATTTGAAGAGATATTACCGAGGAGGGCGAGACTAAAAACATGAAAACCTGTTTGATTGCCGGAGGAAACCGAGAAATATTGAAAGGAGACAATTTTGAAATTTTCCAAATGCGTGCAAAATACGATACTTCAATGCAATATTCACATAGCTGCTGTTTTTAATACTGCTTCCATTCATTTCTTATCAAGCACTTGTAGTAAAAAAAAGATAAAAAATATTTGCCAAACTTAGTGCTCAAAATATTAAAAATTTAAAGCAGAATTTCAATCATAATATTCATAAAAATGCAATCATAACAATACAATACAATACAGTAAAAATACAATCATAACAATATTATACGATACAATAAAAATACAATCATAAAAATACATATAATGTTAAGTGAATCATTTAAATAAGCTCATGTAAATATTGCAGCCAAAATCATATGCACGTGGTGATTGATATAATGTAATTGGAATAATATTGGATTCGAAATTTTGAACCATTAAAATTCATTGAGTGTGTGAAGAACATTTCTAAACAATGCTGCTTTGATTAAGAGAAGGTTTGAAACGAAATTCCATTTGTTTGTCAAATTATACTTTTTTTCTTGCTTAAACAAACTCATACGAGAATTTATTTTAAAATACTGAAAAAAAAGATATGCCAGAGTTACTAAACAGTAGTGTAGGAACAATATTTTTTTTTTGCAGTCTTATGACTAGTATTTAATAATTTTCATATTCTTCATATTTAACTCGTCCAAGTGAGAGGCATAAAATGAGGTCGAAAATTCAACCCCTTTAAATAAAATAAAAAGAGAGAGAGAGAGAGAGAAGCACAACTCTGCATTATTTATCATTCAAAACTCGAACACATCTTAATTAATCTTTTTTTTTTTTCAAAACAAGCCAAAGGCTTTAATTCCATTTTCATAACTGGCAGCATTCAGTAAAACTCATCTCTGTCCTAATTACTGCTGCCTCTCCAGAAAAACGAGTTTTCATTTCATATCCAACACCAGAAATTAACAATTTTCTGTAAACTACACACAGTCCATCTAACACCTGGGGACGAAAAATGACCCCTTTTACTACAGGGAACTAGGTTCATCTAAAAAAATAAAAATAAATAAATGCGTGTTACTTCTGCTATTACCTTTGGCATGAAAGGCTAAGAAATGGCACCATTTTTCACGTTACCTTCATTCAAATCTTAAAAAGCTTTTAAATTTCGTTTTATCGTAGAATCGTTGAAACATTGAGGATGCGGCTATGCATAAGTTGCCCATTACACAGTTAATGGGGTAAAAGGTTATGTTTATGGATATTATCTTGTCATTTCGGCTGACAAAGGAATATTAACTTATTTGTTTTAGTAGTTTTGATACTGTCTAAAAGGCAGGTTATCTGAAAAATATATTTTTCTAGTTTAATATATATGGTTCCATGAAAAAATAAATTTAATGCAAAATTTAGTTTTATCATTGTAGGTAAAAAATGGATATATTAAGGTAATCTAAAAATCATGTGTTTAGAGTGTTAATACTTGTAAAATAATTAATCAAATTAAAACAAATATCATGTGCACTTATTTCATAATATAAGGTAAACAAATTAATGGATTTTAAAGTAAGATAATAAAAATAAAACAACGGAAAAAAAATTAAAATAAAATTAAGCGAGAATTTTATAAATTCCTTGGAGAAATTTTTTTTTAAAGTCATGGTAATGCGTCACCAGTGTCGGATCAAAAATAATTCTTTGTCATTTTACCCAGCATTCTTTTTTAACTTGTATTTGTTTTTTACAAATGCTATCAAAATTTTTAATAACATGTTAATCACTTTTTTCTCATTCGGCTAAGAAGTTTCAACGCATTTGATACAGTACCTACTTTTCTAGTAAAAATCTCCAAACAATTTATTTTGATCACCTTTCATTGAAACTTGGTCTTTAATTCGTATGGATATCTTTAGATAATAAGAAGATATAAAATTTATTTAAAATTATGATCTTAAAATCACGTAAGTAAATTATATTGCTAATTTAAAAAGCTAAATTCAATTGAAAACTTTAAACTATAAAAAAACACGTTATTTAATTTACCTTTTGACATAAAATACTTAAAATCGAACCCAATTCTTATTGAAGTTTATATATATATATATATATTCCTTAAACTCTTTTTTAAAATAGCTTTCAAATTTATTTTATTGGAGTTGATATTTATAAAACACAAATTTGCAACAAAGGAAATAATGGTAGGAAGTGTTGTTTTATAATTACATCATAGCAAGTAAGATTATTGCTAAAAAATTATTACTGCTAAAAAAAATTTTAGGTTGAAAAGCTGAAGATTTTTTTAAAGGTTTTTTTCTGTATTGATAATTTTGTCGTAAGACTTTTTGTAATAATTAACTGATATCTAATGCTTAGTTCAAATTATATTGTTTATCAAAATATAATTTTTTTCGATACCTGAAAGAATAATTTCATTTCTGTTCATTTCACTATTGTTATTATGCAAAGAGAGAATGCGTATAATCTTGTTCATTGAAAAAAAAACTAAGAAAATATCATAATAAATATCATTAATGTATACAATATAAAAGAACATTTGAGATAAATACCTATACCGCAAACACACATTAAAAAATTATTTTGACTTTATATAGATATTACCAATATATCGTAGCACTTATGATTTTTATCATAGTCATTACAATCAAATGAATGACATAATCACCTGAAAATTTTAATAAAATCACCTAAAGTTGCCATGGGACATTTATTTTATGGACATTCCACTAACATGATTCAATCAAAGTGCAAATACACCAAATCATAATATCGAAAATAAAATGTTATACAGAGAGAACGTATGTACGATTATCTCATCTTAAAGTGATCCAATTATCGATGACGCACCGTACAGTTAGGTATGATGTGAGCAAGAAAAGAAATATTTGCGGTTGCCATTCAGACAATATGTAATTTTCATATCATCGTCTTTGCCGAAAAGAGTTAAATGCTACTAGATCAATGTTACATAATAATTAATTTTAAAATACTAATGAACGTTTTCGATTTATCGTTTGCTTCTGGCTTTGAAAAAGTTGTCGTGTGAGGAAGTTTTATTCAGGGATAGCAGGTGAAAGCAGAGATTGTCTCATCCAAATTAATCGTTTGAGGTATTAATAATGACCTTCTATTTTATTCCACAATTTCATTTATTAATGCATAAGAACTATATAGAAAAAAGCTTGAAAGAAATATTAAAGGCAACGTTTATATTGAAGATAAGTGATGTATTGAAGATAAGCTGAATTATTTAAATTATCATGAAACAACCCGGGTCACTTCTCAACACAATATGTCCATAAGTACTTATATAATAAGAATATATAGATACATGCATATAATTATTATATACCTAAATACTTATAAGTATATATTTTTAATCACTACATTCTACAAGGTCCATGCGCATTAATTTAGGAAGTTTGACCTACAATGACTCCAAAAGAAATAAAATAATTAAATTATGATTTTTGTATACATCACAACAATGTAAATATATAACATACAATGTCTACTAAAGAAATTAGATAATTAAGTTATACTTTTTGTTCACATTGTATCAATGTGTATAGTATTATAGTTACATAAAAAGTAAAAACACTTAAAAGGAAGAAAAACTCTAGAAAAATCTTAAAATAAAAATAAAATCTAAGAAGTAGCATAATAAAACAAGAAGGATTACTCCAAACTAAGTTAAAAGAAAAACACATGAAAAATAAGAAAATATATTAAATTTACTTTTTGCCGTGTTAATAAACTAAATTTCTAAATTAAAAAAAAAAAATTTCCAACGAAAACACACTTAATTTAGAAACTTATGATTAAATGATTGTTATTATAGAATGATTATAATAATTATGATTATAGAATTAATCGCTGATATAGAAAGTATTATTTATGATTATGTAATTGATTACTGGCAATAATTATTATTATATAATTGATCACTTTTAAAGATAATAATGATTATGATTAAATAATTATATATTGATAACGATAACAATAATAAGGATTATTATATGATCTCTGATAATTATAACCATGATTATTATTATATAACTGATCAATTTTAATCATAATAATGATTATATTTATATTGTTAAACATTGATAATGATAGCAATAATAAAGATTTAATAATTGATCTTTTATAATAATGATTATTATTACATAATTGATTACTGATTAAAATAACTATGATTAAATAATTACGGAAGATAAAAATTATGTTTTTATCATTAAGCTGAGTATAAATATGTATTATTAGACATTTCATATAAGCGTGCTAAGTATTCAATAAAATACTACCTTGAAACGATGTCGTAAATTATATTTGAATTTTATGTTTTTTTATTCTTATCATAACCGTAAACATTTATCAATAAATAGAGGATATTTTTATCTAAATAGTTACACCCTTTTTTAAACCATGTATTCCTCATACCAGCAGAGTCGAACAAGGTATATAATTTATTATTTTCTAAATCTGGTCGTAAAACTTAGCCCTCTTATAAGAATTCTATTTTAGAGGAGCAATATTTTATGATAAAAGTTTTGAACGTGAGTGGTATGATCTTGAAATGGTGCATTGACGTTTACGCAAATGTCTCTTAGCATAAAAAGATCAATTGAAAAAAAGGTGAACATTTCATTGAGAGAGCAACCTGAGTAGTCTTTAAACATCTTTTGTTTTTACGTCTTTTTTTTTACATAAGAAAAAATTATGAGTGAATAATATGACAGTTTAAAGTGGGCGCTCCACCCTTCGTTAGAACTGGTCTTCAAACAAAAATTATTAAAACCAATATTTAGGCTTATTTGCCTAGAAGGTTAACTCAAAATTCTATTTCGGATAAGTACTGAAAATAAAGAGATTTTAACTATTAAGTTTTTTTTTTAACATTCAAAATAAAATAATTTGTCTTATTGTAACTAAATTTTATATAGACTGAGAATTTACTGGCAAAGTTTGTTTTGATGAAATATTTCTTAAATACATTCATCAAAAAAAAAAAAAAAAAAATGCATAGCAAAGAGAAATAAGTTTATTCAATTAAAATTACTCGTTTAAATAAAAAGGAGTTTCATAGAGCTTTATTATATTATTTTCTGTTGTTATTGTCGTCGGCCATTAAGGCAGAGAGGTTGCGATTGTTCTTGTTTTCCAGTGGCGCCATCTATGGCCAAGAATTCGACTTCTGCCACACCTATACGTCACACCCTTTTATAGCGCGGACCCTTTCATACATACATTCATTCGTCCACAGATCTAAATTTCGACCTGAACCAGAGAACGATCAATCTCCATTTCAGTACCCTTCCCCCCCCCCCCCGATGTATTGATTTTTATGGGGATTTAATTAACTGTTGTGTTAATTTAACTTAAATTAAACTTATAACTTTAGAGTTAGCTCATAACTCATTATTATCTTATAACTTTTGGGTTAATGTTTAATTGACTAAGTTAACTTATAAACTGCTGTATTTAAATTAAAACTAATTTTTTAAGCCGTACAATAATTAGAATAATGATTCCCACAGACTTACCATGAAATATCCAAATTCAGAAAACCTTTTTTTTTACGAAGTTTATTCTTAAAATAGTTTCGGATTTTTTATTTGATATTTAATTTTATAAAATTGCAGCCAACTATCGGTGCTATTCACAATGCGTGTGTACAATTAGGAGCTCGAAAGATTTTTATTCTTTGCTTTGAAAATAACATTTTTATCAATAATTTTGATATTTTGTACATTTAATTTTAAAATTAATTTTCATGATAATTAAATTAAATATCACAATAGTTAAGCAATAAATTAAGTACCATAGTAACTATAAATTAAATTTAAAAATAAACTGATATTTAATTTTATAAAGTCTCAACCAGCAATAGTTAGCTGCAATACTTTTGATCATTATTAGGATAGTTCATTTTAAAATTAAATATCATAACAATTAAATTAAATATCGCAATATTTGAAAATTCTTACAATAAATGAAATATCATAATAATTACAAATTAATCAAATTTAAAAAATAAAATGATATTTAATTTTATAAAAATGCTGCCAACAATAGTTACAATTCAACTTACGTGTATATATTTATGAACTTGAAAAATTTATATATATATTTTTTTAATTGACATTTTTTTCAATACTTAATAACAATTATCTTAATACTTTTATGCTTTTGTAATCTACTGAATGGAAAATAAAGGTACAGCCTTATAATTCAGTCATTTCCTTTTTGCCACAAATCAGACCTTTGGAAGAGATAAGAACCATTTTACCCAACGTCAGTGCTATCAAACTAATCACTATTTAGTGAAAATAACATAAAAGTGAATACTCTTTCAGTGACTGACAGTGCAAGGAAAGTGCAATCAGGCTGTCCAGTGCCATCAATGACATGAACGAGCTTTTACCCAACTATCTCACACCTACTCGATGAAAGTTATTGTTTCGATTCCATCATCGTTTGGTCCTATCTTCAAGATGACTGTTAATTCTCGCCCACATTTTTGTGAATCCAACACCCGTGGGATTTATCGGTGGGCAGGGGACAGCTTAGCTAAAGGTCATCGACAGGTTTATTGCCGGACGAGATCTTTATTCGAATAAATAAGCCGCCAGAAGAATGACTAAATGGATTGACGTAACTGAGAGATTTCTTTTAGATAGTTTGCATAAACTTCTGATCTGCTGTTGATGGTTTCATTACTGAGTATCGCCTTATGAAATCCTTTTCATAAAGTATCTTCTTTTATTGAAACTGTTTACTTTATTGAAACTGTTTACTTTATTGAAATATATCTAATTTTTTCCCGGAAAAGTTTTTAACTACCAAATCTGGATAAAATAAACCCTGAACAGTCTCTTTATCCTGATCATCTTACAGTTTCATGCTAATGAGATATTACGTCACAATGTTGCCGCTGGAGCATAAATGTTAAATTAAAAAGAAAAGCTTTCCTTAGCATGCTTTAGGAGCTGTATTTTGTAAAATATCTGAATAAGATACCTAAACCTGACAGCAGACCAAATCCTGTAATATTAATGACTTATCCAAGGGGTAACTTCTGCACGATAATGCATCTTATCCAATTGTAGTACAGTAAAGAATTTGTTCAGAACTGGAATTTGTTGTGGCGGACCCCAGGATCTCCGGACCTTAGAGCTATTGAGAATTTGAGGAAAATTGAAAGAATGTTCTGATATATAATAGATTTAATGTGGCATTGCTGTGTACAGTCCCTGGCCAAAGTATTATACGCACTCTAAGATTCTATATAAAATCTTAATTATCAGGTGATACTATAGAGCTTTCTTGTTTTTACGCGACTGAAACCGGTTTGCACTTGTTTACGTTCGTGCATGAATTGGTTAAATTAGACGATATATAAATTCAACGATTGGATAAATTAGACGATATATTACATAAATATAGAATATTTATTATATCAGGTACTATAATAGGGTATTGAAATAATTAGACCAAATTGTTAGACGCACTGTAGTGTTTTAATAATTACATGTTTTGCACGAGTTTATATGCAATACTTTTATTTTTAAACATACATGTAGTGGGTTTTTATTTAAGAGATTTTTTATATACTTCCTATCTGTATTTATTTTTACCGTATTGCATTACAGAGTTAACCAATTGATACACGAACATAAACAAGTATAAACCGGTTTCAACCACGCAAAAACAATAAAGCTCTATAGTATCATCCGATAGTTAAGATTTTACATAGAATCTTATAGTGCTTCTAATAATTTGGCCTGGACCTGTATAATAGATTTAATGTGTACATTGCCGTGTATATAAGAAGGATCCTGGATTGGACATCGTTCAAATCTCTTAAGTAATCAACTTTGAATCAATCAATAATTGATTGATAATCATAATATTGAACGTTAAAAGTTATAAATCAGCTCAGCAAGTAAATGTTTAATGCTATTTTTTTCAATTAATATAAGACTTCAGCATTCGAATTATGTAATTAAATTACCAAAAAAATTTTAATTATCATTAGGGTATAATTTACTATGTCAGTTCTCTTTTTCGGGAGAGAAGCTCAATGAAAACTAGAACACATAACTGAAAAAAACTTATGGGAAACAAACTAATGAGAAAAAAGAAGTTTAAAAAGTTTTTTATGTTGAAAACTTCTGTTGCTACTTAGTGATAAACAGAACCCATTTTTAAAATTCGTTCAGGTAGACCAACCAAATTGAGTGTAAATACTTAAGGTCAATGGACCATCAAAATGAATGCTAGTTACAGCCTCTAAAATTACTACTTACACAATTTTTTTATCTTAGTAAAAAAAATCCTTCATTAAACGGTTGATGCTACGGTTTTCTACCGTTTTGAGCTTAAATGGTCTATAGATGAAAGATGCTTTTTCCGACGGTACCTAAAAAAACAAGCAACTAACGTATATTTTTATGGCAATCACGGTGGTCTTACAGCAGCTCCTCTTTAATTGCTCAAAAACATTTTTATTACCTCAAATTTTATAAATATTGAAATTTTACATTATTTATTTTTTTTAGTTCTTGGTGTTAACCATACTAAGAATTAAATATTACAAAACAATAAGTAAAGAAAAACGCACTAAAATCTTAATTGTTCTCAGGCTTTAAAATTTTATAAAATTATTAATAAGATTGAGTTTTTTTCTTATTCTCTTCTAAACTTATGCGATTTTTTATGAAAAGTTTTAAAAATGCTGAAATGTTTTTTAAAGCAGCTACTTTCGGCAAAAACAAAAACACAGCCTGAGAAATAATTGACTGTAAATATATTTTGAATGATATAATCTACGCTTAAAATAGTATAGTTTTTTTATATTCTTTACAATCTCTACTTATTTAATTATTATGCATTTAATTTTAGAATTATTCTTAAAAAATTCTTAGTTTTAAAAGCGTTGCTCATTACATTTAAAATATAAAAAATGCAACATAATTAAGATGCATCATACTATTTCATTCTAAAATTTGTATATTTAACTGTATAAAAACATAAATTCATCTGCACTTCTACATTCTTAAAAAAAAATATTCAAGTTGAACCATATTATCGATACTCTAAGTCCTAAAAAGGTGTCAGTTTTATTCAACCTTAATAAAATGTCAAGTTAAACCCTATTTCCATTTAAATTTAGACATACTATCATGTAATCAAAGTTAAGAAGTGCATTATATTGTTCAATTTGGCACTAAATTAATATTGAAGCAAACTTGAACGATATTGCGGCTCAACTTTCTAACTGTAACATTCGAACGACAACTCTTACTATAATCCGCAAAAATTAACTCGCAAGTAATTGTCCCACGTTTAATATAAATTGCATTTCCATCTTTGTGACGGGTCAATGTTATTCCAATTTACAATATAGATTTTTTTTAATTAGATAGAAAGCAGTAAAGAAATAAGAGATATTTCCCTTTTAGAGTAGTAAAACTTTAAAATAAAACCTCCTGTCCAAGATATTGATGTTGACTTTATACCCCATTGTGTTAGCAACTCCTGCACTTTACAATAGTTTGCGACATCCTCTAAAATTCATCATACGTCATCCATTTTTTATAATTCATAGAAAGAGAACTTCTGTCCAGCATTAAACACAACGCAAACGATCCTTTCAAATACTTTATCTTATCCATAGGTCATTATACATTCATTTATTGTTCGTCTGCTTTTTCGTTTTCTTTTAAGCATATCTTATTTCATGACCCTTTCGTTAAAGATTAACATAAGACAAAGAGAAAGCAAAGCAGAAAATAGCGCACCCTCGCTAAAATCTGGTTAAAAGGAAATTGAGGTTAAATGCTTGAGATGCGCAACGAGTCTTCCATTCAAGCAAACGATCTGCATGCTTATTTACTTCTATTTTGAATTTAACACACACGAAATAGCAACCGCTCGCTCATCGGAGGTTAGAAAAGGTTGCCCAGAAACATTGTTATCGTTACGACTATGCACCTTTCTGATGATTGGAATTAATAAAATAGGACACCATTTCTTTGACCTTAAGCACACGTTACCTGAATCGAACTTATATATTCCATTTCTGTTCAACTTAAATCCCATGAAGGAAAAAGCACTCAGATTTTTTTTAACATCATATATGTTGACAAATTTAATTCTAAAATTATAATCTCTAATTGTATTCCTGGTAATCCTTTGAAGTTATAATCTTATACATTTCATTTGTTAATAAATGCTTTTATTTTTAAACTTGTATAAGCTGCTTCTCTTGTTTTACATACAGAATCATGCTCAAAGACAATTATATGGTTAAATATAATTTCCTTATTGTTTTCTTCTTATCTGAAGACATAATGCCACCTTAGGGTATAAAAATATTCTACGCTCTACAGAATTTTTTTTATAAAAATTAACTCAGAAAATTTTTTGACACTTGTTTATAACATATGCATGTACACATATGTATCTACACATGCATATGTTTTTTATCACCTTCAATGAACGCCATATCCAAATACTGATTGTTGCTCCAATAAGTTAATAATCAAATATTTAATAATGTTAACACCATATTATATTAAAATCATATGTTTACAACTTAGGACGATATCTGTGCAAGAAGTTTGCATTTGGTCTTCAAATCCTTAAAATTAGAATCAATATTTTTTTAGTAATGAGGACTGAAATCATAAAGTGCCTGTTTGCATCTTCGGACAATAATTATACCAGAAATTTAGCATTAGCCCTCTAAAGACTTAAAGCTAAAGAAAACGACATGATATGCATGCATTTCTCTTCAGAAATAATTTGAAAAAAAGTATAACAGCTTTGCTTGCTTGCGCTTTATAATCGCAATTTGAAATATCGTCTAAAACTTTGAGTTATATTATTCTTTTATTACTCGACGCTTTTATGACCGCAAACATTTTAACATGAATTAATTTCTTGTTTCAAAATTAATGGTCGAAAAAAATCTAATTTTGTTTGTAGTTTCGTCTTTTAAACCAGTATTATTTAAGCCAAGAAATGTTTTTTTATAATGAAATTTTATTTATTCATCAAATAATGAAAATAAATTTGTGGTCGTTGTTTTGTCCATTTATTTCAGAGATATTAACGGATGTCTGGAGTTCTGGGGAAGTTATTTTCTTTGGTCTTAGACAAAGAAATTATTGTGCCTCTTTAGAAATGACAATATGATAATTGAAATTTTATAAAATTTTTGCTATAATTTCCTGATAAAGTTTAAAGCAAATATGGCAATAATTATTCTGCAACAATACAGAGTCCAATTAAGAAGAAACGAAATTAGACTGGAACAAATTTGTGCACAAATCAGAACAATTAGTTTTATAAAAATTTTTTTCATTGTCTATTTTGGGGCAGACCTCAAAGTCTGATCAAAGAAGTTGGGGACAACATTTTTTTCATTAAAGTTTATAATGTAAAAAAAAAATGCTGTTTTAATGCATTTAATTATAATCGGTATTATTGTTTGAGAAGTTCATAAAAGGCTTTAAAGTAACAAAAAGCCCCTTTTACAAAAAATAAACTCACTATTGATATGTAGTAGCATTTCTTTTTAACACGAAAATTAATCATTTTGAAACAATAATTATAATACCATGATATATTTAATTAGCACTCATATTCTTTACCACATCAGTTGAGCAACAAAATAACTGCACTGAAGCTCAATAACCCTACTTTTCCACTTTCGATGCAACTCATTAAGTCTTGAGCATCCAATTCCCGTGGGTGTTGCGTCTGAAAAGGTGGAAAGCCTGGTGGAAGGCCTACGCCCTGAGTGCGACGCGTACCGTGGGCAGTGACGCCAATACCCTTATCATATGTGGTCCTAAACACTAACTCAAAAGTGTCAATAAACAAAACCATCTGTTTTCATATCGAATGATAATTACGGTTCATGGTACTTGTTGTATCGACTTCGCGGTATTTTTTTTTTATATAAGTGTAAAGACACTTTGAAACTTAGATTGATCGTGATTGCAAATTGGATGGGCGTCTTAACTGTATTGTAATTTAGGATCATTTCTTAAATGGCCAAGACTTACATGTCTTGTCCGTGATTGAAACTAATTATTTTAAACCGTGTGAACTTTCCCTTTCTCAGAACATATTCTGCTTTCCATTTAGAATTTTGTGGGTGTCTTTCTGAAATGAAATCATGGAGATGGTCTCCAACCTCTTTATCCAAGAATGAACTAAGATCAGTTTAATATTTTCGATAACTGGAGGATTTAATGAATACAAAGTCGGAAGATCTATACAAAAGATTCAATTTACAAACGCACCCTTTATAAAGTATATTTATTTTGGGCGAGATGAGGGGCGCTTTGAATTTTGTGTTCATACGTGCTTCTCTCTAGTTGGAAGTTTGGCTGCTTTGGAAAACAACTGGTGAAACTTTTAATATAACTATTACCGGGCAAACTTTCCCTTTCTTAGAATGCGTTTCGTTTTTAATAATATGGGTGACTTTATGAACAGGAGGGGAGAAGATTATCTCTAATTGCCTTAACAAAGCCTGAACTAAATCTCTTAAATCTTTTCGGTAATTGAAAGACATAATTAATGAGTTGGAATATGTACAGATTCAATTTAAAAACGCATTCTTTATTAAATGTACTTACTTTAGGTTTTTGGGTGAAACTGAGGTAAGGTGGAGTGTACTTTAAGTGTGACTTTCTAGTTGACAATTTCGATAAAACTTTTTTAATTTAAACTAAATTATATTTCAATTAAAACTTTTTAAATGACCTTTTCACAGAAAAGAAATAACTTTTATTATGTTTAACAACCATTTTATGCTTTTAATAACTGTTTTTTAAGAGATTTTAAATATATTTTTTAAAAAAAACTTCTAAATATATTTTGAATATCTTTTAATTAAGTATGGTTTAAATAATAATCATTATGGAATTAAAGAAAGATTACATACAGAACTTTCATTTCATTTCAAAAAGACTTTTTTTATATATTACTTTTTCAATTTCTTTAAAATACATAAAACTTTTTGCAACTTCCACTTTTTAATGAGTTGAGTTACAAAATGTATTTTTTAAAATAACGATTGCATCAACAAACGAATAAAAGCCGTCGGGAATGCACGAACTTAACCACCAAACGACTTTTTCTTTCAAAAAAATTACTTTAATTATCGATTAACATCTCTTAATTGATCATTTGCATAAACGAAAACGACTTATTGGAAATAAATGAATGGCAATGTGGAACTTGAAGATCGCTTTCTGTGCGAAACTTGTGAATCGTTCTAGATTCGCTAACAGAGAAGATTTTAGTTTTTCAGTCTTCCCCGCAGGCTTAGGGTCACCTAGTTGTTCTTCGATATTCTGCTTTCCCCTATATATTTTTTTCACCTTGTTCTTTCATTCTTACGCAAGATTTAGTATGCATTGAGCAGGTTTGTATTTTACTATCGGACGCGTATGAAAATTATTAATCACGTGTGTTTGCTTTCGTAAGTCACGCAAAGGTTATTTACGAACGAATAAAGTTTTGCACGAGAAAATGAAAAGAAATTAGAACTGTTTACTCTCCTCATTTCTCCAAATAATTGAAATCGTTTGAAAAAGTGTAACAAAAGGATTTGTTTGAATAAACGTTTTTATCTTTACCTTAGGCTGTTGTCCTTTAATGTTAAAGTTTTTGTTGTCTTCTAATTTTAATGTTTAGTTGAACTTTTTATTCTTATTTTTAATTAGAAATATTTTAAAGCTATTTTTCGAATGTTTGTACACCCCAAAAGATTCGGACTTTGGCTCAGAATGCTAGCAGCCAAAAACTTGCCCTGATATATTTACATTTCATTTAAAAAAATAAAAATTTAAAATTAGAAAGTTAAAAAATATTATAAATTTTTATGAACTTAAATATTGAGTTTAAAAGAATGGAATTTTATAATTTTATAGCCATTTATAGAATTTTCTCTTTATCCAAAAAAATGGTCTCTCTTTTTTTTTTTTTTTTTTTTTACTCTAAAAATATTTTTTTATGCAATAAGACACTTTTTGGACTGCAAATCATTATACTCCATTGTATTGTAAAACGTGAAAATAACACATTTTTTTATTTAAATATAAATGAAGAGAATTTACTATAAAATTTTAAGGCAACAGCATTAATTTTGAGTTTTTGCTTATTGTTATTTTTTTACTCTTAGAAAATTCCATTATTTTATTTTATTTGCTAGTTTAAATAATTTTTAAATTAAAAAAGACGTTGTTTTTTCTTTTGATTTTCAAAAATTAGTTTACAGCACCAAATTAAAAGTTATAAAAATTCTGCTGTGGTGTATTCGATTTCTAATATCAATATGACGGCAGAGTTTTTCTAGCTTTTAGCATTTGGAGACACAAAACTTATTCAAATGAAAATTTACAATTATTTTTATTCATTACTAAGAAATGTTCGTCTTTTTTTTTATCTGTTATTATCGTTCTTTTGAAAACATTTGAAAAGCTTTTAGCTTTTTATTGGTTTAACCGCTTAAAACCAACAATCATTTAAAAAGCATTTTGACAACAGCTTACTTACTTTTAACTAAAAAGTTTTTCGTCCGAATGTTTTTTTTTACAGACACCATAGATTTAAATGATTCTTGATTGCAAGTGGACAGCCACAAATTCTTAATACAAATTTCTACCTATTTTATTAATGAATCATGATGAATTGTTTATTTATTTAAAAAAAAAACTTATATTTCATGGTCGTGCTAAAATCGTGTGAAATATGTGTTTAATTGCGTGTTTAAATAAAATAAATACTGCAAAATAAAATGACCTTGTAACTTTAATAATCAAATTGTTTATTTATCAGTTTTAGAGCCAAGGATTTATTGGGTTCTCACGTTCTGGAATTAATAGAATATGAAATGCGAAATGGCACCTCATGCGTTAAGCGGATGTCAAGTCTAACTGCTTTGGAAAATACTGAAGAAACGTTTATAGTCCGAGATGAACCTATATACGAAAGACTGATTGTTATAATTGTGATAATTGCTAAAACTTTTCAGTGCTTCAAATGTAAGCAAATTCCTTTAAAAGTGTATTCTTTACTAAACTCTTCTAAATTGTGCGAATATTTTTTTTTTCTTTTTTTAAGAGATAAAAAAAATATTTAGCAAAGCAGATTTGAACTTACCCTTCGGATAAAAAAAATTTAAGATTAAATATAAATAAAACTAACTGAATCAAGTTTAAAAATGTTAATAAAAATTAAAATTTTGATTATCAAGTGAATCTTAGAATATTAAGCGTTAGTTCTTAGAATATTGAGTAGTAATTCTTAAAATGTTACGTAATAATTCTTAGAAAATTATGCGTTGATTCCTAGAACATTACACAATAATTCTTAGAACATAAGAGTTCGTTTTTAAGGCATTAATAAGTAATTATGTATTAATAAGTAATTATGTATTAATAAGTAATTATGTATTAATAAGTATTAATTTCCATCGATATATTTACCATTCTTAGAACATAAAGATTTAATTCTTCGTGCACTGTAAGCTGATTCTTAACTTATTTAGTTTTGGTTCTTATATTATTTTATTTAATTTTTGCACTGAAAAATATGGTAAAATTTGCCAATGCGCTTTGGTAAACATTTTCGCAAAATTAAAAAATATGGATTTATTATGTGGTGCAAAATTTGATGAACGTGATAAAAAATTTTGTAATTTTGTCATTATACTTTAGAGCCTGGCATAAAAATCATTTATTCTGTTAAATTTACTTTTCAGCTTTGTATTTTCAATTGAATGTGTTATCATTACGAAAACCAGAATTTCTGATGTAACGTTACCATATGAGCGGGAAAATTACAAAATGAATAGTTTAAATACCGCATAATTTGGTTTTATTAGCGAAATTATGATAGGGGGTCAGAAATGTCATTACCATACAGTAATTTTATCAGAATTTTTTTCCCATAAAAATTAGTACCTAATTTTTAATCTTTTAGAATTACCAAATTTAGAAAATTTGGCTTTTAGAATTTAGAAGATTGTGATTAATAAACTTTCATGCATTAAATATATAAATAAACAAATTTTTGGTTTTAAATTATTCTATACTTGTAGATTCTAATTTTTTCAAAACTTGAAAGCCAGTTTTATTATGTTTCTTTCAGAAAGTATGGATACTGACTTTTCTACATTTTTACTTTTAAAGACAATACGTTAATTGCTGCACCATGGAGTTAATTGTTACATTGTTAATGTTTGTGTTTTTAGATCCGTTGTTAAACTTTGCTGGGACCTGAACAAAACCATTTTGCAGAGAGCTTTTAATATTCTTTTTCTGTGGAGAGTTCTACGTTCACCGTTATATTATCGAGTAAATAATTTATATAAATTGTAATGTGTATTTTTTTTTTCGAATTTCATTCCTAAGAACGTTTTCCTTATTTTTAAACTTTAAATGATCATTTAAATTTAACCAATGATTAAATAAGTTAAAGACCCTTAGTAAAAGTTAGAATTTTTGTTATGAAGCTTGATAACGCTTGAATAACCATCTACAAATAATTAAATGCATTTCAGTTTATTTTGATTTCTTTATTCCTTATTTTTAAAATTTAAATGATCGTTTAAGTTTAACCAATGATTTAATAAGTTAAAGACCCTTAGAAGTTATATAATTTTTGTCGTAAAGGATAAAACATGAATAAACATCTACAAATAATTAAATGCATTTCAGTTTATTTTGATTTCTTTATTCCTTATTTTTAAAATTTAAATGATCGTTTAAGTTTAACCAATGATTTAATAAGTTAAAGACCCTTAGAAGTTATATAATTTTTGTCGTAAAGGATAAAACATGAATAAACATCTACAAATAATTAAATGCATTTCAGTTTATTTTGATTTCTTTATTCCTTATTTTTAAAATTTAAATGATCGTTTAAGTTTAACCAATGATTTAATAAGTTAAAGACCCTTAGAAGTTATATAATTTTTGTCGTAAAGGATAAAACATGAATAAACATCTACAAATAATTAAATGCATTTCAGTTTATTTTGATTTCTTTATTCCTTATTTTTAAAATTTAAATGATCGTTTAAGTTTAACCAATGATTTAATAAGTTAAAGACCCTTAGAAGTTATATAATTTTTGTCGTAAAGGATAAAACATGAATAAACATCTACAAATAATTAAATGCATTTCAGTTTATTTTGATTTCTTTATTCCTTATTTTTAAAATTTAAATGATCGTTTAAGTTTAACCAATGATTTAATAAGTTAAAGATCCTTAGAAGTTATATAATTTTTGTTGTAAAGGATAACGCATGAATAAACATCTACAAATAATTAAATGTATTTCAGTTTATTTTGATTTCTATGAATTGATTTCTTGTGTAGTGTTCGTAAAAATATCTCTGGAAAAAAAAAAAAAAAAAACGAAAAAAAAAGCTAAAATTCAATTTTTTTTTTTAAAAAATCGAATTTAAAAGTCATATTTAATTGTAGATAATTAGCTGATTCAAATCAAAATATGACTCAAACACAAAAAAAAAAAAAAAAAAAAAAATCCAATTCTTAAATTGAATTTTTTAAAAAAATAAAGATTTTTATTAATTATTATTATTTTATTTATTTATTTACATACTTATTTATTTTTTTAATATAATTTTTGCCAGGCTTTGGACAAATACTGCAGTCTTAAAGCATCACTCTGTGTAAATTTTAAATACTATTATATATTAAAAGTTTATTAATAAAACAAACTTGAGCTTCTCTTCAACTAGTTTCCACTTTCTCTAGGGTTTTCCACAAAGTTAATTAGACATCGTGTTTCAATAGATTCTCATATAGTGGTAGTATTACCCGCTTCATCAGTCACAGCTAGGTGTCCCCTGACTGCGTATACCACAGAATTGAAATCATGAATATTCTATGCAATTCTTCTATATTTTGGTGGAAAAAAATCCATCTAGCTCCTTCAAGTTAGTTTTCTTAATTAGTCCCATCGCTGCTAGTGAAATAACTTTTTATAAAAAAAAATACTGAACTTCAGAGCATTTTTTTTTTTTGTCTTTCCAAAACCCTCTTCCACCAACCCTATCTTATTCGAGTAGAACGTCCTTGCTAACACGAAGGTCGTCTACTTGTGTTTGAGAGAAAGCAACGAGAGAAAAAAAAATGGCGGGACCAAAAAGTTCCAAAAAAATAAAATGGCCGTTGAAAAGAAATGAAAAAAGCGGGAGTGCGAAGAGGAGTGGAGTTGTTCACCTTCTTTTCTGTTCGAAAGTTGGAACTTAGGGTTCGAAGGTTAGCGGGTCTGTTATATTTGCTTGTTTTTTTTTTACTTTTCATTTGTTTTGGAATTTAGATTAAGTCTTTTTGTGCTTAAAGGTGGGATTTTTTGCGCACATGGTCATTTCGTGAGTTTTTTCGAAATAAAAGAAAAATGTCTTTTACGTCGTTACAAGTTAATGTCTTATGATTACGAGCAGAAAAAAAATTCTACTTTGTATTCTGCGATCAACTTTTAAAGTTTTAAAAGATTGGATATGAAAGTCTTCTTTTAAATACAAAATTGGTTTTTGCATTAAAGAATTCTTACTGTCTGGAGCTACAACTAGAAGCAAACTTTATAGTTTTCTTCGCGGAAAAATAATTGTTTATTTATTCATTTATCGTATTGCGTTGTTATTTAAAAGTTGGAAATGGCTTCTCACGCTTGCATAAGTTCTTGAATTTCAAGTTTAGTTACATAGTTTAAATAATTGAAATCGTCATTTCGGTTTGAGAAAAAAAATCAGTACTGAGTTGAACTAATATATCGCAAAAAATTTGCTGCAAACTTAATGATGTTTTAAAATGAACTGTGTTTTTTGGTTTAAGTTAAACTACCTTAATATCGTGCTATCAAGTTCAAAAACCACTTATTATTGTTCAATTTTGTATCGTTTCAAGGGTGTGAAAAATTTAAACGATATAATATTTCAATGCGTTCTAAAATATCTTACAGAGTGCGACAATTTCTACAATTTCAGTTAGACGAGATTTAAAAAAATTAACATTAGTTCTAAAAGAAAAATTCATTTTTAAAAAATTAAGTTTTTCGTACATTTTTAAAAAATAAAATTTTTTTTTAATGTTGCATTTTTACTGTTAGCATTCTTTCTTTTAGATTATTTGTTTAACAAAATCAAGAATAAAAATAAGGATAATTGCTATAATTTCTGAGAAGAAGAAAAAACGTTATTACTCACATATTTCTTTGTAAAAAATATAAAATATAACTGAGTTGATGACAAGATTACATTTGTTCCTTTTTTGTTGTTGAATTTTTTCTTTTAAATTCTTCTCCTGTAAAAAAAAACTTTACATCTTTTTCCATTTTTTTACTTATTTTATGAGTTCTACATGCTTGAAGGGTTATACGCAGTAAATGCACTTATTTTTAATAATTTTCTTCGATTTTAATTTACGATTTTAATTAATTACTTCGATTACTTATTTATAAAATAATCAAAAAAGATTAAAACATCATATATAATATATCTTTGCTTTTAGAATATAAAGTTCCTGTTTAAAGTTATATTTAAAACAAAAATATGAATACACAATTATTAGCCAGTTTTGAAGAATTAATTCATTAATTTTCTTCGATTTTAATTTACGATTTTAATTCATTATTTCGATTACTAAATTCATAAAAAAATCAAAAAAGATTAAAACATTATATATAATATCACTTTGCTTTTAGAATATAAAGTTCCTTTTTAAAGTTATATTTAAAACAAAAATATGAATACACAGTTATTAGCCAGTTTTGAAGAATTAATTAATTAATTTTCTTCGATTTTAATTCATGATTTTAATTAATTAATTCAATTACTTATTTATAAAAAATCAAAAAAGATTAAAACATCATATACAATATATCTTTGCTTTTAGAATATAAAGTTCCTTTTTAAAGTTATATTTAAAACAAAAATATGAATACACAGCTATAAGCCAGTTTTGAAGAACATGCCCAAATGAAAAACTTATTTGTTGATTATCATTCAAAAACCTACAAATTACGAAATCAAAAACATTTTACTATATTTTTATGCATTGATTCTAAACACACATTAACAACTGTTGTACTTATTTACTGCGAAGTTTTGGCTTTTTATGGAATAAGAGAAATAAATTGATTTATTGTGTCCCCAGAAATCAGAATAATTTTAAATTTCTGCTAACAAAATAAAAATTTCAAAAAATCAGAGATATTTTTTCGGCAATCTTACAGGACATCGTAATTTAACTAACGGTTTTTGTCAAATTTATAAAACAAAAAGATGATTCTGAGGTTGAAAAAAATCAATTCTTGCAGAAAATTTAGTTGACAAGACGTAAATTTGTTTTTCGGTTTTAGTTCAAAAAGTTCTAACAGATTGCGCTGCTAATATAAGACTGTAACTGAAAAAAAATTAAAACGCGATTCAATTTTTTGAATTCCTTTAAATGAATAAAATTGAGATTGCAAATATTTTTGAAAGGTGAGCCCTCCGCCGCAATCACATGTTGTAAGCTGAATGTAAAATGGCCGAAAATTTTTTTTCGTTTAATAATTTACAATTTCACTAATATTAATCATTATAATAATAATTTTTTTTTAGAAAATTTAAATTGAAAAAAAAAATTAATACAATTAAGTTTTATTTCATAATTACTTTAAAACAGCTTCAAGTTTTTATTTCATAATTATTTTAAAAACTATAATTATTTCAGCTCCATTCATAGAAAACATTAAGTAAATAAATCCCAAATTATAGATTGGAGCATTTTTTTTTTTTTTTATCTAATCCGTTTACAATTCTAAAACACTTATTTAGAAAGTATTTTTTTACAAAGTTCCTTAAAAAATTTTAATATTGTTATTGAATTTTATACAAAGTTTTATGGTTTTGTTGCATTAGCTATTTTTTTTTACTTTTCAAATGACGTAGATTAAGAATAATTTGATTCTGGCAAATCCCGACCCTTTTCTAGAGGTAAATTTTTTTTTTACCTGATGATCTCTGCTAAAGTTAAGATCCTAAGCTGAAGATTTGTAGAATAACTGCTTAAAAGTTATTAAGTTAAAATGAAAAAGACGAAAGGGAAAAAAAATTTGCGATGATAAATGAATTTTATTGTTAGCATTACTTATTACCGTGGAAGATATGAATAGCTCATTTGAATAATATATACTAATTCTGAAAATATCTATAATTGCTTTTAGAATAATGTTATATTGTGCAAAAGCATCCATCTGTGACACTCATTCAATAGTCGATTACTTTAAAGTGTAAATCATTTTAATGAATTGATAATTTGCATTTAATTTAAATTTTGTTTTTGTTATTATGATTTATAACAAGTTTGAACAATTCTATTTAAGCTGTTTCTAATGAATAGTTGTTTCAAAGTTTTAAAAAAAGTATTAAAAGTACTTTATGTTTAAAGAATTAATTCACAAAGTGATTAATATGAAAAAGAGCTATCACGTCCTTCAGAATAATTTATATCACCTGAATTGATATTTATCTCTGATTCATTTTTTTTTTCGTAACATGTTTTATATTCACTGATAAAAATTCTCATTGAATATAGAAGAATTAACGGAACTTAATCAAGTAATGATTATATTATAATATTTAGATCGTCTTCTCAGTTCTCTTCATTTCAAATCAAGGATATCGTCTGCAATATCTTCAAGATCATGGGTAGCGCACGCTTGATTGAAACTTGTAAGACGCAATCTTTACTAAAGACGATTAATATTCCCGTTATAAGTTTTAATCTGATTCAGACTCAACCTTGAACACAATAAATAGCAAGTTGCTGCCCTTGTACTACTTTAATAATTTGGTTAAACTCATATTAATGAAATTCCTCTGTTAATAACAGTCTATATTTATCGTTTGCTTTATATTCTTCTTCGTTTAATACTTCTTGATGCCCATCATTAATTAAAATTTGGATTCTTTTTTTTAAACATATTTCACAGAATTTATTCCAGTAGTTTAATATGTAACCGTACCTTTATGGTAATTCATTAACTATTCAAATGTATTCATTTTTTCTGGAAATTTAAGTATCCTCCTTGGATTCTTATCTAAAAGAATGTTGGCGGTTTGAAATAAAAACTGGTTATTATGCTAAAAACTCTATTTCAAGGATATTAGAGTCATTTTTCATAGTTTATGAAGGTATTTTCCAAACAAACATTGTTTAGACTCTTGTTTACAATATTATAGCAGACAAGATTTTATAAACTTTTGTGATTTTCTGGATTTCGTGTTTAATTTCTTTTCATTAAATTACATTTCCTTGGTTTTACAAGGAAATATTATTGTAATTATTTTCTTTCTTATTTTTGATCTCTATAATAGTAAAAAAAAACTATTTACCTTTAAGTATTCAAATTTTGTTCAACAATAAGATGTTATATTTTAACCATCACAAGACATAGATCTTTATTATTAATTTTTGCGTTGGCATACATTATTATATTTTTATAAATTTCAAAATAAAGATTATTAGATTAAGTGAACTTTTAATTATAAATGTATTCATCCTTTATACTTGCGGTTTCCTAAAGGTGTTAACGCGAGAGAGTTAACACCTTTTTCACTCAGCAATGATTTTTAATACCTGAAAATAAACAATTAGATTCAATCAATAATGTTCTGATGTTTCAAAAACATTTATAAAAAAAATTACATTAGCATTTTCAACGCACTTTTCGAACCAAAACATACAATTAAATTCGTCTATGTTTTCTTGATATCCATTTTCAACGTTATACTTTTGTTTTTGCTTTCATTTTAACAAAAACCCTAATATGCCAAACTTTATTCATTTACAGCCTAAACATACACCAAAATCAAATTCAAAAATAGACTAAGTGTAATCCCTCGAATGTATGAAGTATAAAACGTTGAAAAAAAATTTCATTCTTCTCATTATGTATATATGTAGTTTTTTTATTTTTTTTTTTATTTTATAACCGTCGTTGAACAGCCTACCCAATTTTTTGAGTTAACGACTAATATTGTTCAACTTCGTAGCCTTTTATTTTTAAACCCAATCCAGACGACAATGAAACTCCTGGATCAAGCATTGAGAGAAATTTGCCTTCGTGGAGGACTTTTGGATGGAACTAACCAGCATTTGCGTTATATGGACAGAAAAACCTCGAAAACTTCCCACGGTTAGCCTGACCACAAGGTGACTCTAACCCATAATTCGTCTACCAGTGAGGATATTTTAAGTCAGCACTGTGGTCGATGCAATCCAGATGCGGAATTCGTATCGACCAGCCCTCGCTGGGATTCGAACCCGGTTCACCTCCTTGGAGGGCGAACTCTCTATCTCCTGAGCCTTCGCGGTTCCTATATAGGGGTTGGACAAAAATATGGAAACACTTTAATACTAACTCTATGTAAAAAATCTTTATTTTAACGGCAATTGTTTTGGAAGATTTTATATGGCAAAATTGTTTTCACCATATGAAAGAACATGCTTGAAGTCATTTTTACCCATGCAAAGTTCAGGTGGACCATAATGAAAGGAAAAGTTAATAACTTCTTTCTAACTTTAATATCAGTAATTTTGAAATCATTCTATGGGATTGTAATATTTATATCAGAATGTTTTTTTAATTATGGTAGTGTAAAAGTTTTTAACTTCTACTTTCATTTTGGTCGATGCTATTGAGTAAAAAGGACCCCCACTTCTAAAAGAATGATCTTTCAAATTGCAGTAACAATTTTGCCATGTTAAGACCTTCCAAAACATTTGCTGTTAAAAGAAAGATTGTTAACATTGATGTAGTATGGAAATGTTTCCATCATTTTGGTAAAACTCCTATATTTCCAAAATAATTAGTTTTTTATTAGTTAATACGTTCACGATAGTCTTTATGTACTTAATTTATAAAATCGGGATTGCACCGAAGATAAGTTGATTATTAAAAGTTCCCCTTCTTTGTCTTAAAATTTAAGCGAAGCCGGGAAAAACCTGAGGAATCGAATTTTAAAAATAGTACGACTTTTTAAAATTTTGATTTCTTACGAACTATTTGACCTATTTCGCTAAAATTTTGTATTTTTCCACGTAAAAGAACATTCTTTAAAATGACGTAAAACGTTTAGGCCTTATAATTCAAAAAATTTTTGATTATTATTAAACAAAATAATAAAAAATAATAAATATTTACTAAAAGTTATTTTTTCGTTGGAGTTACCTTTTTATGAATGAATCTTATAATTGTGTCCATAATACTTTCAATTCGCTTAAAAAGTTATTGAAATACGGTAATATAAGCAAAAAGCAAAATTAATATAGAGTCCTATTTTTGAACCTTTTTCCTAATTAAACTATTGGGGCCATATTACCTAGATTGCGGCTACCCCCTATATTATGGAGGTCAGAAATCCGAATCCATCGGGAAAAAAAAAGTATGTTTATTCTGAGGAAGTACGTATTTGTGCCTGATATCATAACTTAAAATATTATAAGCACTTATTAATTAACATATTTGAAGTAACTCCCTCGAACAATTAAGTCCTAGAACGTAAAAATTGGATCGTTAGATCAAAAGTAATTCAGGGTGGTTCGGTTTTTTTTTTTTTTTTTCTTTTTTTCGCAATGTACACACAAGTCATCACAGGTTTTCAGTTTGAAGTTCAGACTTAGCCACAATATTTTCCAGATTTATTACCGTAACTGACAGCCTTTTCTTTAGGTACTTAAAACTTTTTTTTCTTCCAAAACAGACTTCTTTTCATTTGTCTATTCAAATCGTCTAACTGGAGCATAATTTACTTCGTAATTAAAATGCCTATCGGTGCTTTATGAAACTAGTAAAAAGCAGAAGTGCTTTTGACCAAAAGTATATTTTGCTCTAAAAATAAATAAAATATCTTTAAAAATTTTGTTTTTGAAACATTGAAAGCTGTGTATCAAAATATTCATAAAGGTCAACCTATGATTTAGTAATTTTAAAAAAAAGAAATTTAAAAAAAAATGATTGTTGTAGTTTTTGCATGCCATTTCATTTTCTTATACGCATTTATGTATTTTATTACAATTATTTTTTTAATTTCTTAACTTGCATAGCTAAATTCTTAACAATAAATTCAGTGTTTTAAGTTATTATAATAATGCCGTGCTTAGGTATTGGGAAATTACTAAATCTATATAAGGCGTAGTGACGTAGTTACTATCTAAAACAACATAACCAATATTACACGATAACATGAACTTTGAGTTACCAAAGTACTGAAACGTGATGGATGATCCATTGCGAAAACTTAATATAATACTATCTCTCTCTTCTGTGACTATATCATTGTTACAGATAACGTTACTCATTCATACTGTTGCTAAAAGACCACGAGCATACATCTTATTAGTTGCTGTATTTTATGGCCAGTTACCAGCGTCAACTAATCTTCTGCGGATTAATGTCTGCGTGCTGTGAATTTCGCATAGGTTTTACAGCATTTGTCCCCAGACTAACGACTCTAGTTTTTAACAGATCTTGGGTAACTCACATTTAGATATCAATCCTCGCCGATCATTACGAAATTAGAGTCAAGAACCTAGCAAAACAAAGCCTTGATGTCTCGTAACTCTTAAAAAAGACACAAAAAAGGGGGAAATGAAGAACGAAAAATGTCAAAAATGATGGACTCTGAGGGGTGCTTCAAATAGTGGAAGAATGAGAGGTCGCCGCAAGTCAAATACCATGCTACGCGTTCTTACGAAATAAGAAATTAAAATCTTATTTCTTCGGGATTTAACAACAAAAAAAATTGCTTTTTATCAAGATTTTACGGACTTGGTTCAATGACATCGTTTAGTCGTGATTTGGATCTATTGGGCGTGCTTCGAAATTTAAGCAATTGATCATTAGTGAGAAAATTTTTGAAAACGTGTTCTATTGGTCGATGGTGTGAAAGTATTCTTATTTGTTTCGAATTTACTGGAAAATTTTTCTTGAAATTTATAAGATCTGTTAGATTAAAAGAATTGTCATTTTGCTTAAAACTGGTTTTTTTTTTTTTTTTTTTGAAGTAAATAGCGACTATGAAAGTCAGACCAATCCAAGATTCTTTCTAGAAAAAACAGCCCTGGTGTATTGATTTATAATTAAATTTTAAGTTAATTATAACAGTAATTTATAATTATTAATTTTTTGGTACATTAATTTGTGATTTATTTCCTTTCAAATACTATATAAGATTCTCTTATATTTGTCTCAGTTTTAAAATTTAAAATTTCAATTGATTTAAAATGCAATGAGAAATATAACTTCGGATTTCTTATTACTTCAAATAATTTTACATATTTACATTTTAATCCGTGGAAGATACTGAAAGTTTATTAAATCAGATGAAACATTTTAATCTATCTAAATTCCGTCTGATAATTGTATTAGGTTTCTTCATTATATATTTTAATAAAATTGTTATATTATTGTTAAAATTGTTAATATATTAAATTAAAATTTAAAATTTTTTTTAATTTAAGATCAGATATTTTAGTCTCTAAAATAATTATATAAGATTCCTATAATATAAATTTTATACTCTGTTATTCATCATATTTTGTCACTAACTCATCTAAGTGAGTTTGTGACAAAATATGCAATTAATATTTTATTTTATTTTACTTCGCTAACTCGTATTTTTCTATAACAGTATTTATGGCATGTACTTTTTTCTAAAATCATCACAATGAACTTAAAATAAGCCAATGTAAAAAATCAATTTTTACTAATGTTTACTTTTATTTTAAAAATATTAAGATAAAAAAGTTTTGAGAACAAAAATAATATGTGCTTTTAGATTTTTTCAAAACATTTTGGTTGCCAAACAATTAAGTTAATATCACCAAGTACAACAAAAAAAATTCCATTTTTATTTAAAATTTTTTTTTTTTACTCTTTCTTTAAAGTTTAAAAAAACCACAAGAATAAAATTGAAAAAGCATTTTACATCGAAACGCAATAATTAACCATTAAACGTTATAATTAACCATTATAACTAATTTTATGAAGATTAAATAAATAATTACGATTTTTAGTGTAAACTATTTTAATCACTTATAAGCATTCTAGTTACATTGTATACTTTTGACATGATGATTCTACTTTCCCCTAATATATTTCATATAAAACACCCTATACTTTTGACTTCATGACTTAATTTACTCCTCATACTTTTCAGATAATAATACCATGTATTTTTGACATCATGATATGACTTTCTCTTCATATTTCAGATAAAACATCGAAAACTTTTGATTTCATGATTCTTCATAATATCTCAGATGAAAAACTACGAGATTTAATTATTCTGTAACTCTGTTGACTATTAAACTGATATTTTTCTTAAATCTTGGTAATTTTAACCATTGCAATTGAAATAAACTTCCCTACCGCACTCATTTATATTAAAAAATAAATAAAGGAAGGAAAATTATTGAGAAACATTTCCGCTTCTTTGAAATATTCTCCGCCCAAGCTAAACCATGTAATTTTTATTTTTTTCAGTACTTACTGAAAACAATAAACTTTCTTGAGCAAACGATTTCTACTTACACAGTTTTTATTTGTTTAAAAAATAAACTTGTATGTTTCTTCTTTTTCATCATTATTTGATTATCACCCAGGACAAGATTATAAACACTTTTGATTCTTGTCCCGCCCTTCCGTATGTCCAAGATAGCGTGCCTGCTATCTAAAACTTCAAAGAAACACGCTATTCCCAATAATTTTTTTTTCGGTAATCACAGAATGGCAACAAAAAGATCACACAATCAACCAAGCTTAATCGCAAACGATAGAAAAATGCTTTCTTTTCGACGCGGAAGTTTCATTTTTTACCGACGAATTGATCTTTCAAAGAGTCAAAAAAAAATCACGTGATCTTGTTTGTTTACAACGAAAAGTAAGATTGTCGTTAGTAAATTGCTGCCGAATGTGCCTTTCCCTATTATGCATTAAACTAATGCTGGTTTTATGTAAGCGGTTAATACCGAGCATTACCATAACCCAATTCTCGCGTATTGTTCGGTGACAATTTTTGAATGCAATGAGGCTAGTAAGTGATTAATTAATTAGAAATTAAAAGCGGAAGTGAAAAAATTGAAATTAGATTAGTCTTTGTGAATTAACAATTTTAAAACAATGCTTCATTTAAGAATTACCATAATCTGGATTATTGACCAATTAGGGAATTCTCCCGCAAGAATTTCTCATCCAGAAATTAGATTAAATCTTAGTAAAGAATTTAGCTTTAGTTTAGTTCGTGTTAAGTTTCAGACGTTTGTACTAAAGTAAAAAATAATGATTTTGTCGTTGTAATTAGAAATAACAAATGACTCGTAAACAACATCAATGATATTATGACCTTTCAGCCTTTCAGTTTGATTTATCTAAATCAAGCTTTAATTTTTCTAAATCAAGCTTTTATTTATCTAACTCATCCTGATTCATCTAAATCAAACTTTCAAAACGAGTTTCTTGAGAAAATTAAAATTATTTTCTAACCATTTACAGGGAATTCCTATATTCAAGCTTCATATAAAATAATAAAGAAATTAGAGCTAACATTTTCTCTTCATTTTTTAGCTATTGTTGTGACTATCAGTTAATGAAAAGTGCCCCTTTACTCTGAATTTTATTCGATTACACGATTAATAAAACGATTTTTTTCAGTAAATATCTTATCAGTCTTACTATTTTAATATCGAAATTATTTTCAGACAAATATTATAAGAAATTGGCGCAGAAACGATTCTCAGAAAACGCTTTTATTTCAAAAACATCGAAATGTCCTTTTTCAGCAACGAATTTCAAAATGTTTCTGCAGTGTTTTATCCATGTTTAAGATAATATCCCAGAAAGATTTTGTTTCCAGACATATTTCATTGTCAATCAAAGTTTAACTTTGACGGAATTATATTCAGAAGAACATAGTATTTTCGGCGAGATTTTTAACACCTCTAAAATAGATTATGCTATATGAGCATTGTCACAACCACAACCCTAACGATCGTAACGTAAGACCTTTTACCTAGATTATGTTTCATTGCGAGTCTATTTACTTTGAGTTTGGCGTAGTATAACCTTATCCCGGTGCTTTATTAAAGTGTAAGTCTAATAAATCGCATTTATAACAGCTTATTTATAACTATAATTTAAGCTGTGCAAAAATTTAAATCTCGTTATAATTTTTTTTGTGCAATATATGATTTCAAGAAGCTATTATTAGCTTGTCAATTTGGGGGAAAGGAGGATTTCTTTAATTATAAATCCTTACTATAAAAGCTCAACTATTATTATATTTTGCAAAATAATTATTTATTCAAAAAAAAAAAGATTAAGTTAAGTATAAGTAAGAAATTTGTAGAAAGCAATTTTATTTAATGCTTACTTTACTTTAGTCAAAAATTCTTTTTTAAAAAAAAAAGTAAGATTACCTTAAGACCATTAAACTTTTAAGACAATTAACTATTTCACAATTTCGAAAGACAACCTTGGAAAGCTATTAGGCATTAACGAAATTTCAAACATTCGTTAATTGCTTTCCGAGAAAACTCTTGAACGTGTTAAGAGTTGTAAATCAAACAGATATCGATATCTACATATTTTTTTCATAATTTATCTCTAAATTTACTGTCCTTTGGAAGGAGTTGTACAATAATACGTGACCACTCATGCGAGGATCTCGATAAGAAATATGATCATTAAGGTTGTTTTTGCCCCCATAAGTGAAAGTACCTAGGGAGGCCCTGTTAAGGGGTGCTCATTGTTCTGAAGAGACTTGGGCATTTATCATAGGGTTTTATTTCATCACTATGAGGAAAGTGTAACCGGTCAATCGAATTTAACCTTCAAACAAGTGAAAGTTGAAATGAAAGGCACCGCGATTTTTTTTTAAACAGTTTTTATCATCTTCAATTAAAAAATCATACCAAGCCACTCTTAAATAAGTTTTACTTATTGTCAAATAAAATAGTAATTACTGTAAAAATAGTTTTGAATTTAATTTCAAAAAATTATTGTAACGAGGCTAGATGAAAATTAAAAATGTAAGTAAGAGTGATAGGGATAATTTTTACATTTTAATAATTAAGTAAAAACAATTATGTTTTGAAAAATAATTATTTAAAAAATAACTATGTCAAAAATAATTATGTCAAAAATAATAATATAAAAGAATAATTATGTTTTCATAAACAATTAGAATTTATGTTTTTAAAAAATACTTTCCGCAACCCATGAGAAATGAGTTAACAATTGATTATTTTTACAACCGTCTTTAAAAAAAATTTAGGTACTAATACGTTATAAATCATTTGTACCTCCACCTATAACAGTGATTGTTGGCACTTTTGGATTAATAACACTATTGAACAAATTTGAACGTTTTATCTTTATTTTAGATAAAACTATACGTGATTCTGTACAAGCAAATGGTGCTTGAATCATTCATTAAAAAAATGGTCTATAGCATGCTGTCTTTGTACGAAAAAATTCGCCAAGCATCTAGGGAATTTACGGATATCACGTTTCTTAATGTATCTAGAGGTTCAGAACTTGAGATGTAAGATGAGGCTTTTGTTGCCAAAAATATTGCAAAGATTGTCCCTAAGATAAAATGTGTACTTATGCCAAGATAAAATGTGTATTTTTGGAAAAATGGGTACATGGTGAACAAAAATTGAGGGCAGATTAAGTGTTTAATACTAGTTTATTAATGTTTTCAACTAAAACACACTTTTCATATTGTCTAATATGATTGGCTATTTTTATAATTCATCTTAAAATGTATATTTGGTACTAATGGGTTGAAGCTGGTTATTTCTACAAGTGCAAATAACTTTTCGTGTCCTTTTTTTAACGTGTTATTAGTTATTCTTCTTTGTTACAACTACCGGTTACAGGCCTAGGCCGTCTTAGTCAGTTTCCACCATCTAGATCTATGCGAGGCTATATTTCTCCATCTATTCACTCCCAAGTTCTTAAACCACTTCTATATTCTATCTAACCATCTTATTACAGGTCTTCCTCTTTTTCTTTTTCCCTTTGGTGTTTGGAAGTTTTTTTTTTTTTTTCAACTGGATTTTCATCACTATATCGAAGTACATGTCCTAACCACCTTATTCGAGAAACCTTGATCATTTTTACCATGTTAGATTCTTTGCATTTTATTTGTAATTGTAACGAATTCTCCAAGTTCCAATTTCTCTTACTGCACTAAAAAAATTTTTTTAATTCTTTTCTCTCGAAATTTTTCTTCATATTTTTCTCTCTTCTTTTCCCTGTTATTATTTAACATCAATTATTTTAGAAGTCTACGTACAACTTACAAACGAGCCTGTTTTTATTTCCACCCTCTACTAAATTTTTCACTACATCCTTCAAACAAATTATTTCGTACAAATAAAAGCTACATTTTATATAAAATCCTGGGGTACATCAAAATGCAAATTTAAACCTACTCTTTCTATCATATTTCAATAATCTTGTACAATAAATAAAAAAACATAAATTTTCTAATTATTTTATCATTTTTTTAAATAATAAACAAACAGGAGTGCCCATTTCAAACCGAGTAATAACTCAACATTCACCATTACACGTCAACAAAAAACACGTTCTAACACGTTCCACTGCTAGACAATGCAGATATTTTATAACATGCAAATGAGTTATCCACACAAAGACCCCTCCTGTTCGATTCAGATCATCCCACTCGTGCGGTAATTACAAATTATCAAAAAAATTGCCGTGCCCCAGCCTTATATTTGCACCTGCCAAAACGAACAAGAACACATTCTTCGGAAAAAGGATGTAAAACAAAATGGCGACTGAATTTCGCTCGTTCCTAAACAGATAATAAATGAAGGCGTGTATTCAAATTATGTTCAGTAAATGAAAACAGACATGCAAAGTGAAAGCTTTGATGTTATTTATCATGCAATTTAATCGGTCAGTCAACTAAGTTATAATAATGAACGCATAAGGAAGCCTTCTTTTATTATGTTTCTTATGCAATGGAATAATTTCTGGCTCTGTTGAAATTTTAATGACTCCTGTTGCTGTTTGCTTTCTTAATGTGAAAGCCTTCTTTTATTATGTTTCTTATGCAATGGAATAATTTCTGGCTCTGTTGAAATTTTAATGACTCCTGTTGCTGTTTGCTTTCTTAATGTGATCTTGTGAATAAACGAAAGTTTAATAAATGCTTAATTAGTTTATGAATATTTTATTACGTATAATTTTATTTAGAAGGAATTATCGGTTAACGGTATGGACGCCTAAGAACGTATTCATGCCATGTAGATTTCTTAATAGACAAATAATAATAAAATGCTTGTCAAATGACAAATCTCTCGACAAACATGGGATTTATGCAAATAGGACAAATAATTGAAATAATATTATTTATAGTAAAATTGTTTATCAAACATGTCAAGAATATAGTGTAAAACATTCGGAAAGCATGGAATTTATATTTGGCAAATGTTTAATGTAAAATTATTTGGTGAGAATAGTTAATAAAACGATTTCAAATATTTAATATAAAATATTTGGATGAAAAATGGAACTTATATTCGTTCACTAGTTAGTGTAAAATAATTTGGCAAACATGGAATTTATGTAATTTTGTAAAAAATTAAAAAAAAAATGACTAACAGTGTAAAATATGTAAAAATAAACACCAAATAAATGTAAATTTGGCAATGTGTAAAATTTGTTCAATGATTATTATGAAAAATAATTTTGACCATAAATTATATAAAAATGGTTTTTGGTAAAATATTGCTTTTGTGTATATTTGAACGATATAGCATTTTCATTCAGTAGAATATATGGAGTTCATTATATAATCACAGCTTTTCCTTGTTAGGCCGTCAAAATTGTTAGGAAAGTTTTGTGTTCTTCAAAACGTCTCATAAAATGTACTTTTCATTATTTTTATCAAATTAATTGGATAATGAAAATGGTAAAAATGAAGCTTGTTTAAAAAACATATCAAATATAATTCCGTCGTGGAAAAAGAAAGCAATTTTCTTAAAAATGATAATTTCTAAGGAAAACAATATTTTACGATTATACCAGTGACAACACAAAAAATGAAATGAGCATTAGATTACACTCATAATATGTTGAAAATAATTTTAGAACAACTCTTAAAAGAGCTAATTAGTTTTCAAAAATTCCATTAAAAAGTTCGTTGAATAGAAATATGTCATCAGAAATATGTCACCTATGAGCTTTAATCAAAAATGATGAACTACTACTTACTCATATTTTTAAACAAAAATAAAAAGAAAGCAATTTTTAATCGCTTAAGTATTATGATGTCTAAAAAAAAGCACGGGTTTCTTACCTTGGCGCTTTATATTGGCGCCAGAGGCTAAAAATAGAAAAATATGAGATAACATTCATTACTAGTTAATAATAAAGATATTAAAATTCTGATTATGAATGTAAGAACAAATTATTGCTAAAAAAATTTATTTAAAACATGTGAATAATTAATGGTTGTCAAATAAAGCACAAAACTCAATCTCACTTTTGACCTATCAACAGCGATCACCGGTCAAAGATCACCGGTCACCGGTAAAACCCTTCAATTTATATTCAAATTTTTTTACATTCGTTTACATTTTTAAAAATTATATTTCCTTATTCATGGCTATTAATAAATTGAATGTTATATAGACCAACAATTAAATTTTAGGCATTGCATTGGAAAAAATACTCTGTTAAAGCGATTCGATTATAATTAATCAGTTAAAATATCATCAAAAACCCTAATTTAATCTTTTGAAATTTAATTAATAATCTAAAACTCGTGGCGTTTGTAAAATCTTGTAACTATGTATGGTGATAAAATAGAATAAAGAAAAATAAAAGGCATAATTAATGGCTGGTAAACTTTACAAAAATTCTATCAAAGAATATAAGAATGAATTATTTTTCAAAATTTAATTTAAAAATTTGAATAATTAATAGCTTTAGTAAGAAAGAACAACATTCAATTTCACTTTTGACCTATTAACATCAAACGCAAGTCGAAAATTAAAACCTTTCAGCCTGTATTCAATTCCTATCATATGTATTCATATTTTTCAAAATAATATTTCCTTATTCATAAATCTTAATAATGAATAAAAAAATTACTATTCATATAAACTAAGAATTATATATTTTTTTATTCATTCGAAATAATACGCTATGAAAGCTAGAAGCGTGAACTTGTGTCCTTAATTTGTCTTTCACAAGCTTCAATTAACAGACAGCATTGAATTGATTCTTTCACACGTAGTAATTGAAAAACTGTTATCTCTTTTTAAATGCTAAAAAGGATAACTTGGTCTTGTCGATTCTTATTGTTAAAAGAAGGAAACAGGAAGAGTTTGTAGTGAATTCAAAAACTAGTTCCGGTGTGGATTAATTTGTAATAAAGAGTGAGTGAGAAAGCTTCCACAAGATTAAAAAAAATATTCCCAGATTTATTATACAAAGCTCAAGTATTTGATTAGGTTAATTGAATTGCTGTAATCCCTAAGGAAAGATTTTTAGCATTTATTGTAATATAGATAATACATAATAATTGCATATAATTTTAAACTTAAACATAGTCATTAATTAAAAAAATTAGAAAGCTAATTTAATTAATTAATGGGACAAATTTTTAAATGTATTATAATTACTTTTGAATTTAAATAAAATATAATTTTTCTTAATTTAATTTAGTAAAAATATAATTTTTTGGTATTTTTTTAGTCTGTATTTTTACAACAAACGTTCAGAAAATTAAAAAAAATATTTCCAGATTTATTATATAAAGTTCAAATATTTGATTCGGTTGATTGGCTAGCTGTTATCTTTAAGGAAAAATTTTAGTATTTAATTTTATATTAATACAAAATAATTACTTATTATTTTTAAGCTTATTGTACTTTTTTAATTAAAAGAAAATAAGAATAATTAATTCAATTAAGAGGGCACATTTTTTTAATTAAATTAATGATTATCACAATTTTTTTAATGATTAATGTATTATTTAATTAAATTCCAAATTTAAAAACATACATTTTAATTTTTTAACATAGATTTTAATAAACTTTGAGAAAATTAAAAAAATAATGCCAGATCTATTATACAAAGCTCAAATATTTGATTTTGCTAATTAAATAGCTGTTGCCTTTAAGGAAACATTTTAGTATTCATTTTAATGCTTAAAACGCTTCTAATTGCATATTATTTTAAAGTTTTTATTATACTTTTTAATTAAGAAATTCCAAATGATTAAATTAATTAACAAGGAAAATTTTTAACCATATTAAAAAAAAAATTCATATTAAAAAAATTAACGTAATTATTTTTAAAATAAATTAATAAAATCACAAATTTAAAAGTATAATTATTGAATCTTTTGTGATATTCATTTTTGTTATAGAAACATTAATTTGATAAATATATTATTTAACAAACTAGCTTTTAATAAACATTAATAATAGTTACTACAAGAGTATTTTCATATTTGTCGATTTTGAAATTTTGAACGATATTGTATGGTTGTTTTACCATTTAATGATAACTTCATAAAACAACGCAGGTTTAAGTTGGTCATTTTCTAAATAGTTTTTCATAAATTTCTATTAAATTTAAACTAATACAGCTGTTTGTTATGACTAATAAAACTGTTTTAATTATTTCTATTATTAATATTTATTAGATCGATAAAACTTTTTTTTTAATTCTGTAAACAAACCTTGTACATACAGAATAAAACACTATGATGTAATAAATCAAAATTATATTAATAATTTTTGTTTTATTAGTTTATGTACATGTTTTCTGCTAATGTGTGCAAAATAAGAAGATAGTTTTTGTATAAGTATTATTAATACGAAGATTTATACTTGACACATTTGATGAAAATTTATATTTTTAACAACAATTTTGCGATATCCTTTTACATGCATTTTTCAATAAATGCAAAAATATTCAAAATAAATATTTAAAATATTCAGAGGAATAAATTATCATCGATATCTGTTAAATAGTAGTATATAAATTAATTGTTAATGGTTTTACAGCTTATCAATTTTTTTAAACATGCACAAACATTACAAAAATATTTGCAAACTAAATAATTTTGCATTCATAAATTGATATCACTAATACTAAGTTCGATTTCAGCAGTATCAGTTTATTTATCTGACAATGGATCGACAATCCATTAATATTGTTCTTTTAAGCAACTACTACTTTGTGCTTACATTGAAATCTTAAGTGTAAAAACTAAAAAATAATTTTGTAGTCAGGAATTAATCAATGAATTAATCAGAAACGAAAATTTCGGTTTAATCGGTATATGTATCTGAAAATCGATCTACAATTCTTTTAAACTACTACTTTTATTTATATACATTTAAACACTAATGTCTTCAAACTGAAAAATTATTTTGTAGTCATAAATTAATATCACTACGAATATGAAAGGTTTTAGCAGTATATCTATTTAACAACGAGTCTACAATTTATCAATGTACTTTTAAGCGACCAGTCGACCTATTGTACGTATTTACATTAAAATCTAATTAATTCAAACTTGAAAATAATTTTGCCTTCAAAAATTTATATTAGTAAAAATAAGTTTGGTTCTAGCTATATCAGTATATGAATCTGGCAATGAGTCTACAATTCCTCAATAGTATTCTTTTAAACAACCATATATTTGTATAGGCATTAAACACTAATGTAAGCAATAAAAATAATTATTTAATCATAAATTAATATCCCTATGAATAATTTCGGTCTGAGTCTCATGAGTCTAAAATCCATCTATAATGTTCTTTAACGAATTCCCATTAAACACTAATTTGTGCAATCCAGAAAATTATTTTGCTGGCATAAATTTATGTTATCAGTAGCAATAATTTAGCTTTTATTAGCATAAGTACATTTATCCGACGCCAGTTCTATTCCTCATGAATAATTTTCTTTTTAACATCCACTAACTCAATTCTAGATTGCGACATTTTTTTTTCTTCAAAATGAAGAAACGGTAATATCATTTTCAACACAGTAATCTACACAATTGAATTAGTTTGAAAACTTGAAGAAAACTGTAACCTAATCTTAAATACTTTTTTTCCTATCTTTATGGTTTCACTTTTTGCTTTCTTAAGAACAAAAGTGAGGCCTTCATAATAAATAATTAATTTTTATTGTTCCATAACAATGTAAGTAATTCTCGTTTTGAAACTTTCTGTGTAACGGAACCAATTGTCCTCAATGTCTTTAAACTTTGACTGATCAGATTTGTTTTTGTTTTTTCTTTTTTTTTTTCGTGCGGGAAATAAAATTAATTTAGAAAAAAAAAACAATCCCTGTAATTTTCAAAACTGAAATGCGTCAGAAGCTAAATATTTTTTACATTTTATTACACATTTACAACTAAACAGTTCTAAATTTTTTAACAATTGGTTTTATTAATTTTCAATATTTTTTTATCTAAAATATATATTAATTAGATTAATAAAAACTAATTAATGTTCGCGTGGACATACTCTTTTGTATTTCTTCTTTCTAAATAAAAAAAAACAATTCCGATAGTGTTTATTTATCTATTATTAGAAAGTTATTCGGACATAAGTAAAAACCTATATAAATTTTTATTGTTTTCGTTTTCAATTATATTTCAAAAATTACATCTTGGCTTTTAAGTTAAAGTATTTAGTTTTTTTTTTTGCTGATTACGATTTAGAAATTATGCATAAATGTTTAATAAAACATTATTTTTCTACTGCTATTAAAATCTGTCATCAATTGAAAAAGCATTCAATATTAATAATAAATAATCCTTAACATAAAAAATTCGAAACTTCACTCCCATACTAGTTGTAATGATTGTTATTTTACGTATTAAATCTTTATTAATATTAGCTTCATCTGTTATTTTCAGTTTTTAAATAGATGGATAGACATATTACTTGTTTTATAAAACTTTTATACCTTTTTTCTATACTATATTTCCAGAGATATTTTTATTCATGTAACTTATCCGAAATCAATTCTTAATTAAATTGTAATGGTAAGAATAGTTATTGTTTCTTAGTCTACTTATTAATTACTAACGTACTATTAACTGAATCAAAGCTTAATTTTTGTGCAACAGGCTGTCATCGAAAATAAAAGTATCCTATAATAACTAGTTACTGTTTTTTTCTAACTCGAATGAACAAAGACACTTTTTAAAAGTGCTGATGCAATAATTCTCTGTTTGATATTTCGTATTGTTTTTGAAATAGGAAAGCTAACTCTGCACTTTTCCACTATAAGGCTCTATAAGCAGCTCTATCACATGGCGACTTTCAGGGCCTGATTATCGCCTAGGCCCAATAGGCACGGGCCTAGGACCCACACTTTCTGGGGGGCCTCAAAAAAGTTAAAAGACCGCAATATTACTTTTTTTAAATACTGAAAGAAACAATTTTTCTCGAAAAAGGCTTTTTTTTTATTTAAAATTTTCTTTATATTGTGATAAACCAAACTCGTGTAAACATTGCACTCATCAAATTCGAAAGAACAGCTTAATTGGTGCAATTTTACTCCAATGGCTTAAGCAAATGCAACGAGAATACATATTCGAAAAGTCTCTTATAAATAATTAGTGTCAACAATAACTAAAGGCTTATTCTTAACAAATATGTAAAGCTGTATATAGAAGGCTACAATCTTTAAAATAATTCAGCTAATCGGTGACTTTTAGCAAAAATCACTGATTTCACTTGCTTACGGTCACCAAACTATTTTTACTTTCACACAATAAATAATCTTCTGCTTTAATATTTAGATGCGTAAACTTTAGCTTAGAAAAATAATCTTCAATTGTCTGCTTTCAAAATTTTTTAGAATGTTTCTCTTGAATCATGCAGTTCAATAGATTCTTTTCATTGTTAGGACTACTCTTCAGAAATTTAATTTCAAAATATTTTGTTAGGGGCCCGGTAAACTTTGTGGGCCTTGGGCGTCAATTTGTCTTGATCGGTCCCTGGCGACATTACTTTGCTTAGACACTTATTTTATAGCTATTGCCGTTCGAAAGTTGAGGGGTGGATTCGAACTTCAATTTATAACCTGTATTTATAATTTTTAAATTTAACTTCAGTAAAAAAAAAAATTGCTTACATTACTAAGAAACGTTATAATTTATCTCTATGAATTTATTTATTTTTTTCAAATTCCATGTAAAAAAATTTATAACATTTTTTAATGTAATATAAAAGCCTTTAATATAAAAACCTTCCAATATTCAATCCCAGAATTTTCGATCCCATTTTTAAATAATATAATAATATCCACTATTCATTTTCGTGATCGCATTCTCTAGTTCACTAATAATTTTTATAACGGGAGCAGGAAATTGCACGTGTTGTAACAAAAACAATGCATAGTCTTCATTAGTAGTCATAGGGTGTCTAAGTCTTTGTTCTTTGTTGATGACGACCTACCCTTCTTAACTTTATGCGCCTTTGTGGTGATAGTCTTCACTCAGAAATTCGAAAATGGGTCATGAACGCATGAATCTGATGCATACACTTTAAGTACCATAATATTTTTTTTTGATACTTTCAAAACAAACTATTAATAGTTTATTTGCATTATAACATTTTTCTTAACCTAATAACTTATTTGCATCAGAATTTCTTTAATCGAGCAATTGATAAAATTTCTAAATCAGTATGATTTAAAAATGAATTAAATGTTCGGAAATAAATTTTAATACTTTTTTTACATGAAGCTACCTCAGAAATCATTTTCTCTACATGATTTTTGTTTAAATCATTTCATACATTTAATTTATTTCAATGCTACCCTTTGATTACAGTATACATTTAACGATTCAATATACATTTAACGTATAATTAAATTTAGATGATTGAACTCTGATTTTGACATTCATTTAGAGATTTTTTTTTTAATGTAAACAATTTTTTTCATTAATTACGTGATAATTCGAAATTAAAAATTAAATATTATTTTTATTTAAAAAACTTATTTTTCAGTTGAATAATTTCGATATTTAAGAAATTTTAAACACTGAAACAAAAATAATAATTAATATTTGAATATAACGTTTCATAATCTGAGCAATAGCATTGATTTCGAGTGATTATTCTAGACATTGAAATTAAAAAATTTAATAGGGTTTTTATTTAAAAAAAAATTAATGAAATTACATGAATTATATTTATTTTATATCAATATATTTACATGAATTATATTGAGTTCTTAAGTTAAAATTCGAAATTAGACATTTTAAAAAATAGTAACCAATATTTGTGTATAAAGCAACCTTTAGCAATTATCTGTGTTGGACGTTCTTAAATTTAAACAATTTATTTAATTTAAATAAATATTTTTATTAATAAAATGATGAATCAAAAAAATGATGAAAGAATGAATCACTTAACTTAAATTATACTGAAAGTTTACTTAATTCTATTTGAAAATAAAGCATCATTTGGATTTTAACTAAAATGTGAGTTATAGACGTGTCTTATGTGTTTGCAATGTAATAATCTTAAAAAGTTTTTTTCTTTGAACGTTTTCAACTATTTCACGATATAATTTTTCAAATCTATAACTATATATAATTACAATTTTGAAACTATATTTAGAAAACATCTTGTTATAAAAATAAATGTAGGCTTTAAACAAGTTATAAAAAGATGATTTATATTTTATTTGTATCCGAAATAACATTTTCTGGGTTTTTTGGTTAAACATTGTAGTTTTATTTGAGTGATTCTATGAGATTATTTTAAGAATTCCATTTCTCTCATATTGTTTTAATCTATTTTTTAATGTATGCAGAATTTTATAAAGCAAGTTTTTTCAGTCATGAAATCAATTTTTACGCTCGATTCTTTTGTTAACATTATGAATATTATTTTAAAAATATTTTGAAAATAATACTATGCAATCGAATTTTCCATTCCCAACTAATCACCTTGAGGATGTAAGTAGTTTATTTTAGTAAACTATAATAGAATAATAGAAATGACACAGTTCTTATTTTGTAATGAAAATACTCTTTTGTGGTATGTTAAAATACCTTTTTTCTCTTGTCTTAAGATTAAATATTTTCATGAAAAAAAAATTATATCCAAATGTATCATCTTTACAGATGAACGTGCATTTTATTTTAATTTAATTAAAATGCAATTTTCAAGTACGAACATTAAATTATCTAGTATTAATTAATTTTTTTTCTTAAATTTGTAAACAAACTTGATTGTGCTCTTGAAATTCGTACCCTCCAACTTCTACGTTATTTCCATAGTTATGGAAAATATTTTTACTTAATAGTAGCAAAATTAGTGTTATTAATATTTCAATAAAACAGAAATAAAAGAATTTCGTTTTTCTTCAGACAGAAATTTAAACTGTTATATAATAGGGTGATTACATTTTATTCATTAAAAAAAAAAGTTTTGCTTTAGTAAAAAAAATATTTTGCAAAAACTGCAAATTTAGAGCAGTATGAAAACTGAAACTTTTATGCATGGTATTTAAATAGAATATATTTCATCATTTATTGGCTAACAATCTTTATTTGCAGGCTTTTGTAATTAAAAATTAGAAGCCTAGATTTATTGAAAAGAAATTTTTTATCAGATATACATTCTGAAAAATTAATTCCATATTTATCCGTATTCCGCTGCCGTTTAAGTTGAACCTGTAATCCTGTAATCAAGTTTGAAATACACGATAATATGTTTAAACTTAGCAACACATCAAGGTTTCAAAAAATTCGAACCATATTATACTTCAACACATTTCAAAATTTTTAAAAGTACCCTCTCTATATTTCCGGAAAAATTCGAAACTCCTGCATACTATATTTATTTGAGGTTGAGCGTGATATTCTAATTATTACATGATGTGATCTTATCAATACATGACGTGATGCTAATTTGTCTTCAGGGTTAGAAATACCATCTGAGTTCGCACGCTTAACCAAACCATTTGTATGAGGACTAAAAGAATTCTTTTTCAATTCTCATAAAATATGCTTGGCTCCTTTTAGCGATGGACACCGCCAAAGTACCTCTTTCAATCAAATCCATTTCAATTCTAAACTCATATGGAAATCACTTAATAAATAATTTTCACTCTTGCTTCTTTTTCTATTAGATTTGCCGACGTTCTTTTGTTGAGCTTCAACTCGAGGTCGGTGAAACTTCTCTTCTTTCTCAAACACTATTGTCAGAAGCCAATTCTGCTTCACATGTTTCTTGTGAAGACCGTTATTTGACCTCCCTTTTCTTTTTTTCTTCATAAAAGAAAGAGCAAAACAAATTGGCCGCTTTCTCTGAAACGCTTTTTTTTTTTTTATCTGTTTCTCTCTGCCGCCATTTATTTTTTTATTTTGGTCAGTCATCGGTGAAAATAAAATTGTATGTCTGTAAATGCTTTCGCTTGACTTCGTTTACGGATATTGATTTTTTTTTCCTTCAATAAATAAACTGTAAATATTGCTTTTCCCTATTGCCTAATCTGTGTAATCCTTTTATTATGGCACGCTTATGTTAACCTATTTTTAGTTTTAAAAAAAAGTGGCTTGAGTTTTATAAACTTTCAGCGTTAGTGTATGTTTTTGTATCAAATATTTATGCACTAGGGCAGTGCTCCCCAACCTTTTTATCACCGCGGACTGGTCAACGCTTGATAGTTTTACCGCAGTCACTAAAAGGGGGCGAGCGTTGATTGTTTATATTTTAAATGGTTTTGATTTAATAATTTTAATTTAATTTCACTTAAACAGAAATTCAAAATGAAATAAAATTTCATGCCTGGGAGGCCTGGGGGCTCAAGAGAAAGAGATCTTGTCTTCCAATGAGGTGACCTCAGTTCGAATCCCAGCGATGCATGATCGATACTAATTCCACACCCGACTCTCACCGGGTCCGTCTATATATCCAAAATATCCTCAGTGCCAGACGGATGATGGGTTAGAGTCCCCTTGCCCTCAGTCTAACAGAGGGAGCTTTTGCTTTCATGGTTTTCCTCTCCATGTAAAGCAAATGCGGGTCAATTCCATCGAAAAGTCCTCGCAAAAGCAAATTTTCTCCCAATATTTGACCCAAGAGTTCCTTTGTCTTTGGGTTGGAGACCACTGGACTATGGAACCTATATGCACAATTACATTCAAGTATGATCAAAACTACCAGAAAACGGTAAAATTAAACGTGTTTCTGGTTCTGAGGGAACACCAAAAAACTTAGTTTTATCGAAGCGCTTTTGTTATTAATTTTGTGAAATTAACAATAAAGTATGGTTTTATATCATGTGATAAACGTGGTAAAATTTATTAATTTTATCATCATATCTTGGAAAACGGCATAAAAACTATTTATTTGTTTAAATTTACTCTTCAGTTTATTATTTTTTACTAAATGTGTAGTAATAAGAACTTATATTTTGAAAACCAGAATTTCCTGTAAACTTTTATCATTTGAACGGAAAAATTACCAAATAAATGGTTTAAATACCGCATACTTTCGTTTCATTACCAAAATCAAGTGTATTTTTTTTTACTAGAAATGTTTCTACCATACAGTACGGTAATATTACCAGAATTTTTTTCTAAGGGTAAGTTTTTCTCTTGTGGTACAAGAATTAATTAGTCAAATTGTATAGTAACATATAAAACTATTTCTATTTGCCGATTGCCTAACTTATATAATCTTTTTAGATTCTTTTAATCCTTTTTTTATGTAAACCTATTAGTTTTTTAAAAGAGTGGCATGTTCCTGTAACAAACATTCATGCACTGGAAAATCCATATAAGTTTATAAGTTTGCCTCTTTTAGTACAATAATTAATAAGCCAGATTGTAAACTAGCATATTTAACAACATTTACAATAATATATTTTTTTCTAATTTACGTGTTCAGTTAGTCAACGTAAATTGTTCCTCTTCAATTCTTGTTATTTTTTTAAAATTGAATAATTAAAATTTTTATCAAACATTTTTTACCAGTCAAAACTTTATTAAATTTCGACTTGTTTATATAAATTATCTAGAATTTATTTAGATAATTGTTAACGTTGTTACACCTTATGAGACATTCTTTGTAAAGCACTCCAATTATCGATTTTCTTCTTTCTACATTTTTGTATTTCGTATGTGAATTATTATGTGCTTATGCGCATCGTATTTTTTTGTAAAATAATTTACTTACTATATATCAGTTTGAAGATGGCAACGAGAAGAGTTCTGTGGTTGTCATGGTGATAGTTTGAAATGTAAATAGTTTTTTTATTTTTTTTATTTATTTATTTATAGAATTTATTTATTTATAGAATTTTTTTTTTTTTTTTTTTTTTTTCGAGTGAGTGTAAGATTTGTTCTTTGGAAAGGCGATGCTATAATTTTGTTGTTGAGTTAATAAATCTTCTTTTTATTAAACGTAATAGTAGAGTCTTCTTAATTATTTGATTAGAAGTCCTTTGAGTTTTATTTGAGGTCATTTTTAATTTTTTATTTTTTGACAGCTTCATTATTTTTTTATATCGAGTGTACAACATCGAATTTTACATTATTGTTTACGAAATAATGAAATTAAATTGTACAACTCAATATTATGCATAGTAATTTTTAAATATATTTTTCTTAAGCTTGTTTAAATTTAAGCTCAAAAATGTGTATATATACATTTTGCTGTTCTGTAAACTGCAATACAAAACAAGAATATTCCATTACTGAATACAATTTGTCCTTTCGATTTTTTTTAAACAATTCACCAGTCTTACTTTTCTTAACCGATATTATACTTCAATTTCACTAGTGATTGATCCAACTTTCGCAATCATTAAATTTTAGTCAGGTATAACCTAGAAAGTATTTTATGCACGCATAGAAATTCCATAACGAATTCAAATTCCCTTTGTTTTTAAGATGTTATTTTAGATATCAACATAATTAGCTCAATTTATCCCTTTCTTTGGAGAATGATTAAAATATTTCTTTGGTTGAATATAGTTGAATTGAAGTGAAATGAATTTTTACTTTTTATCGTTCGGTGGCTGGCTAAAAACAATGTTTATAAATGAACTTTAACAATTGAACGAGCTACTTTTCACGGCCACGATTCTAATTTTATCAGTTGGCTCAAACGATAATCGTGATGAGTGAATCTGGCAACTCTCTTTTATCAATTCATTGATCTGGCAGTGAAATTAAGGGAAAATATTATAGATATGTAGATAACTGGGCACGCTCTGTGAACGGCTATACCCTTAGAAAAAGGGAAGCAAAACTAAGGCGTTGAAGAAATCGCCTATTGTTAGGTGTAGAATGTTTAAACTTCAATTATTTTTTGTTCCATTCGTATAACCGCGATGGCTGGTTGCTCGCTCGAAACGGGGTCACGGTTGCAGGGGAAAAAGAGAGCACTCTTCTTAAGGTCGTTGAGCGATTCTCAAGGCAGCGATTTTTTAAAGTTATTGTTCTATCATACTTAAAATAAGATTTTATTCCCTATTTTGATCCCCATGTATGGAATCATAATCCTATGCGAATCGAAGATTATTCAAGCTTCGATTATTGAAGCAAACTATCAAATTCGCTCATTTGAATTGAAGTGAAGCGATGACATGGGAGATTATTTACCGTAAATACAAACAAAAGGCTAAAGGTTTTGATTTTTCTCAGAATACTACGAGAGTTCAATTTGTCCTTCAGCGAAATAGCTTATTTGTTCTAGGATGCAAATTTCATTGTCCTCCGCGATATTCGATACTAATGTGATAAGATTCCTGGACTAAAGCTTACAGATTTATTTCATCTTCTGAATACATCGGCAATGCTTGAACGAATATGTAGGCATTTATGCATATATTTTGATAAATAAAAATCAGCAAGCAAAATAAATATATTTAACTTGAAATTACATGTTTTACCTTGTTTGTATAATGTTAGAATTGAGAATAAGAACTTGAATCATAGTTTTATCTTCCGAATTCCTCCCAAATTAGAAGGAAATAGAATTTACTTTAATAATGACAACATTGACAATGGGACATTTTAAAAACACTCAAATGTCAGGGCTATTTTCAACGAAAAAAGCTTTGTCATGAACTACAAACAAAAGGCTAATGTTCTTATGTATTCTGAATTTGATTTTCATAAATTACCTTAACATGTTTTCTCACTAATCTCCCCATTCATTAAAAAAAGCTCTACAAACTATCATTTCGTAAATAAATATCTAACAAAATATTTCTAAAACCCAATTATTGCTAATGTACTGAAGTGGTGCAACAAACCTACAATAATAAGGAATTAAAATAGCAAACCTGCAATAATAGAGAATTAAAATCTCGTTGTAAATTCTACTCAAAATAACTATAAAAGCACATCTTATTTACAACTTTTCTAATTTAATTTATTCATTTTGCTTGAATTAGTTTTCAGTTAGCATATTGTGGCGAATAATATGTCCCATTTTTCGAAATATATGTAAAATGCTCGGAATTTTTATTAAATGCTGAAAATTAACCAATTTTTACCCTTGAATAAAGACGTATGTTTGAAATATTAGTACTATAAAAATTAATACAATCTGGTCTTATTTCCCTCTATAACCCTTCTGAAACCAAAATTTTATTTTTAATTCTAAGACTTATTTTTAAAATGTAATATTTTTAAAAGCCAATTATTATCTTAAGCAATCTATAAACAAAAATGCGTGTTAGGAATTTTGAAATTAAAATTATATGCATGCAATTTTAAAAAAAAACTATGTGTATGCAATTTAAAAACTTTTTTTTTTTTATATGCTACATAAAAAAGTCATCACTATAGCGTCAAAAATACCTTTCAGGGCTGTCATCTTACATCTTATGTAATTTCTCAATGTATGAGCAATCAACTAATTTTTGTTCTTAAACCATACTATTTCATCTTTAACCACATTAATTCATCATTAATGCATTGAAATCATCATTCACATTTCAGGCATCTCAGTGTTGTTTTGCTACTTTAGCTTGACATCTCTAAATTATTGATTGCTCACCTTATTATCATATATTGTTTTAATGGCCAATTTTCGCATTAGAACAACTTTTACAAAAAAAAAAATAATATTTGAGACGAAGAACAATGGATATTTCAAAAAGAATTATGGTGACTTTGGTATTAAAATAGATCTAATAAATTCCCCGAAGCAATATTGAAGTACAATTTAAAATGTATGTGTGTTCCCATGAAAATCAATAACCCATCATGTTCCGATCGAAACCAAAATACAACTTCATTAAAATCGAAAAAGAATAGTATTCCACTTTCCCAATTCGATCGTGACATGCACCATCGCAACCAATAATCGCTTTTTAAACAGCATAACACACCGCCGCCCCATTGTTATAGAGAACTGCGCTCTATTACAGGACCCAATCCAATGTGTAATAGGTTAATGGCGATTTAAAACACCACATAAACGGCAACAAGATCAATCGGAACACAATGAATCGGTTCAAAGTCCGACCCTTAAGGAACTAATTTTATAAGGGCAAACAGAAACATCACAGTTCCCTTGAGCCCGTAAAACGGTTACCCATTATCCTACTATTCAAAATTTATTTTTATCTAGCAGGTGATTTGACCTTCATTAAAAATAGCTTAGGATGTGTCAATGTTTATTACGTTGTCAATCACTTTCATAATCGATATTGTTATTATAACTCAAACGATCTTCTGAGGAAAAGCAAACGATAATTTAAAATCTCCTATTCATAAAATAATGTAAGGAAAAATGCAGCATATTAGGGACAGATATTTCATAAATGTATCGTCCTAGAGTTTGAAGTTTATTTTTAGAATGAAGAATGACTATCATTAAATATAAATTGAGCAAAATTAAGAAATATAAAATGTTCATTAATTTTCTTGCTGTTATCAACATCGTTTTTAGAACTCAAACGATTTTATTTTAAAGAACTATCTCGCAAAATTTGAAGTTTAAATATAACTTTCGGATCATCTTCTTAATCGACCAATCAATTCCTTGCTTCGTAATATTTGGGTATTCAGTGCAATAAAAGTTTACTCTGATAAAAATTATTAATGCTAATGTTTTTATATTGTTCTTTTTGAGCTACAATATTATAAATACACTAAATAAAAAGCGTATAATACCACTATGAAAAACTTTTTAGTTCTACTATTGTGAAATAATTAACAAAATCATATTACACTATATATATTTTTTTGCTGCCAGATCTTTATTATGAAAGTATACTATCTTTTTAAAGTATTACTGATATTTAATTGTATGATGGACTTAGAATTTAAGCATGTTTTTTTTATTAAATATATGCATACATCTTTTTGCTAAATATGAAGTTCACGAAGTTCAACACTCTCTTTACTGTAAAGATATAAATTTAAGATTTGCGTCTTACTCAGTTTGAAATTGCTTATTTATTCTAATTTTCAGGATCTAGCTTCAACTTAAAATTATTAAATTAGATAAGAAAAACGCAAATCTAATTCATAAAATTTTGATGCAAAAGGTATATGTACAAACATATTAATTCAACGTGCCTCTTGCAACGAACATAAAAAAAGTATTTAACATTTTCCTTTCTCTATTTCTCTGTAAGAGGTATCATTTAGTTAGAAACCCCTTTAAGTCTATTACGAAAAACAACTTAAATACCAATCTAATTTCACTCCTTTAGACACTACCTCTGCATCTGTCTCCCAGTGAGTTACTTTCTTAATAACGCCACGCAGAGAAAGTTACAAAAACATGTTTTGGGATTTTGGAACCGCAAATACGCACAGTGGCGCATTTGTATGAGTCACTTAAATTTATAGAAGAGTTCTTTGGCCTGATCTGGAAGGAATTTTTATTCTTGTAAATTATTTCTACCTGTCTTTTTTAACTGGCAACAGACATTTTTATTCTAGAGATGAAGGATGTTGAAAAACTTTGACTTATTTAAATATTTAATAAATGTAAAAATAACACTTGCAACTGTGGTTATTAAAATTCTCTATGCTGGAATATTAAATACTGAATACATAAGTAATCTTCTCTATTTACAATTTAAATCTCGGAAATAGTAAATAAAAAAGATTTTACTTATATTTATTTTTCATTCACTTTATTTTAAATAACCCTATTTAAGAAAAAGTTAGAAATAAATATTTTCTCTCTCTCATTATTATGTGTAGATATGTATTCATTGTAATCATGACAACAAAAATTAAAAACTGTTCAAAATAAATACGTTAACACAAACGCAGTAATGTAGAAAATAAACAGAAAACTCTTATTTACTCTCCAATCTAATAGATAATATTCTTCCTTAAAATAGATAAAACTGGCACAATATAATTTTTTCTTACAACAGAAATTGATCCAAGAATAATTAGGATTTAAACACGATTTCAACTGAAATTAATTGGCAAATGCCGTTTATGTAAAATTCGTTTGCAGAAATATTTTCGCCATAAACAGTCAATATATAAGTTGCTTAATTCATAAATCTATAGAATCTCGAAAAAACGGTGTTACATTAAAAAAGGCAACTAAGAACGCTGTCTTAATTCATTTCACAATCGATTTCACCAACTCATCTCCTAACGTACTATACAAACTTTTCTTGGCTTTACGTATTGAAAAAAAAATACAACATTTAAAAAGTAATTTAATTTAATAAACGAATAAATGGATCAAAACTAAAGCACAAAAAATAGAAATGTTATCATTTTATAATTATTTTTTTTATAAATTATTTTCTTCTATTATAATTCGTGGATCATATATATATATATATTGATTTTTTGAGTAATATATTTTTTGCTCATATAGCTCTGTTTTTTATTTATATTATTGTGTTATTTCAACAGTACATTTAAATTTCACGAAGTATAACACATTTTATTTTAATCCTACGTCAGACAATAGCAATTTCAACTATATGCCATCTGGCAGCCCATTAAAAACTAGTCTTAGTACAAACATAGAAAGTATAAAAAGTGAGAATGTAATGTATGCCAATCTACTTCTTTGTTGAACACGAATTAAAAAAAAAAAAAGAAGAGTTCTTTGAAATTACAGTAGTTGGTGATATTCTAATTATCATCTGCAACTCATATCATTTTTCCATTTTACATGATAATTATTCCCTGAACATGCACCAGTAAAACAGAAAATTCGAACGCATGAAGGAATCTTCGACAGCCTACAATTTTCGGTCCAGTGAATTTCTTCGGCTGATCTGGCAACAGTTTCATTGAGATGATCGTCTGCCATTTCTTTCAAACAAAAAAGAACACATGAAGTAAAACTCCATCGTGAAATGATTGCTTTTCACTACTTCATGCAAGAAAAAAACTAACGCTTTTATGTTTCATAATATGGGTCAATAGTGTTTGGTGAAAATGGAGAAAAACGTTGTGGGTACTTCTCTCTAAATGGTACCATGATAAATACCACGAGATTTGACAGTTTTCAGTTAGCGGTCACTTTAATTGTTGTTAAAGACGAGTAGAAATTTGCTCGCTGATGTGTAATTTTTTTTCTCTGACGATTTAGATTCTCAATCAGAGCGTTGCCATTATATAACAAATAAATTCTATTTTTGTGTTTTTTATATGTAAAATGTGAAATGGCAGATAACGTCCCTGAATATTATGCTTTAGGGATAATAAAGTTCATCAAGGAAAGATTTATAACAAGAATAAATTGAAGTTTGAATAATATTTCGCTATTAAACATGAATTGTATGTATGTATACAACATTCCTTAACTTTATTACTTTTTTTTAGTTATATATATAATCTATTTCATTTTGTATATGGTGGAAATGGGTTTAGATTTTGTTATTATTAATATTTATAAAAAAAAAAAAAAAATAAAAAAAAAAAGGCAAACAGACAAAAATAGCTGTAAACGCAACTCAAGTTGTTATCGGCATTATTTTGAATTTTATATATATTCTGCAAATGAATTTTTCTAAACGTGCCAAAATTTCCACAAAATTTTTGAAATGCGAGATAGTCCAGTGACTATTTTGAACGATTTTTGAACTCATAGCCATCTCTCCAATCCATGTAATAAAGTAACTGGTGTTTAATTTTATTAATGAAGTAAACCTTCCACATCTTATACTAAATGGAGTGAAATAATAATAAAGAGTATTAAATACATAAAAAACTGTACAAATGAATACTAATTACAGTTTTGTTTTCTATAGGATCACATCCAAGAAGTGCTCAACAAATGGGAACAGATAGACGATGAGATATGGGCCAAAATTATATGCATGGAAAGGAACAGAAGAGTAGCTAAGGCATACGCCAGAACTCCTGTACTCACAGTTAACGGCTCTTCAGATGGATTCGATGGCTACAAGTAAATATTTCAATTTTATCACAAGTTAAAGGTTATTTATGACTAGTTTAGTTTTGATACACTAGTTGAATGGACTGTATCTTAGCTGTCGTTATTACAATAAAATTAATGGCTCCCTAAATTTAAAATTTAGCCGTGGTGTAGTACGCTAGTGGAGAGCTACGGGTCGTAAGTTCGATTCTGTCAGTCGATTCAACAAACGGCGTATATATGCAGCAAGGTTATGTTAAATCTGTCGTGGCTAATAGTCTTCTCGTTTGTAATGGTGTGACAGTTTGGAGAGAGAGAGGGGGGGTGACATTCTTGCCATAGTTGTTAAAAATAGAGTGCTAGCGAAAGTGCTTTGTCATAAACAGAAACAGCCACTTGGTATAAACAAATATAAGCACCACTTTTTTCCTATTATATATATCCCGGTGTATTAGTCGACTTTTCTAACCACCAAAATTTTAATGAGATCTGAGGATCGGACTTATGCACGATATTTGTGATGATCAGATATTCGATGATCGGGAAATATCCATGCATTATGAACAAGGTTTGAGTTTGAATAACTGTGACAATTTACCATTTTCAAAAATTATGTTGCGTTTTCTTTCATCATATTTTTTTTACGCAATTTTTTTTTAGAAACAATACTTTAAATTACGTTTTGGGAAAGAAATTAAGAAGAGGAAACGTTAGAATATTTTATTCCAAGGAATTTCAAAAATTATGACACAATGAAAAATTTACAAACCTACAATAAAGCTACTAATTTAAAGATCCCAGAGCATCATCTGCGTCGGATTTAATAAAGTTAGCAATGTTGTCATAAAAATATCACTCTGCAATAGATTCTACTTCATTCTCATCTGCTGAGTCCCACAGAAAAAAATCGTCTTCATCCCCATCGAAAGTATCCGAAATTCCACACACACTATTTTTTTTTTATTTTATAACCGTCGTTGAACAGCCGACCCAATTTCATGGGTTTACGACTACTAATGTTCAACTCCGTAGCCTTGTAATTTTGAACCAATCCAGAAGACAAGGAAACTCCTGGATCAGTACCCCCAGAAGTATTGATTTGTTATGGGAACATGGAGGACTTTGAGACTCGACAGATTTAACGTGCATCAGTCACCATTTACTACACGGGGAGTCTTCGGCCGGCGAGGATCGAACCCACGACCTCTTGGACATGGGCCCAGCTCCCTACCGACCAGGCTACCCCGGCCCTTTCAGATTTTACAATAACATTTGAAGACCAAAGGGGATAACGAGGATGAAGTGCTCCTTTTTCACAAAAATGACGATCGAATCGTCATCTGTTATATTTTGAGGTTCATTAAGTATTGTTTAATCAATAACGTGAAAAATCGGTTCTTCCCGAGAGTTATTACACAGTAAAGATGGGCTGTACTGTGGAATAATCCTTCCTTTCCGCATGGAAAATCGTTTTTTTTTTTTTTTTTTGTTTTTTTTTTTTTTTCTTTCTTTTTTTTTCCTCCGAATCAGCTATTGTGGACATTTTGTCTCACGAATAGTATCATTTAACGATAATAATCGACAACCTAGCCTGGTATCAATAAAAATAATAATCGACTTATCCACAGCAATAAACTTATACATCTAAAATACCTTGAAGAACTTGAACACCTAACATACCTTATAGAAATTTACTACCTTGTTATCAAATCTAGGATGTCAACTTATACACCAGGATATACGTTTGGTATTTTTCATATATTTACGACTTTTCGCGGTTGTGCATTAATGGGTTAAAAGTTGAATGAAATTCATATTTGTCGGCGGTGCCTACTAGGCCAGTGGCTCCCTAATGATAATCCGCGTAACCTTAGGGTTCTGTGGAAGAGTTAAAGGGGTTCCAAGAGTTAAGACTTTTATTTAGGGAGTTTAAAAAAAATTGAAATCTGTTTTTATAATTAGATCTAATATAAAAATCATCAATAATATATTATTTATTTAATATTTCGGTTGACTTAATAAAATTAAAGTGCCATTGAAAAAAATGGCTATTTTAAAAAAATATGTAGATTTTTCCAATAGCAATGCTTGGAATAAATTATGAAAAGGTATGCATTATTTATGCTTTTGTAAAAAAATTCTAAGCTTTCCTATCACGTTTTTCAGATCAAGATAAAAGAAATTCGTTAAAAAGAATGTTTCCCTACTAAGCATTTTCAACGTTTATAGCAATTATTTTTCTTAATTTCAACAAAAACCATAATTCGACCCAATTTTATTCATTTTCAGCATATACGTATATATGTACCCCAAAAACTAGCTCTTAACTAGACTCAATTCAGCTCTGGGTCTGAAAATACAATTTTCTGACATAAAAATCTTATCTAAGATAATTAATGATAAAACGATGATAATAATTTGCTTCTCTCTTTAAATTCTTTAAAGTAGAATTTGATTAGTTAATATGCTCGCAATTCTCTTTCTATTCTTTATTTATAAAAAAAGTTTTCCGACGAAAGAAGATTTAGGATTCCAAACGCAAAAGAAAAAATGGAAGCACCCGTTCTAGATTATGGTGCTGCCACCTAGGAAGTTTAAGTAAAATCACAACCAATCCTGTTTTTATATAAAAAAAATAATAATAATATTAATAATTTTATGATGTATATTTTAGTTGTGTACATTGAGGGTATTAATAAGTCCTAATTTCTAAATCTGCTTAATTTAAGAGTCTCAGAAAACGTAACGTGCGCGCGTACAAATGTATTAAAGGAATTCTATTCTGTCTGATGCCTATTCTTTACAAGTTCTTAAGCAAGAACGTATTCTGATAAATATGTTCATTTTAAACATTTCTTTACAATTTAAAAGAATAATAAATAAAATAAAATAACTTTAATTAAATTTTAGAAAATGTAATAGCATAAAAATTTGAATGCATGCATTTTGCATTTGCAACGAGTTCATCTGGTTTTCCCTTCTAACTTGAATTACTGAAAAAAAAAATATATAAAGCCTCTTTAGTATTGTGATTCCCATTTGTTAACATACAAATTCGAAAAATTCTTTTCCTCTGAACAAATTCTAATCCAATAACTCAAACAGCTTTTAATATGGTTTCTTTTCAATTTCAATCACTTTTAAAAAGAGATTAGAACTGTGACTTAACAGTGAGTTTAATTAGTTTTCTTGGAATGAGTTCGAAAAATTAGGTCTCATGTTCAACCCGAACAGACGATTATTTTTCGCCTTTCAATTTACATAATTTAGGCGTTACTGCGTGTGCAAAAATAAAATCTTGCGAAATCATTTGAAAGTAGAAGTAGGTGACTAAACTCTTTATGCTTCCGTTTCGATTTATTACTTATTTTAAATCTATCATTATTTTAAGAAATTGTGAGTAAGGAAAGGTACGTGAGGGAGGAGAGAGAAAAGATACAGAATTATTTATTCATGTCACGAAATAAATTTAAAAAAGAATCCGAAATCTAATAAATAATATTCATAAAATTCGTCAAGGGTATCTATTCTGATCATTAATTAATATTTTTGAACAAAACATTGAGAAAAATAATTATTTTAGGCACGTATGTTATTAATATTGGAATTTTTATATCGAGAAACAATGCCAAGAAACATCAATGTTTAGTTACATAATGTGATATTTTTTTCAATTTAACTAATTTTCAATATTTTTACGTTAATAAGTCTTGTCATCACCTATATGAAATTTATTGGCACTCACTACTATATCGTATTCGATAATTATCGAAAACGTTCTTCATATAATCGTATTCGATATTTATCGCTGTCGATATTGGCCTCAATATTAGCGTGTTCGATAATAATCGTTATCGATAATAATTGTCGATAATGATCACGTTTTTATAGTTATCGATAATTATCCTATATTTATTTCAAAACAAAGTATTCAAGATTCAGCCTGAAAGTACTTTTTTTAAAATACTGCTATCGCGGTGTTTAAATTCAATCGATATTTGATGTTAAGTATCGCACAACTTAAACGTAACATAAAGACTAAAAAACAAATTAGAAAATGGAACTTTTTGTTAAAAGAAGAAGGAATTTAACTGTAAAGCATTCAGGATATGGATAATCCTTCAAATCAACCGATGAGTTGCGTCAGTTAAAAAAGAATAATCTTAATTTTTCTGCCTCAACTACTTCTTCAGACATTGCAAAACCTGTGCCAAATCAAGAAACGACCCCATAAATTGAGATTTCCAGACGAACATTTCCCGCTTGTGTTACGGAATCCATGAATTATGGATTCCTAAAAGGACGGTTTTTTATACAGAGATTAAATATTTATCGTCAGACTTTTACGGCCTGCTGCAGTAATGAGCCACTTTTCCTTTCACTTTTTGAATCTTGAATGAACGTGAATGTGACATATTAAGATTTATGTTGCTTGTGACAAAGTGTGAAATCGTGACACTTAAGTTGTGATTAATTATTTAAATCGTCTGCAGTCGAAAGTATTGCTGAAAACTTAACAGTAAATATTGGAGTAAATGGAAATTATTGAGACCTGTTCTTGTCAGGGCCTGATGTAAAAAAGGACCCTAGGACAGAGGCCCCCTTGTCGTTACTTTGTACCAAATTTACACGTTGTTTAGTTAGGAAGTGATTTTAAATTATTTATAACTTAAGTAAGTTACAATATAATAGTAAATTTGAGCTAATATTTATTTTAATTTTCGTTAACTTATAATTCTAATGGACAATTATTAAGCAAAAACACAAACAGGAATTATATATAGCACTTAGGGGGCTCCCAAAATGTGGGGACCCTAAGTCTGGGCTTCTTACGCCTTATGATAAATCATGCACTGGTTCTTCTGTTCAACTCTATCGGGCGAAAATGATAAGTAAAACAATTTACAACTAAAATAAATAAATAGATAAGGTAAGCAAATAACTAAATAAGTCTAGATAATGAAATTTAAGGAAAGACTCATGGAGTCTGGATACTTCTATCACGTGACGACTCAAAACTCGAAGTCAAGCTCTTGTTGATTCGTTTTCTTGATCGTCTGCTATTTTATTTTATCATAGTTTCACATATATATTATTAAAGAAATATATATTAGGATAGATAATAAGTGATGATGAGTACTTGAATTAGATACCCAAAAAAAGTTAGTTTAAGTTAAATTAAATCGCATCACTCGATTATACCTAGTTATTATTTCATCTGATTAAATGAATCACGCATAACAAATATTTGCCGCAAATCTAATTTGCAGCAAAAGTACAAACACAAATTTAGGTTAGCATCATCACGTCTTAACCAACAAACAAGACAAAATTGTGGAGATCATTTTTTCTTTCTAGCTTTCCCTTCTTTGACAACAATGTATAACGTTCCACTTTCAAAAGGCGTTCTAAAGTTTCTTTTTAAATGCGAACTCGTGTAAACCCTTTGTGTCCGCAGGAAATTATCCACCTTTCTTGCTTTCAAAACTGTTCCTCCCTTAATATGACTCTGCAATTGATATGTAGGTCAAGTTTTTCTGTTGTTGTTTTTTTTCTTCTTCTTTTTTCTCCGGTAGTTTCTGATGTGTTTGGTTTTTATTTTCTAAACTGAATAAAAGCGAATTCTTAATCGTATTAGAGTCAATGCTGTATTCAGGGCTTTTGTTCCAAGTTAGAAGAATGCTAAATTGGAGTCGGAAATTGGAATAGCACATTGTTAGCTCATATTTAGCTGAGCCCATTTTCAAGCTTGAAAAGGAACGGTTGAGAAATGCTCTGGCTCTAAACATATCTTGCAAACAACTTGTTGAGATCATAAGCTACTTGTAATTAAACAACTGACCCTTTGTGGTGTAAATTAACAGGTCTTTTTTTGAAAAAATTCATCAGCAATGGTTATTGCAAAAGGTATATTTTTTTGATGGCCATTTCTTTTTTGACTCAATCTTAAAACACGCAATCATTTAAGCATATATTTTCGAAATCTTCTAAATTCTATATTATTTTTTTTGCAAGTTCTATCCAAAGTTGTTTCATTTATTTTCAAGCTTTATTTGATACAAGAAAAGCGATATTTAGATGTATAATTCTATTTTAAACTACTTGGTATTTTTAAACCCTATATTTAGGCAGCGTGGTACAGAATTATATCTAATATTTTGCAGTGAGACTTACTTTAGAGTAACTAATTAATTTAGTTAAACTAACTAAACTAACGAATAATTCTGGTTCGTAAATTTTTTAACTCACGAATGATTCTATTTTGTAAATTAAAAATCGCAAAAAAAATCCTATATAGTTAAATATCAATTTATAAATGATACTATGTAAATTATAAATGATATATATTATGAACCTCCTTTCAGTTTCTATCGCGATATCCAATGTTCTTACGTTTAAGACATACGTTTTTTGTCTTAAATATTATTTTCAAAGGAGCAGACAAATGAATGCATGTGTATATATAACTTTACGTTCTTTATACACTTGTATACTCAGACTAAAAATATAATAAACTAAAAATGCCATTTTGAAAAAAAAAACTGTAGTTTTCGGAACTAAAGTAATTTCTGATTTGAAATCCCAAAACCCGAAATAGATAAGATCAAATTTGTCGTCAACATAAAATTTTTTACCCAGTGATACTTTTAATCAAAAAAATATTTATCGAACAGTTTAAGTTAATAAATGATATTTTTTCTCATTTGGCGTTGTTTTGTCTAATAAATACTTAAAAATTTAGATTTTGGCTCCATTTTTTAACAACACTTTACTATGTGCAACTCAAAATTTAATATGATTGTGATAGCAGTTCAAAAGCAAATTTTTTAATGTCCAATTTCACGTAAATCGTTGAGGTTTTTAAAATATGTTAAAGGCGCTCCTATAGGAATCTATATCTGATAGAGGATTTTACCACTTTAATCCTAGAAAATGTGGGATTCAAAGTTAATGGCCAATGTTTAGTTGAGACGGATTAGTATGAACTAAGCAGACTACAGTTCACCAACCCGTTTGTCATTAAAGCCTCTAGCCTGCGGATAATACGCCTCCAAAAATTAAAGCTTATCAAGATGCAAGGTTTATCAAGTCCTATTCAATTTTTGTAAGCTCTATTTCTCCTAATACACAAATACACACCTAGTATACAGTTATACAAGTACACACCTAGTCTTCAAACATTGAGATATTATTCACAAAGTATTTTCAGACTCAATTTTACAAAGAAAACCTATAAAAGTTAAGGTATGCAAAAATGTATGCTTCTAATTAGCGTTGTTTGTGTCTTCAATTATTTTGTTTGTCATATAAATACAAAGATCTCTTAAAATTAAGTCAAGTAAAGTTATAAGTCAGAAATTTAAAAAAAAAAAGTTAATAATTAAAATTGAATCTGTTAAAATTAAGTCGCTATGGTGTTTTTTTTTTTTTTTTTTTTTTTTAAATAATACAATTTTACATTCTATTTTATAGTTCATTACTATTTATTTCGTCTTTGAATCATAAAAAAAACAATGAAAATTCAGATTTTAAACTTCAGATTTCAGAATGAAATTTCAGTTTTCAGAATGGTATCTCCCTTTAAATGAATAGAATAATGGGTGACGAAAGAGCCCAATTTTTGAGGGAGACGAAATAAAATGGCACAATCCCAATAGCTCTCTAAATTATACACAAGAGAAGAAGAAAAATTCCTTTCAGGTGCTTAATACCGTCAAAAAGATTAATTTTCACCTCTTTCTTGTTTTTAAATTTAAGGAATTTAAATCGATAATATTTCACAAAAATTTTCTTCATTTGTCGGAAATATTGCGAAGGACTTTTAGAGATTTCTAGTTATTGAGAGGAACATGTGCCCCCCCCCCTTCCCCACCAACGGCACCCATGAATAGAACGTTTTATACGATTTTACAATTTAAAATTCTTTTTTCTCTATTATTCTTAATTTAGGCCCAGATTCTACTGTTATAAATAACGATAGTTTAAAAATTAAACTTCAGACTTTCTTAAATCGCAGTTGTGAATCCCCTACACATTGTATTCCATCATTCGGAATCTAAATTTCTTTCGAAACATGTTTCGAATCAGTTTCAAATAAACGAATTTCACCCCCGGAAGCATTTACTTCAATCGACATAGAAAAGTTTACTTATCTATTAAATGATCTGATTGTGAAAAAGAAACAATTGGTTAAGTGTCTGTTCTATTACATTCTTCAACTTTGAGCATTAATCAAACATTAGGTAAATTACTTCAACAAATTGTAAAATAACTGGTTGTTGGATTAACGATGCAGTGTGTGTTAACGAGGCGGAACTTGATTTAAAACAACACACTTAGCGGATCATTAGCTAAATCGTCAGAGAATGAGTTGAATTGTTCTTGCGCTGTATTTTTCAATAGATTAAATAAGAAATCATTGGATTTAACAAATTCTCCATTGTGAATTTCTGAAAAATATATGATCCAGTTTGTATAGAGACAGTAGTTGGAATTCATTTTGAAATGGGATTAATATCTATTTGAATCGCTTGATAAACTGGTTTATTTTATTGACAATTGTCTAGTCTAGTTTTGGGAAGTTTTGATATAACTTTTTTATTGCTTTATAATGTTCACAGATATATAAAAATCATTAGTGGATAAGAGAATAAAAATATGTGTAAGTTACGTACACTATAGGTACAGTTTAATAAGTTAAAAAAATTAAGGACAGAGTTCTCCTATTAGTTTCTACGTTTTTATCAGAGTCTGTTGGGGCACAAGTGGTGCCATTTCAATTGGTCAAATGAAGACGTGTTGCTTGGATTTCAACACTAAGTTCAACGTTTCTCTGCAATCCTACCAGACACATAAGAAAAAAAAATATTATTAAGATGGATCAAATGATCTGATGCAAACGTTTGGAATCATCTAATATTTGTCTCTTGTAGTTACTCACAGTCATTTCGTTAAAAAGAATTTATAGTTGCCATGACCATTGCAAACAATTCTATATAATTATTTTTTAACCACATTTATCTGCAATCTCATCGTCTATGTAACCCTTTTTATGTCATTTATATCGAATTTGGTCGAATGCAATCATCTGACATTTTCATCCTATACGATTTTAGGTTTAGTCTCTCACAATACTTCTATGAGCAACTTAAAATTGCTCTGCAATTTTCAGTTGCTGTGAGCATTTCAAATAACTATAATTGCGCTGCAATCATTAATTGCTGTGAGCTCTGCAAATAATTCGACACAATTATTTGTTAGCTACAATACTCTAAAGTCTCACTGGACACATATGACTTTTTTATAACTCAGATCAGGCGCAGATCAGGTACAATCATCTGATATCTTTATCATGCGTACTTTAAAATTAAGTTGCTCACAGCAGTTCCGTTCAAATAATTTAATCCACTCGTATGTTAATCTCATTTCTCTGCAATATCATAGAGCACGTAACAACACTTTTTACGCAATTCAGATCATAGTGCAAATATTTGCAATTACCTGATTCTTCTTGTGCAATTCTGAGTTTAGTTGCTCAAGGTACTTCTCTGAGCAATTCCCTAACTTCACTACAATTATTAGTTGCTATGTGCCCTAAAAATAATTCTACACAACTATCCTTTGTCCTTTATGTCTTTTTATGTCCTTTTCCACTGCATTCTCTTTAGACGCATAACATTTTTTATACACTTCATCTAGGTCACGAACATTTACAGCCACCTATTTTCATCTTGAGCAATTTTAATTTCAGTGTCTAGCGTCTATTCTATACCACACGCGTCACTTCTAATCACATCAATACTATGCCACATTCCTCTGTAATCTGACAACGCACGTAACATTTTTATATTCAATTCAGATCTTGTGCAACCTTTTTCTCCTCTTGTAATTTGAAGGCTCTTGCAGTTTGAAGATACCGGCGCAAATCTGGGAACTATCAGCAACTAAAAATTGCACTGCAATTACTAGTTACTGTGTGAGCTACTCTTCTGATAATCAAAGTGCAATTAACAGTTGCTGTGAGCTTTACAAATAATACTACACAAGTATTTTTTTAGTTATAATTCTCTGCAATCTCGCCGAACACACACAAAAGAAAAAAATTTCCAATCAAATCGTATATAAACTTTTGCAATCACGTGCTGCTATAAATATCCAGCATGTTAACTACCTAAACATTTTCAAGTTTCAATTTTATTCTCTTCCAATTGAGTCTTGATTGAATTTGATTGATGTCAAAAAAACAATGCATAAGTAATCGCAGAGATTAAGACCCATTCCTTGGACTTTAAAAGTTCCTCCAATGACTATCCTATGCAGGGAGTGGTAGTTTAACGATGAGAAAGTGCAAAGGGTAGAAAAGGGATTTAGGTTTGAAGTAAAAATCGAATTCTTCTTGATTTGTATTCATGCGTCTTTTAGTCCTTGTGGGCGAAAATAAATCAATAGTTCGGGAGTGGAATATTCATTAGATGATTCATGCGATATCTGCTGCTTTACTATGTCTGTGAAAATCAGACACGTCCCACAGAAGAAATATGAGATGCAGAAGCCAAAGTTGGCTCCCATTTGGAAACAAACCTGTAAAAAATCGTCTTATAATGAGAAGATGGTACCAAAGTTTAGCTCATTATGGATCATTCAATTTGACCCCGGATATCTCATTTAGAGTTTCTAAAGTATCAATGAACTGCAATAATTTCATTCTAGTTTGCATGTATGTTCATAAGATTTTTTTAAAGTAAATTCCCCAAGTAAAGTTTCAAAATATGCGCAAATAAAACTTAAGAAGTTCTCGAAATTTGCTTCGTTTTTAAATTACTTCTTAGAACTTTCGTTTAAAAAATGGTATCTAATTAAATATTGACAACTATTGTATTGAAAAGAATCTCGTGTATATTACTCCTGAATAAATAAGTCCTGGTGGATTTTGATGCAATAGATTTTGAAAACGAAAGACTTTCAGAAAAATCTTTATATATATATATACATATAGAGATAGATATATAATGTTCATATGCTAAGAATATTACTCAATGTAATGCGATCTATGCATGAATCTGACCTATATTTAAACAAATATTTTTTACTTTCCTAAAATTTTGAATTTTTATTATTTAATAAACCGGCAAAAAAAATTTCCTTTTGAAAGTCATTCGACTGATATTTCAGAACAGTAAGATAAACTACGAGCTCTAATATCCGATTTTTAAATGTATTTGCAAACTATTTTGTAAGTAACAATTTTATAACAGTTACAAGTTAATCCTAATTTTGAATATATAGACTAATTTTACGCCCTTTTTCACACGAACAAAAGAAAAGGAAACATTTAAAATCAATTTACTACTGGAACAAAAGTAATCTATGAACAGAGCGCAAAATAAAATAGAAAATGTTAATTTCTGAATTCGACTTAATGATCGGATTTTTCCTTATAAATCTTCACTGTTTTGGGATGTACTAATTGGCGATTGCTGAACGTAATTCAAATAGGGGAGTCAGACTTAAAAAAAACGTGTCTTTCAATAAACATGTCTTTTTAGCAACGAATTTGAAACTTTAAATGGAGAAGTTTCGGAACATTTTTTATCGCATTTTGAAATTCTCAAGAGCTTCAAATTTGGTGTCATTTTGATTCGCGCAGAAATGTTTTCAATCAAAATTAACTGAGGAAATTTAAAGTTTGGTTCATTTTTTAAGTAACAACTTACTGTACTTGCCTAATTATGTCAATCAACATCCATTAATAGTTGTGCTATTAAAATTTTTTATTAAGAAAAATAGTTTCAAGAAGGTATCTAGATTAAAAAAAACTGGTTTCAAAAGAGAATCTAGCTACACACTACTGGTTTTTGTTGATGCAAATTTTGTATAAGGAAAGCTTTAAACTTACCTTTTAAGATATTACAAAAGTTAAATAAAAAGTTCTAAAATTTTTGAAGTTTAATTGATGTTTCAATAGTGATCAACAGAATGAACAGAACAGTGATCAACAGAACAGTGTTTCCATTTCATTGCCCAGGCTGTGAATTACGCGATCAATGTCTAATGCATGGGTCGCCAAACTATTTTGATCATCGACCCCTATATAATTTTTCGAAATCTCCATCGACCCCCATAAAAGTAATTTTCAGTTAATTAAAATAAAACTCTATTAGATACTGTGTTTGTACATTTATTTTATGATTTTAAACACTTAAAAAAGTAATTGTACATTGTGTAACAATAGTTTTGTGAAAAATATATTATTGTTGAAATTTAAATACCTTAATATTTATTAAATAAGTAATTATAAATAAGTAGTAATAATAAGTAAATTAACTACAGATTTATTGCTTCTTAATCAATGAGATTAGTGTGCATGGTGTTTTTTTGCAAGGTTCGCTATATTGGGTTCAAAATTGGTCAATTTTAATCTTAAATCCCCTCGAAACTCCACATTTAAATTATTTCTGTACTTAGTTAAGATTGAATTTACGTGACTGAAACCGGCTTCAACCATATAGGAACTTGGAAATGCTAGCATAAATGACTGAGCTGTTTCGTGAAGTTTTACATATTTTTGCATTATTTTTATGTTTGTCCAAAATTTGCTTATTGATAAATTTTTAAAAAGCGTCTTTGCTTCAAGATCCAATAATAATTCAGCAAGCTTATCTTGGAGGTTGATGTCCACGTTTTCAATTTGAGCAGAAAACTGCACAATAATCGAATCAGGGATGTCAATGTTTTCCAAATCAACAAAGCGCAGTTTAAAATCATCGCTCAATTTCTGAAGATGACCTGTATAGATTTCTAAATCTTCTTTTACTTCTAAATGTCGCAGATATGAAAAATACTGATAATCCTTATGTAGCAAGTAAGATCTAAATAAATTTTACTTGGAAGCCCAACAGTATTGTTCGATAATTGTTACATCTCAATTAGGTTTATGTGATTTGCGTATTAAGAACTGTTTTTTCTTAGACCCCTAATCGACCCCCTGGCTCAGATCGACCCCCGCTTTTCTTAAATAGACCCCTAGGGGTCTATATAGACCACTTTGGCGATCTCTGGTCTAATGTATATTAATTTTTGCTTAATTAACGTTTCTTTTTTATTTGTTCTAGAATTGGTCTGAATGGCTTTGAAAATCCTATGAGAGATCCAAAGACTGAAGAGGCCAAACGTCACATTGGTCATGTAAGTTGAACAATTATATTGAACATAAATTTATTAAATTACTTTCTCTGCATGACAAACAGTTGATGCGGAAATGCCAGTAAATGCGGTAGGATTCGAAAAATAATCCCATAAAAGAACTTCTTCCAGAGAAAAAAAAAAATCGCATATAACACCTGAGATAGTGCTACTTAAAATAAATATTTGAAAAATTAAATTGTTATCCAAAGATTTTTTTAAGAAAAAATATTGGGGCCGAACTTAATGCTTTGGTGGTATTTCGAATAGAAAGTTTCGAAATATAGCATAGTTTATCTGATATCTTTTTAACGACTTCAAATATCAAAAGACAGAAAGGAATTCTAGAGGTTCAATTGCTTTAATTTGTGCGAAAATTGCAAAAGCATTAGAAAAGCATAAAACTTTCTGGAATGCAGACGTTTAAAAAAAAAAATGCCAAATGCAGAATTTATAATTAAGGTCACCATTTTTTACAATATAAAAAAAGAGAGAATTTAAATTTTTTATCAAAAATAATATATTAATACATTGGTGTTAAAAGAAACTTTAAAAAAAATTTTCAAGAAGGCTACACAATATTTTTTTAAAATCTACTCTTAATATTTTAAATATCATTCACATCTATGTTCAATTTCTAGAATAGATAGATATTTTTATATTGATTGAACTTTGGGTTTTGATTCTAATGTTAAATGTATTTATAAAATGTGACACATCATGATACTCACATTTTGAAAAATATGTTTAATAAGTGCCTTTTTTTAATTATAAAATGTAACTGCATTTATTTTAAATTAAATAAAATGTTTCAGCAAAAGTACAACTAACTTATATAATGTAAAAAATGGACTGCTGCATTAAAAATTCTGTGCCTGGCATTAACTTAGAAACTTTCAAAAATTCGGTCAGTATACTGCACTAAGAAAAAAAGTATGGTCATAGCCACCAGAATATGGTAAAATTTTCCGTGTTTCTGGCTGTATTTGAACATCGAAAAGCTTGGTAATTATCACCGAATCTCCCTTGGTAAAGATTTAGTAAAATCAGCAATGAAATATGGCTGAATAAAATGAAAATAAAATTTGGTAACTTTGAGCATGGTATAGAAACCAATTATTTGGTTAAATTTACTTTTCAGTTTTGTATTTTTTACAAAATGTATGCTAATAAGAGCTATAATTTTGAAAACCAAAATTTCTGGTAAATCGTACGGTAATACGAATGAAAATATTACCAAATGAATGGCTTAAATACCACACATTTTGGTCTTTTATACCAGAATTATGTTTTTTCTTATTACTAAAAATGTCATTACTAGAACCCGGAATTTGATGACCTAAAAAATCTCAATTAATGCCCTTAAAAAGTGCAAAAAATGCCCCTTAAAAGTGCAAAAAATGCCCTTAAAATGCGAAAATTGCGCTAAAAACGCCTTATGACATGACTTAAATATAGTAAAAATATTGAACTACAATTTTTTACTCTTTAAAATTATTATGAGTCATTTCAAAAAATATAAAGCAATGCAATACTTGTTCTACGTTCATTAAAGTTTGAAAAATATGTTTTATATCCTAAAATAACAACAAAAAGGAAAATATATTGACTCCAAAACATTTTCATTTTGTATAGAAACTTTAATGAATATAACAACTTCCATCTCATAATATTACTAAATATCAGAATTGCATTGGATTATTAATTTTTTTTTTTAATATTTTAAAATGTAAACGAGCGTTTCTTGTCTGAAAGTTAATTTTTATACCTGAAGAAGCTTCTTTCAACGTCTACTGATGTTATTGATGCGTACTTGAAAAAGACGGTCTCACTTACTGACAATTCTTCTTCAATTTGAAAAGATGTTGCTTCACCTGTTAATATCCTAGAGATTTTCTTCATTGTTTGAAGAAAATCTCTAGGATATTAACAGGTAATCTCTAGGAAGCCAGTGTAATAATGAAAAATGATAAAAAATAATAAAAATTGGAAAAAATTAACAAAAAATTTAAAAAATGCTTTAAAATGCAACATATGCCCCAAAATTTAAAGAAAAATGCCCTATAAATCTAAAAAAATGCTCTAAAGGACAAAAAATGACCAAAAATGCAAATGTCATCAAAATCCGGGCCTTAGTCATTACCATCCAGTATGGTAATTTTACCAGAATTTTTTTTTTCACCTCGTGTTTTGCCAATACTAATTACGCCTACTTTTTAAAAGAAAAACAATTATAGAATTTCTATTATTGCAACTTTTAAAATGCAGTCCACATACTTTAAGATTAAAATTTTCCATTTACGATGTAATTAACAACTAACCACAAAAAACTTTTTCCACGAAAGGGTTGACGAACGTGAAAATGGACACCACTCAACGGGCAAAGGGCAATCAACCCGCGTAGGTTTCTTTCACCAATCCTTTTGGTCACCTACGTAGATACACCACAACTCCTGCGTTCAAAAACTTAAAGCATCCCACGACGAAGCAGACCATAATGTTTTTCACGTGTGAGAATAGATAGCGTATTCTCTCCATGGGGGAAAACCTACGAAGAATCAGCGCCTGTTCTCCGTGATGTATGGAGATTCAGAAATTTAATGTCTGAAAGCTACTACATCATCAAAAGAGTGATACTTTTTCGTTTAAGAATGTTAATCGATTCCTAATATGGTATCAAAGAGTTATGTGTATTTTCTGAAATATATATTACTAATATATCGGCTTGAAGTAGTAATATGATTTCAAATGCCGTTAAAATGTGCATTTTGCTATAATGTTTTTTCAAAACGTAAAAAGTAACTCCCTCAAGTAAAAATGGAAAGTAATACACATAAATTGGATAAAAATAAATCATTAGTTTAACAATACAATGTTTATACTTTAATGTAGTGTAATGGGTTTAAAGGATTGGTGTTTTATTTCAACAAATTTGACAGTACAATGTTAACAAGTATTATTTTTACTCTCTTGCGATTAGAGCACTAATAACTCATTGCTATAGTGAAACTCATTGCATCTATCCCTTAAAACAATTGTATTAATGGGAGGCAATGATTTTTATCATTTGTTGCAAACCTATACCACAAACGATTTCGTTGCACTTTTACAATATACATAATTTTAGTAGTCTTTTTAAATTAACGTAATTGATGATAGCTCGGGACTTTATAATTGGTCCCAGACATCGAGTACTGTTTTAAAAGGCACCATTGCTTCACATTAGAAACAACTATGCCAAAATTTAATAATCCCCTGAAATAGCATTCGCCTTTCAAGGAAGTGAACCGAGTCCGAATCCCAGCGATGGCTGGTCCATACGAATTTCGCATCCAGCTTGGACCGACCACAGTGCTGACGTAAAATATCCTCAGTGGTAGATGGATCATGGGTTTGAGTCCCCTTGCCCTCAGGCTAATCGTGGGGAGGTTTTCGCAGTTTTCCTCTCCGTGTAACACAAATGCAGGCTAGTTCTATCAAAAAGTCCTCCACGGAAGCAAATTTCTCCCAATACTTGATCCAGGTGTTCCTTTGTCTTCTTGATTGGGTGTACAATTACAAGACTACGGAGTTGAACATTAGAACGGAGTAGTCGTAAACCCTAAATTGGGTATACTGTTCAACGGCGGTTTTAAGAAAAATACTTTACAGAGAGCCGCCATCCACTGATGTGACCAGGTTCGAATCCCAGCGACGGTTGGTCGATTTGAATCCGTGGGAAGTTTTCGTATGTAACGCAAATGCGGGTTAATTCTAAATATAACGCAAATGCGGGTTAGTTTCATCAAAAAGTCCTCCACGAAGGTTAGTTTGTTACAATGATTGATCTAGGAGTTCCCTTGTCTTCTAGATTGGGCTCAAAATTATAAAGCTATGGAGTTGAACATGTGTAGTCGTAAACCCAAAATTGTTCACAGATGGTTATAATATAACATAAAATTTTCACAGACAAATGATAAAATATAACCAATTAAATTAACAAACAAAGCTTTAATTTTGAAACGTTATTCTCCACACAGATGATAAACAATTTTAAAGTTCAATTTTAAATATTGGAGTTTAAAGTTACATTTGTGAACACTAACATGCTCTTTTTAAAAAAAATTTTTGAAACAGTGTTTTAAACAACTCTTAGCTACCATAAAAATAAATAAAAGTTTTAAGCAGAAGTGGTTCTTAACGTTTCCACTAAACGTAAACTTGAATAATGAATGCTCAAACACTTAGTAAACTGTAAGTACGAGCAAATATTAGTTCACTTTTAATTTCTTCGCAGTGTAAAGGGCATCTTATTTCTGACATCAAAAAAGCCGGCTAACGTTGAACATTGAATGTCATTCGGCCTTAATTTGGAGCAATCTTAATAAGATGTTAAATTGAACCATGTCTTTGTTCAATTTGAACACTAATATTGGTACCTTGAACCATAATGTGGTGCTAATTTGCTGAAATTTTAATAAAATTTTTAAATTGAACCTTGACTTTGTTCAAGTTGAACCATATTACGGTGCTGCTAAATTCTTAATAAAATGTTAAATTGAATCATGATATCGGTACGTTAAACCATAATGTGCTGCTAATTTTCAGCAATCTTAATAAAGATTTTAAATTCAATCCTCACTTCTTTCAAGTTGAATCCTAATCCTACGGTCCTAATTTGCTACAATCTTAAAAAGATGCTAAATTGAAACATGTCTTCATTCAAATTGAACCATAATACGTTGCCAATTTGCTACAATCTGATTAAGATTTTAAATTGAATCATATCTTCGTTCAAACTGAACCATAATATCAACTAATCAATTTTAAAAAAGCATTATAATGTGATTCAATTGAGAATCAAATTAAAGTAGAAGCAAATTTAAGCGATATTACAGTTCACCAAGCTCTAAAAGTTTTAATAGTGTAAGTTGCACAAACTCGGCAAACTCATTTTTCCGAAAGTTGTTTTTAAGAGTTTTTTCAACTCGCTAATACTTAACCTTCCAAGGTTATCCTTAAAAACTTTCACTGGTAAATACGATAAGATATTATCGCACCAACTTGAAAAAAAAAACTACTGACTGTTCTAATTTACCTCACTTGCACTCAAAAAAACTTTTGTTTTGCAATCGTATTTCAATTACTGACGTCGTATTTCTCACAATCACCATTAAATGGTAAAAACAAGTTTCCAAATAAGCAACAACTTATCACTACTTTATCACTGATTTAAACGTTTACTGAGCAAGCTTAGAATTGAGATGAGACTGTCTCTGAAATTCCTCTTTGAATTATGACATGTTATTAAGTATCCTTGACATTATACGTTCGAACGGGGTATTCTCGAATACCAGCCCACGCTCTGCGTGAAAAATGTGCTTCAAAATAATCTGTTGTATCTCTGTTTTGCTGCTGTTTACATTTCCATCATTAAGAAAAACAGTCTGCTGTTACGGTAGGCGCCCTAAGGAGTGGGTCTCAGACAACTTTTAAATATATGTCTGCCGTTCATTTCTACTTGAATGCGTTAGAGAAAGTGAATGAAGTTGAAATATGTTTCTTGGCGTTTGGAATTTTTTTTATCATTTTTCAATTCGTCATTATGAAGACCAGTAATTACATACAAATGTACGATACAATAAATGAGAAAATGCAAATAATTAACAGCCAATTAATTTTACACTACTCTTAATTAACTACTCTTAACAAAGTTGTCCGAAGAACGGCTCGTGAATTAAAACTGGTCTCTGCCAGCATTATCAATCTGGTCCGTGGTGGTACGCCTGACATGCAAGGTATTTGAACCATCAGAGTTCATTTTGTGTTTTAAAATTCAAATTAGAAGTCAATTTTACAAAAGAATAATCTGAGGAAACACAATGGCTGATAGACTTAATGAATTGAACAATGCTTAATGAATTGCTTTTAATGGTATATAAAAAAGTTGTCCAAAGAACGGCTCGTGGATTAAAACTGATCTCTGCCAGCATTATCAATCTGGTCCGTGGTGGTACGCCTGACATGCCAGGTATATGGACCATCAGAGTTTATTTTGCGTTTTAAAATTCAAAACATGAGTCAATTTTACAAAATAATAATCTGAGGAAACACAATGGCTGATAGACTTAATGAATGGAACAATGCTTAATGAATATTTAATGAATTGCTTTTAATGGTATATAACAAAGTTGTCCAAAGAACGGCTCGTGGATTAAAACTGATCTCTGCCAGCATTATCAATCTGGTCCGTGGTGGTACGCCTGACATGCCAGGTATATGGACCATCAGAGTTTATTTTGCGTTTCAAAATTCAAAACATGAGTCAATTTTACAAAATAATAATCTGAGGAAACACAATGGCTGATAGACTTAATGAATGGAACAATGCTTAATGAATATTTAATGAATTGCTTTTAATGGTATATAACAAAGTTGTCCAAAGTACGGCCCATAGACTAAAACTGGTCCACTAGTACTATGTTATTGATTTATTACTGCCTTGTAAATTTGTAAGCTTTAGGTGGTTGTGAAAATATTGGTTACCTAAGTTTGCTTTGTTCTTACAAGTTTTTTGTTGACTCTACCTACAAACGTGTCCCGAAGATCAAAGTTTTTATTGACAGCTCTAACAAAGTAGTATACTATACAATCAGCTAAAAATCTTTACCTTTCAACTCCTATAAAGTTTTAAACATTTTTAGAAATGAAAATATTTTTATCACGTTAACCGTAACCTCAACCTTTCACATCAGGATGTTTTTTATAACTCTTAAGCCTAATATTTCACTCAACACCCGTTCCCACAAGACCACCTAGGTGATAACGATGCATTGTTCACGGTTTTTAATGAAATCAGATCCTTGTTAAACCTCCCCCTTCGAGCCTTCTTCAGTAAATAAATTCTTCTGAACAGTGTAAAAAACGTCATCTCGAGTATTAATTTTCAGCGCCATCATTTTCGAGATGATACATTAAAAATTACTTTTATTTTTCTATAATATATTACATTGTTGGAATACCTCTCCAGTAGTGGTAATTTTGATTGTTATAAAATACATTAAAATGAAATCTTAAAAAGCTTTACTTAAAAATACTTAACTGAACATTGTTTTGCTTTTTCACTTGCCAAAACGTTAATTTCTATAAAACCGTTTGTTATTTGTGTAGATGTTACCGCCTTATTGTAGAAATAAGTAATTCAATAGATTATCTAGCTAGATTAACAATGGTAATCCATTAAAGTGCTAAAAAATTGCTTCATTTCTAAAAGTACCTAGTTAATCTGTCAATGACTTAAATAATCTGCACATTGCTAACTAAGCACTCGTTGAAGTGAAAATAAGATATTTTCTAGAACAACAACAACGTTTCTGTAAGCTTAAATTAACTTAATGTTACTTAATTTTCGCTATCTAAAAAGTTAAGATACTAAATTATTATTCTATTATGTTATTAAAAAATTTTTGAAAAATTATCAAACAATTAGCATTGGAAAAACTGTAACACAAAGGATCAAATGGTTTACAATATCTTTCATTTAAAGAAATTAGCATAATATCCTTTATTTATCTTTCAATGTATGAAGAATCAAGTCAATACAATGAAACAAACAACAAACTAGTTAATAGAATGAGAGAAATTTTTAAACTTGAACGAAACGGAGACCATTAAAGCGCACGTTATACAATGCGGTAAATTCCGGAAAACATTTGATTTCTCACTTAAGCTGATTGTTTTAAATAATCTGCTCTGCAGATTAAATAGGTAATAAGCATATTAACGGCTTTCAATCTCTTTAACGTTTATAAAGTAGGGGGACCGGAAAATAATATCGTTTCAGCACATTAAATTTTCGTTAGTCTTAAGTAGCAATTAATTTTTTTTCCCGATCTTTTTCTATTCATTTTCAATCCGGCATTGAAAGGTTGTTGCTAACGACGGTGAATACATTATTGATTAAAAATAAAATCTTGATAACAAATATCAAATGCACTGAAACGACATTACTTTCTGGTTCCCCTAATAGATACTGTTATTAATATATGAAGTTAAATGAAATATTTCAGCCATATTTATAAGAAGTATGGGTGGATATTTATGGAATAACTAATTTTAATTCGATTCATTTTAAATGTAATTGAGTATTTGTATTTTGAATAAAAATGCCTATTTTTTAATGCAATTCTTATAAATTTATTATTTTAGCTATAGGAGCTAATAGAAACTTTCAAAAAGATTATAAATCTTTGTTTTATTGCTAAAAGTTAGCTTTCATATTAAAAACCGTGGTTGTAATAAAAAAAATCAAGAGTTTATTCGGGAACATTGAATTAAATAACGTTAACAACAACTTGTGGAAGAACAGAAGACCATGATTTACGCCTATGTAGGCACAAAAATATTAATACAAACCACATTTAATAGTTTAATAATTTTTAGTTGCAATGAAAAAGTTTTCACAATATATCAGAAAATAAGAAATCTGAAGAAATTTAAATAATAAAAATTTATTTACATTCTATGACAGTGAATAATTCAATAAAGGGTAGGGATTCAATAAAGAGTGAATAATTCAATAAAAGGTAGGGATTTAATAAAGAGTGAATAATTAAATAAAGGGTAGGGATTCAATAAAGAGTGAATAATTCAATAAAAGGTAGGGATTCAATAAAGAGTGAATAATTCAATAAAAGGTAGGGATTTAATAAAGAGTGAATAATTCAATAAAGGGTAGGGATTCAATAAAGAGTGAATAATTCAATAAAGGGTAGGGATTCAATAAAGAGTGAATAATTCAATAAAAGGTAGGGATTTAATAAAGAGTGAATAATTCAATAAAGGGTAGGGATTCAATAAAGAGTGAATAATTCAATAAAAGGTAGGGATTTAATAAAGAGTGAATAATTAAATAAAGGGTAGGGATTCAATAAAGAGTGAATAATTCAATAAATAGTAAAGAGTTGTGAACTCATCAAAAAGTTTGCGTTGCATAATTTTAATGTAAAACTAGTAACTGGTACAAAGTTATTATTGATACAAAATTATTGTTGACAAATTTCTAAGAGATGCTTTTTCTCATTAAATTTTACTTATTTTTTAAATTACTCAAAAGGTACTAAGATTTGATCAATAAATCTTATTTTAAATCACGTATTTTTAAGCCATTGTTAAATTGAATTAGATTTTGTAAATTACATACTTTCAACATTTTTTTTCTAACATTCACATTTTATTGTATTATTAAAGTCGATTTTTATTTAAAATTCTATTTTGATATTCTTTCTCTAGCGTTGTTTTTATTATGAACAAAAGTAGGAACAGTTTTAGTGCTGCCATCTATATTTGACAATAAGATTTACACTGTACCCCGAGCTAGAAAGACTGTTTAGTATGTACTGTTTCATTCTCATCATTTTTAGGCCTACAGTACTAGTTACTAGAAATATATTCAGGCAAGCAGTAAATAGGACTTACATAATTTTGATTTTAATTCGTCAAAAATATAATTTTGATTCTAAAGAACTATTTTTAATTCTCTATTAAAAATTCTTATACAAGAACAAGTTTCGCAAAGATGCAAACTTCAAAATATTACGGAAGTAAATTTCTTGTTTTTCTTTTAAAAATTCGGCAAAAATAAAATTTTAATTCTAAAGGACTACTTTTATTTTTTATATTAAAATTATTATAACTATTATAATTTCTTATAAAAGAAATATTAAAAATTCTTATACAAGAACATGTTTTGGAAACATGTAAACTTCGAAACATTACTGAAGAACTTTCTTGACATTCTTTAAAAGTTCGACAAAAATAAAATTTAAATTGTAACAAACTATTTTTAATTCGATTTTTAAAATTCTTATTAAAAAAAGAACTATTAAATTTCTTATACAAGAACATAAATAGTTTTCCAATTAAGATATGTTTTATTATTATTCTCCTGCTTCAAATTCTCAAAATTAATGGATTCCATTTAACATTAATAACATTATACTGGGATGAACTTCGAACACGAAAATGTTATATGTTTTACTGCTATTACATAGAATTTAGAATCTAAATGGTTAAACAGATATTCTCTTACACAACATGGATGGGAAAAAATCCAGTAGATTTTACAAAATAATATAAATTTCATGATAATTGTTTCAAAATGTACTAATTTTACACTTGGGGAATTTCAGGGATTTTTATAGTCATCAAAATAGAAAAACTGCAATATTTTCTTGTCATGATTACCATTAAATGAAATTGAAATGTTACGCATTATGATTACACATAATTTTTAATAGTAATACGCATTGAATTCATAAAAGATAGTTAAAAGATTTTCAATTAATTAAAAAAGAGAATTTTGAATAAAAAACTAACTCAAAATTTTAGAACAAAAAAGTTTCAAATTGATTTTTGTAAATGAAGCTCGCTTTATTATGTATTAATAAACACTTATTTAAATATCTAAAGCAAGTAATAATCTGTACAAAAATTATATTTCAATAGGGATTTATTTAGGAAGCTTACTCAATTTTAGGGAATTTTAAAAAAATTTCAAAACCTGGAGAATTTTTATTAAACCCGTAGATCAGGAGAAACTGGCAAAATCCAGTAGAGTTGGCAGCTATATATTGTGTAACTATCTATCCTAATATCAATTTAAACAAATTTATTTAGTTTAAATCTCTAAATATTCAATTTCTTTGAACAGGGAGTTAAAATTAAGATGGATGATGCTGGAAATATCATTATTAAACGAGCTAGCAAGAGTGCAGCTTTCGTGAAAAACGTTAACGGCCCTGAAGATAGTTGCCTGTCTTCTGATGTTCAAAGGTTACAAGGACAACTGGAATTAGAGAAACCAGTAAAAGTGAGATCTTTTGGTAGTTTCTTTTAGAGTCTATATTTTATTGATTGTTCATTGTTTAGTTTCTTAATCAAGCTGACTTAAATTTGCCTAATGCATTTAATTAATTATGCAATGAAAATACTTTTTTTAAAATTTTACCTATCTTTACATTTTGTTTTTAAAACCAGTTTTTCACCTTCCAAAACAAAAAAAATTTTGATCCAGGAAATTATACAAGTGCACTCATTGTATAATTGTGCATAACTACGCTTATATTGTGCCCACTTTGATTAATTATGAAATTTATTTTTATTCTTGGCGACTTAGTTGTAAAAATTATAAAAAAATCCGCAAATTAATATTTTTATTTTATTTGTATTGGTAAATATTCTCCCCGTCTCGTTAACGAAAAGAAAAATATTAAATAAAAAGTCCCGAATATAAAATTATTTGCGCAGGTTTTGCAGTGGTGTATGGAACCATTTCACCACTTTGTCGTTCATCGCAAATTTTAATTATTATTTTTTCAATACTATGTAGGTAGGTACTTCATTTACGTCGCACTAGAGCTGCACAATGGACTATTGGCGGTGGTCTGTGAAACATCCCTGATGATGATCCGTAGACATGCCATCACAATTTTGATCCTCTGCAGGGGGATAACTCCCCTGCTTTGGTAGGCCAATGACCTGCGCACGAAGTCGAGCACTTTACGGTAGAACAGTGTAACGAGGACCGTTACTTCGCATCCTCGGTCCCTACGTAGGCTAATCAAAGTGGTCACCCGCCCGCTCACTGACCGCAGCCAGTGATGCTTGACTGGGGTGTTCTACTGGGAACCGTGTCTTTACGATCAGTCCACTGCGGGACTCGAAACTATGTAATGAGTTAAGGCAACAAAGATAGTTCCGGTACAGTTTTTTCTCTTTTGCCTCAGCTTAAAATCTATTGTTTCAGTAAATACTAAAACCATATATTTCGTTAAACAATACATCAATGGCTCTCAACTCCGGTCCATAATGAATCGAAAATTTTTCACAACAGCAATAACACCAGCACACAACCCTGTACTTGTGCCCCTTACGGGGTATCTATTTGTTTAAGATAGTTATGGCCAGAAAAACAGGTCCCCAGCAAAGAGGTTCTTTTGCTCTTCATCAAAAAATTTTAATTTTCTATAATTTATTTTTATGCGAGGGATATGTTTAATGACATTAATAAAAAATTAGTCAATACGATTCCGATAATAATATAACATTTTACGGCATTTACGAATGCAATCCTTAACATAATTTTTTTTTAGAAATCCTTCTCAAAAATGAAATAAAAAAATATGAATTGCAAACTAATAATTCAGCCAATAAAAAAATAAAGAAAGAAAAACCCACTATCACAATCCAATGATAAATATGAATTATTAAATAGGTTGAACTGAGAAACATCGCAACCTGCTTGATTATCGGAGACAACAGACAAGAGTTGATAGGCGATTATTGGAAACAAGTTTCATCTGGTTTAGATGTTTAAAATACCACCTTCCTTGTTAGTGATTAAACAGATTTCTGTTACGTTTCGTTTTTTCTTAGCTTTAACAATAATTTGCGACTTTTGATAACTTTACTTTTTGTCAAGGATTTAAAATACATAGTAAAAGCGGTTATAACGGAAAGCCCTGTAAAACAATGCGTATATTGCAAAACCAAGTTAATCAATCGGACTATAACTGTGCCCTTACAATTTTTACTAGAGAGTTTACGAAGTTTAACTTGTGCATAACAACTGGCCATTTGCTTGTAGGGCCTAGATGGGAAGGATCGCTAAAATATTAGATAAAAATACCTCTTGTAACACCTCAGAACAGTGTTAATAACACATTGTTCGAAGCAAAAATATGGTTTACATTTCTATGAAATTTTACTTAATGAATTCACGAGCCTGTTAGACTGACATTTACGCTAGGTTATTTTTATGTTTTCTTCATTGGTTTTGTGCTATTTTATCAACAAATATCGTGCAGTATTGTCTAATAAGAAGCTCACTCATCTTAAAGTTTACTTGTTCAAATTTTACTTGACGGTTTGCAACGCAACAGGAAATATGTAACATTATATTTTATAACACTTTCTGTCACTCTACCTTGAAGTGGCAAATCAGTGGCTGTAAAAGTAACTTTTAATCCACTTGTAAACTAAGAAATAACGTGATAACATTTAACTTTTTTTTTTCTTTTTTTTTTGTTGCATTTTTGAACTCTAACAACAGCAACAAAGAATTTGATTATTGATTTTACTATATCTATATTATTTCAGATGTTTGATATGAAAAAATTCCAGCAACATATTTCCAGAGAATTAAGAAGAGCGTATCCGGATCGCCGAAAACTGGAAACTCAGTGTATTTGTGTGGTAGGTTTCGTCAAAGACAATGCCGAAGTGCTTGACTTGCCTTGTTGGGTCATGATTATAAACATAGTTGCCTTGGACATGCTCAAATCAAAACTTCCACCAAGTAAGTGTTCTTCCAATTATCCTTAATTTGATTCCCTAACAGAGGATACAGTCCCAGCTGTTTTGAGAGTTTTGACTGATTTCTGACTTATAGTTCAGAGTTCTGACTGATTCTGAAACATAAAGAAAAAGAGAAACTTGTTAAGCAGAAAGAATGATTCCTATAGATAGAGGAAGGCGTGTGTGTCGAACATCATAATCTGTTATTGCCGTAATCTATTATAGTTGAAAGACGGTTATCAGACTCATTATCAACTTTAAACTGGGCAATCAAACAAGTTTTGATGTTTTGTACACCCACTCTTCATCAAAAATGATTTGTCCAACCGCAATAGTGTTATGTTTTATTTATTTTCGTAAGCGTAAATATTATCCCCAGTGTGTATATACATATATATATACATATGGGTGATTCTCACGAAATATGACAATTCGGACCAAAAAATTTCTTCAAATTTAAAGTCGTCAAAATAATCTAAAAATTTTTTTGTATACTTCTTTAGTTACACTTATTAATATCTTACAGACAGCAGTGTAGTTTATTGACATTTGCTGAATTCACCAAATCTTGAATGCCAGGAAAATGACATATTAGCTTAAAAGACAGTCATTTTAAGTTAATAGTAAGTAACTCAACTAAAGCCTTTATGTTAGATGGACCATAAATTGCTTAAATTAATTCTTTTTATCCACTGTAGAAGGAATCAAAAAAAAAATTTGTTGCTGATATGTACAGAATAAAATTGTGTATAATAATCAATCATTAAATAAATAAATAACTTTGATTACATCCAAGCATATTACAATCATACATAAACTTGGTATTAGGTTAATATTTGCTTTCCTTCCTTACAGTATTAGCAGTTTGGCATTCATAAGCCAGGAAAATGACAGATTTTCTTGGGACAAACAAATTATTGACAGAAAAAATGAATTTAAACGAAGTTTTTGTAAATAATACCCTCTGCGTATATTCCAGAAATGCTTACACCGGTTGAGATGAAAAAAAGAATTAGATATTGAAAAATTTATAGGAAGTTTTGAAGCTAGTTAATTATTGGAAACATTGTTTGGGACATGCCAGGAAAATGACATTTTGAAGTTCAAATAAATTTTTAAAATGTACAAAACAGTCAATGCGAGTGTAAAGTTATTTTAAATTGCTAAGAGCAATACTATTTATTAATTTAAAAAAAAAAAAAAAGTTCTTTTAGTATTATAGTATTAGATCTTGGAGCAAGGGACAGTGAATTGTCATATTTCGTGAGAATCACCCATATATATTTTAAGAATTTTAAAAATACCCCTTTAGAATAGTTATTCGTATATATAGTATAGAATACCCTGATATATTTACAAGAGTTTATCAAAATGATGGAAAAACTTCTATGCTAACTCTATGTAAAAAAAAAAAAAAAAGTTCTTTTAGTATTAGATCTTGGAGCAAGGGACAGTGAATTGTCATATTTCGTGAGAATCACCCATATATATTTTAAGAATTTTAAAAATACCCCTTTAGAATAGTTATTCGTATATATAGTATAGAATACCCTGATATATTTACAAGAGTTTATCAAAATGATGGAAAAACTTCTATGCTAATTCTATGTAAAAAAAAAAAAGTTCTTTTAGTATTATAGTATTAGATCTTGGAGCAAGGGACAGTGAATTGTCATATTTCGTGAGAATCACCCATATATATTTTAAGAATTTTAAAAATACCCCTTTAGAATAGTTATTCGTATATATAGTATAGAATACCCTGATATATTTACAAGAGTTTATCAAAATGATGGAAAAACTTCTATGCTAACTCTATGTAAAAAAAAAAAATTCTTTTAGCAACAAATGCAGCAAAAATTTATCTTTTAGCAACAAATGCAGCAAAAATTTATCTTTTAGCAACAAATTTACAGAGCAAAACTTTTGGCAAAACTTAAAAAATCATGCTTGATGGATGCTTTTAGAAATGTCCTTTTTCAACTATGGAAAGTTTGCATTGACCAAAATGAGCGTAGGAACTTAACTTCTTTCTTGCTTTAATAACAGCAATTTTGAAATAATTCTGTAGAATTGATATATTTTTTATAAGAATGCATTTTTTTTACTATAGTGGTATTGAAAAAGGAAATCAGCTTTTAAATTCTCCTACGTTCAGTTTGGTCGATGCAAATGTTGCACAGTTAGAAGGGACGCCATTTCTAAAAGCATCAAGTATGATTTTTCAAATTGGTGTGAACAATTTTGCCTTGTAAAATTTTCCAAAACATTTGTTTCTAAAAGAAAATTTGTTTATAGTTATAGAAATGTTTCCATTATTTTGATAAACCACTCTATATTTATACATAATTTTTCAATTACTTCAATTTTATATTTTGACATATAATAAAAAAGGATAAAAAAAACAGACTAATAAATGTTTCTTTTTTGTGCGTGTAATGATATTTCTTTATTATCCCTTTAGTAAAAAGTAATTTACAAAACAGAAAGTAAAACACACACCCTAAATCAAAAGCAATTCAATATTTAGAAATCCATAATTAAATCGAATTGTTATGATTTATGTAGTGTTAATTACCTATTAATGCACAGTTTTTTTACTTTTATTTATTTCTCACAAAATAAATTTTTATACTTAATGTTAAATTATGTTAAGTTAAAAAATAGAAATTGCAATCGAATAGCTCCAAAGACATGCCATCACAATTTTGATCCTCTGCAGAGGGGATGGCACCCCCACTTCAGTTACCCGACGACCTGCACTCGAAGTTGAGCACTTTACGATAGAACAGTTTAACGAGGACCAATACCACACACCTTCGGTCCCTACGCAGACTGATCCAAGTGGTCACCCACCCGCACACTGACCGCAGCCAGTGTTGCTTGACTTCGGTGATCTGCTGGGAACCGTGTCTTAACGATCAGTCCACTGCAGGACTTTTACCCATTCGGGAGTATAAGTATTAGAAATGTATAATGTAATTAACTATAAATAGTATTTAAAATTAAATAATTTTTTACAGCTGTCATGTCAAAACGTCCTAGTGCTCCCAATTTGGCCAGCATATTCGAGAGGCCACCTCTACGCCAAGGTAATCGCATAGCTGAAGAGGATCCATACAGCTTACCCGGAATGACGTCCAGAAATTCCATTTATGGTATCTTGGGTGATCCTAAGCCTCCAAAACTGCCTCCTAGAGATATTCCAAGGGTTCCTGTACCTACGGTAATTTTTGGAATTTGAACAATTCATGTGATACACAAATCAGTTTATACAGCCATTATAAGATGAATAGAACAGATGGAGTTACACCTTTATTTCATAAATTCGACAAAAAATTCACGTGTTAGAAGCACACTTTTAAAATAATGACAAATGCCCTGATCACATAAAACTCTTCTCCGAGTATAGCAGTTTGTAAGCAAAATTCCACTAAGAAAAGACAAATAACTTGCGAAACGTTGTCCCAATAACATAGAAAGTTCTATCTGAAGAACAAATTTTCTTGTCTGCATCAAATAAGGGTTATGGCCATCCAATATACAAGTTGAAAACTCACCACTGTATTGTATTTAGAATTTTCTGATATCATAGAAGGGTTTATTTTATTAGGCAGATTCAACACTGCAAAAAGAGGCCGTGATAGCCTGGTTGGTAGGGCACTCGGCCCATGCCCAAGAGTTCGTGTGTTCGATCACCGCCTGGCGAAGACTCCCCGTGTAGTAAATGGTGACTGATGCACGTTAAATCTGTCGGGTCATAAAGTCTTAAATGTTCCTATAACAAATCGTACCTCTGGGGGTACTGATCCAGGAGTTTCCTTGTCTTCTGGATTGGCTCCAAATTACAAGGCTACGGAGTTGAACATTAGTAGTTGTAAACCCAAAATTGGGTCGGCTGTTCAACGACGGATATAAAATATACAACACTACAAAAAGCACTTATGAAGAAGTTGCCTTCAATCTTCTTAGAAGAAACATTCTATTTTATCGGGGTAGACTAGGGTTGCATTTGATGATAAAGGACAGAAAGTAGGCTCTACTTTCTTCATGTTAACCAACGGAGACTAATTTCCTTATTTAATTGAAAAGTTTCCTATTTAGCCGCCTCAAGATTATATGTTTAAAAGATGCAATAATTCTGAAAAATGTATAAAAATGCGAAGATGCAGAAAATTCTCAGGACCTAGTATTTTCTCAAAACAGCTTTTTTTTTTGTTTTTTTTTTTTGAAATTTTTCCCCAAATTATAGTGCTTTTTCTAATTACAATAACTTTTTCAAAACAATTTAAAAAGTATAATTTGTATATTGTTAAAAAAATTTTTATCATTTTTTCTTAACCAAGTAAAAAAATAACTCACTTGATTAACACAATTTTTTAATAAACTAGCACATGCGTTAAAAAATAATAGAAGTCAAAATATATTGGAATAGTTTACAATTTATTATATTAACACTAAATTTAAATTCCCACTCATAAGCATAAGGAATTTAAATTCATAAATAAACAAATTGACATGTGAAGTGATTTGTGTTATCTTTAACAGAAAAATTATTTTTAAACAGTTAGTTTAGGCAGACCAAAACTTTTTCCTATGAATTCTTCCCAAACCTTGTACCCCTATAAAACTGTTCGAAAAATATTGTAATAATTTTAAAAACAACCTTTACATTTAAAAACATGATACCTAGGTTTAACTAAACATATATCAATAAATAAAATGAAACAAAGATTTTAATTAAATTGTCTAAGGAAAAAAAAAAACACTTCCTTATTAATAGGGAAAATATAATTCTCCATAAAGGAGGAGGAACTAGAATCCCTCTGCTGACGGAAGACCTTTTAAATGAATAATTCATCAAAGCTTTTCCATTTCAGTAGTTACTTTACCTCTGTAGATAGTTTGAGAAATCTACTGTTGCCAATAAAAATTCCATTGCAAGAACTATGAATTTAGCTTGGAAACGTTTTCTTATTAGAAAAGATTTCAAATACAGATTGTAAATTTCAAATACTTCTCCAGGTCATCATAGGGATATGTAAACTTTCAAATATATTTTAAGTAAATTAAGAAATATTGAGAAAAAGAAAAAAACCTTGTTTAAATTTTCTTCTACTTTTTCGATTTAAACTCTTTTTTTACTCAAGAAATTTTCCGGACTTTTGACTTGGGCTCACAATCACCCCTGGTTATAATAAAAAGCACCCTAATTTATCATGACATGAAGTATTTATAAACTATATCTTGCTAAACATGTTATGAAATTAATACTTAATTATGCATCTTTTTTTTCCAGCCTGATTATGAAGACAAAGAAGATGAACGTTTTGATTTCCCTACGGCCAAAAATCACCATAACAATAACAATAATAATAACAACCAGAATCAAAATCGAAATAGGAATCCTAGTATATATGGTATGATATGCAATAATTCTTTTTTTTCCCTCTAAAAATGTACAAGACTATACTCAATAACAATGACCACATTGCACCATAATAACCAGGATCAAAATTGAAATAATAATCTCAGTATATATATGGATATACAGAGTAATTCTTTATTTTTTCCTATAAAAAATAAAGATTGTATGGGATTTCAACTCTTCCCTAAGGAATTAGGTGACGCGACCCAGGCCCTATGCGGCCCATACGTCAATTAGCTGATGCCCAACGGTTGCGAAGCAACCATACTCAAAGGGAGAGACCAAGCAATTAGCTAAAACAGACATGTCCTTCCCTAAAACAGAAAAAAGTGATAGAAAAAATTATTACTGGCAAGATTAAGCAACAATTAATTACATTTTAACTAATGAAATTTTATAATCTGTACAATAAATGTTCAGTCAATATGTCTTTCATTTAAAACAACTAGAAAAATGATCAGGATTATTGCACCCTATGCATAATTACAAAAAAAAAATTTCAATAAAGTTTTTTTTTTAGTGCATTATTAGGGACATTCTATTTGCCAGGAAAACTTGTCATTTAAAGTAGAATTGCATGGATTTAAGAAATAAGGAAAAAGTTCTAGATTTATGTCTAGTTCAACAGTTTTGAGCATAAAGTTTGAGCAATTCAACAAAATTGCTTTCTGGAAAATATTGCATAAATTTGTAAAAATATCTTCATCTTTTTCATCAAAAGTTTAGGAGTAAGGGAATGCAGACGCTATAGGTACCTATATATGCCTGACACTGGCCCGGCTATTACAACATGAGCAAATTACAGATCATTTCCCCCTTTCTTTTCTGTTGCATATAAATGATCTAAATCACAAACCTTAGAAATTTGCTTTTCTTCTAAATGCCACTCATAATGAGGCGAACCGAATTTGAATACCAGGGGTGGCTGGTTGATACGAATCCACAGTCGGCTTGCACCAACCAGAGTGCTGATGTGAAATATCTTCAGTGGTAGACGGGTCACAGGTTAGAGTCCCTTTGCCGTCAGGCTAACCGTGGGTGTTTCTCGTGATCTTCCTCACCATGTAACGCAATGGCGGGTTAGTTCCAGCAAAAAGTCCTCCTCAAAGGCAAATATCTCCCAAAACTTGATCCAGGAGTTCCCTTGTCCTCTGGATTGGGTTCAAAATTACAAGCCTACGAAGTTGAACATTAGTAGTCGTAAACCAAAAAATTGGGTTGGCTGTTCAACGACGGTTATAAAATAAATGCCACTCAGAACATCCTTAATATCACCATTTTTTGCAGATTACTTCATTTCCTTTCCAAATAGATAAGATCTTATAAATATTACACAATAAAATAAACACGAGATTGTATACGTAATAAATATGCATGATTTATTTGTTAAGAAATATATATGTGTAAATTTTTTCTCAGATGATCCTTACTATTGTGGTCTGAGTGCTCGAGTGCCGAAGTTTAGCAAAAAGCCACCACCTCCTCATATGCCAGGTCTGCATACACCACTAAGAAAAGCCCACAGTGGGAGTTATCTAAGTCTCATACGACCATATGATTCAGGACTCGGTAAGTTCAATGTATTTCATTAGTTGTATGTACAGTTCTCCTTGAAGTGACAAAATAACTTGTGCTGCCTTATGACTGAAGTTTGAGAAATATGGCTAATTAGAATAACTTATCTAGTCATTAAAAAAATCACACTATAAGAAAAGGAAATCTGGATTTATCTTTAAACAGCTTTTTTATACCATGTTAGGATAGTTTCTTTTAATTTTGTATATATTTTAAGATTTACAAATATATTTGCGTAATTTGAATAAAATGTGATTTCAAAAATTGTGTTTTAAATCAAGGTATTCAAAGAAGTTTTATCCCTCTAATGTTTTTGTGAAAAAATCCATACTAACCACAAAGTTCAAACAACACGACACCTGACAACATGAACAGCACCTGAGTCGTTATCCAAGCTTCTATGGTGCACGAACTAGAGGACGTTGAACCATGATGGCTGCACATACATGCTATTTGTTTAATGAATATCATTGTGAGCAATGGCTTTACCAACTGTTCTCACTTCTAATCATAATAAAATTTGCTACAAAGGTGCCTTGACCTGTTTACTTTTTGTAAAGTTCCAAGTAAAAAAAAATTAATATTTTTATGCACAGAATGAATCTTAATGAATGTGATTCAAGCATATTTCAATGAAAATGATACACTTTATAAAATTTTTATCCTTGCTTTAAAAGGGGTTAAATTTTTACATCATTACGTCTAGTTAGTTGCAATATATTTCTATTATGACTGATAAGCAAGATTTCATAAAATTGTAAAGGATCACACCTGTGCTAGAGTACCCTACACTCACCATCAGCTTTTTTTGCTGAATACCACGCTTCTGATATCCATCATTGTTCAACCAAAATACACTGTTAATGCTTCGTGTAATCTACAATAAACTAGTTTCATGTACGAGCTCATACTTAATAGTCCAAGTTTTGGACCGTTCCTGTTTTAATAAAAGGATTTCTTTCTGTAAGTGATGCATGTAATTTTTCAACAAAAGAAAAGAATGGGAAAACATTATGCCTATGTTAAATAATAAGCTGTTAAAATCTACACACTCAGCCAAAAAAATTTCATCCTTCATGACATCATCATGAACTTCATCCTTCTGGCAACCTTTAATTTTTTTTTGCTCAAATTTATATTATTAAGTCTTAACATCTTTAGTTATGTGAAACATATCCTGCTCTTGAGCCATCCAGTTAATACTATGCCTTTAATTTGGAGCTGCAGTGGCTGCCTTCCAATGAGGTGATTTTGGTTCTTATCCCAACGTTAGCTGCCCAATACGAATTCCACCAACCATAATGATGATATAAAATATCTCAGTCTAATTCATTTATAGGTCTCATATAAGCCGCAATGGCTCAGGACATACAGCGTTCGCCTTCAAATGAAGTGGACCTGGTTCGAATCCCAGCATCCGGCTTGCACTGACCACAGTGCTGACGTGAAATTTCCTCCGTGGTAGACGCATCATGGGTTAGAGTCCCCTTGCCATCAGGCTAACCGTGGGAGGTTCTCGTAGTCTTCTTCTCCATATAACGCAAATGTGGGTTAGTTCCATCAAAAAATCCTCCATGAAGACAAATTTCTCCCAATACTTGATCCAGGAATTCTCCTGTCTTCTGGATTGGGTTCAAAATTAGAAGACTACTGAGTTGAACGTTACTAGTCGTAACCATCAAACCGGGTCGACTGTTCAACGATGGTTATAATGTCCCTTTTGTTTCAACCACACCAGTACCGTCTTTACGCATGGGCACACCTGGGCAGTGCCCGGGGGCCCCAGGCACTCAAGGGGCTCTTGAGATTCTTACTTTTTATAAATTGTGTTTAAAAAATATTGCCTTATATATTTTTTAAAATAAATATATTCTATTATATAAAGTGTGCATTTTTTTTCTCCTACAAATAGTGATTGATTATCATGCAATCACCAATAATTTGAATTGTTTATCAACATGAAAACTTAAAAAAAGGCAACCGAAATCTATTTTTCTACGTTCCAATGAAAATTTTAGGTACTTATAGGCATTGAAAGATGTTTTAACAACTGTTTAGTTTGACAAAATAATTCATACCTTTTGAATTTATTTTAATTTGTTATACCTTTATGATTATTTAATTTTATTTAATTATTTTAATTAACTTCCATGATTTTGAAAATTATTTCATTATTTGAGAATTACAACTGGTTAGCATATCAATTTTTTTTTCAAATTATACATAGTTTAAAAATGATTTTTTTTGTTGAGTTTTTGGGGTAATTAAAATGTGTTTAAATTTGTTGAAGTTATTGCATCATATCTAAAAAATGATTTATTTTTTATATATGAAGTTTTTTAGTTCGTTTTCAAAGTTTATGATATGTTATAGGGGTCTAAAATATTTTTGTGCCCGGGGGCCCTGCTTGCTATTAAGACGGCCCTGAACCACACCATCAAAATGTCAAGAACACTAAGATTTATTAGCAACTTTTTCTGTTTCCTCGACAACTCACTGATGAAAATTTTATTTTTCAGAATCTGACACCCATACTGGATCTAGCGAAGATGACTATTCCAGAATATACGGTCGGCTACGAGCTCAGCCTGCTCATTACGGATACTATCAAAGAAAGGAATTATATGCAAGCAAATGGCGTTAAACTACACAGTTCCCGAATATGGAAAAGTAAAAACTGAACTTAAGCTAAGACTTATGAACCTTGGTTCAGACTAAAGAAATTTTTAAATTCTGTAAAAGACAATTTTGTGAAATATTTGTGTTGTGATCCAAGTCTGAACAATTCTTAATATCCCCTTGTAAGATACACACTATAAAATTGCTATTGCTGCTATTTTCTTCTTTTACGTTTGGCAATTTAAGTTCAACAAAGAAACAAAAATGCTGAATCTATGATTAACTGCTTTCTATGCAGGTGCTCTGAAACGTTAAGAATCGTGTCTTTTTTAAGTTTCTATTATTGTTTCCTTATTTATGTGCCTCTGGCACGGTTGTGTATTAATTTTTTCCCCCCGAGTGATGATTGTAAATATTTCTTGTAAAGATTGTGAAAGAATACGAAAGCATGGATGGTTGATAACAACAAAATAAACTTTGGGTGCATTTTTAGCTGTAAATCTTATTATAGTTTATTTCCTATAGCCTTAATCAAATTAAAAATTATTAAAGAATTACAACTGAATTTTACGAAGAAATAAGTATTAATTTTACATTTATGATTTTATTTCCTTACAGCAAAATATATACACATTAAAACTTTTTTATGAAAGCAAAAAAGAATTATTAATTTAATTTTAAATATATTTTTTTTAATTTAAATTTCTGCATAGAAGATTACTTCTATTTTGAAAACTAAATTTGGCATTATTGAATTAAATTTTAATTAAAGAGAAATAAAATATGCAATTTAAAAGCCGAAAAAGAAATTAAACTGTATTATAACAAACATTTCCTTTTTGTGTGTTTTTTTATTTTTTTTTATTTTCAGATTATTCGTTTATCGTCATTTAAATTTCTGCTTGTTATGAAATGTAATTAGAAAAATAGATTAACAAATTTTGTCCTGTTATAATATGAGCTACAAGTAGCATATCTTCTATTTAAAACTTAACATCCAAGCTGTTGTTATTAATGTTTTTAGGATTTTTAAAAATGGAAAGTGTATAAGTATTTTGTAAATACAAGTCAAACTATGATAAGATTTATTTTCTCTAACCAGCAGTTTTTGTCTAATATATTACAATTAAATTTTGCTAAGGTGAATATTTTGCATGTATTGTATTTTTTAAAAAAATAAATATATTTTCAATGTTATAAGAATGTTTTGTTTTATACTTTATGTTGAATTTATGAACGCAAAATGAAAGGTTATAAAAAAAAATTTGAAGATAATTTTAACTTTAGCTAAAGTTTTATAAAATAATTGATACATTATTAATTTACTAAGCATACTGCAATTTAAATTTTTATTGATTTTCAGAACCCTAATTATCGAGTATTTATGATAATGGCAACTGATAATATAGTTTCTAAAATGGATAATATGCCAAAGAGAGAAAAATATCAATTTAAATGAAAATTTTACAATATTATGTGTAAAGGACAAATATATCAATTCAATTTAAATCTTTGATATTTGTAAATCGAGACACGATGGCTCAAGAGATAGAGTGCTCGCCTCTCAAGAAAGTGGCCCGGGTCTATATTTTAAATTATCTATAGTTTAAATTAAGTATATTACACATAGTTAGAGATATCCAGTATAAATGAAACTTTTATCAAAACTGATTACCACATTAAAATTTTTTTCACCCGATTTTGAGATTCTCTTATGAGAAAAAAATACATAGATGCGAACCCAAAAATCCATTTGTTTTATTTTGTCAACACTTAAAAAATTCAGTCCAATTCATTCATAGGTCTCATATGAGCCGCAATGTCTTAGGGCATAGAGCGTTCGCCTTCAAATGAGATGAACCGGGTTCGAATCCCAGAGATGGCTGGTCGATATGAATTCCGCATCCCAATTTCACAGACCACACTTCTGACGTGAAATATCCTCCGTGGTAGATGAATCATGGGTTAGGGTCCCCTTGCCATCAGGCTAAACGTGGGAGGTTCTCATGGTATCGTCTCCATGTAATGCAAATGCAGGTTAGTTCCATAAAAAAATCCTCCACAAAGGCAAATTTCTCCCAATACTAAAAGCAGGAGTTCCCTTGTCCTCTGGATTGGGTTCAAAATTACAAGGCTATGCAGATTAATATTAGTAGTAGTTAACCCAAAAATTGGGTCGGCTGTTCAATGATGGTTAGAAAATAGGTCTCATATATTTAATAAAATTGTATTTAGTGATTTATTACATAAAAATTACTTTCACTTATCATATCTTTCGTTTAAATTACAGAAGTTGACAAATGTGTGCTTCGGGGAACTGAAAAGACCAATGACAACAGTATATACATTAAGAACTAATAGACAATATTTCATGTACCTATTACCACAATACCAGTAATACCTATTATAAAAATTAATTAAACATAACTCACTAGTAGTTGAAGACTTTTTACATTTTCCAAACTGGATAAGTATCAAGCTGACAAAGGTATACCATCCAACTACAATGAAATTTCTGTGGTTTCAAAAATGTCCTTCCTAGAGGTAGAAAAGGTAACACATTAATACTTTAATAAATTGGAATTAAATAAATTCTGTCCACCACTATAAGTTAAACTATATATAAGTTAAACTATATATATATTAATGGACAATTAGATTAGTGAGCATGATCTTTAGATCAAATAAATTTTTTAAATGCTGTTTATTTACTTATTTTTTTAATTTGTTTTAGCTCAATAGCACTGGAAAAAATTTTTTCCAAAGCCACAAATGTTGAAAGTATGTAACAGCAAAAAGTTAAAGAAAAAAAAACATTGCTGAACAAAAATTGAATTATAATGATATTTAAATAAACATAACTTACATTAAAAAAAAAAAATTTACAGTTTAGTAGATAAGTTTTTCCTTACTTCATATCTACTGTCTTTAACAGTGTCTTATCCCAATTTTCATGGAATGCAAGATTAATTAGAACAATGTATTTAAAATACGAATCTTTAAATACAACATGGAGTAACAATATTGCATTTCTGGAGCCGTTTGAATCTCTAATTTCACTCTACCTAGAACTGCAATGACAAAATTTCTTTTTAACGGTAATATGACAATTTATCAATAATACAATATCAACTAAAATTATCAATTTTCATACCTTTGCAACAATTAGTTTTTCCAGAGTAAATCCTATGTTAAGTTTTTAAGAGGCTAGGATGAATTGCAGCAATAATCACAGGACTGCTCTTTACAGATAGTTTACTGTAGAAGCACAAAAACTGTTAGAACCATTTTGATTGTGCAATTGTACATTTTAAACCATTGCAACATTGCACTACTTTAACCATCAGTTTATTGATACAGTTCCCACTTACATATATAGTCTATTTTATCTTCATTTATCGATTACAGCCAAATTTATTCAAGTCATGAGACATCACTAACATCCTGAGGGTCCATAAATCATGCAATTTATAATATAAGTTTAATAGATATTTTTTCCTTAATTGTCTCAGTTTAATATCTAATAAGGTATTTACTTTAAGTATTTAGACATTTTGTTCAGTTTTATAAAGAAAAAGCTAGAAACTTAATTAAATTCATATAATTTGTATTTAAAGTTGAATAGGTATCTCACAGCATTCCTTATTTCTTTACCTGGCATATCAAGGTACACTGGCATACATTTCAGGAAAAACAAAGCAATTTTATAACCAATTGATAAAATGAGATCAAACACCTACTACTTCATAAAATAAAAAAATGGCAAGGTTTTTTTTTAAAAAATTTAAATTTCAGAACTATTATAATAAGAAGTAATGAAGTTGGTGTCTATGTTAATAAGGATAAGCCTTTGCACAACAGAAAAGAAAAAACTAAACTATTTTTAAAAAAATGCTTTTCGTTATTTTCATGAATTACCAAATTGAAAACCTAAACTCCACTTGACTCTCTCCTAAAAATTGCCTTATGAAGTTAGTACCTCGTTATTTTCCGATATTTGCCCTAAAGATAATTGTCCGATTTACCTGATATTTTACAGCCACTTTACAAACAATATTGGCCATATATAGAATTATCAGATTCACCCGATATTTAATACTAATTAACCAGCCAATGTAGGCCATATATCACCCCCATAAATGCCGATATTGCTCCTATATAGGACCAATATTAAAAAATTTAAGACATCCCAATGTTGGTTCCTAGGACCCATATTGAACCTATTTTTAGCCCAATTGGAGCCAAGGTAAAATTGTTGCTAGGGTTGATATACTTGAAAAAATTAAAATGCTTTACTGAGCTATGATGCAATGCGGAGTACATTATATTTAAAAAAAAGAACATTTTAAACCGTGCTAATTTATACATGCTAGTTTTGTATTTCAAACATATGAAACACACAAAACTTCCGCTAAAAATAAACACCAAATATCATATTTTTTAAAAAATGGAAAAAACTGTATGGATTCAGACTGGAATTGTAAATAATCATTATTTTACTTAAAATATATAAATAAAAACATTTGTTTTTGCTATGACATTTCTGTAATCTTTCCAAGAAACTTATTATTTTGGAGTTTTAATTTTAAATTTTTTGGGAACGGGAGGAGAGGCGAGGTTGTTCGTCCAAAGTCTTACGAATTTGAGCAGAAAGCCTGCGATAGCATGTTAACCCGAACATTGAGTTTAATGCATTAGCGTTGATAATTGTTCATTAGATTTTACCACTCAAGTGCATAAGTTTGAAAAACAAAAGATTTTTAAAATCCAGGCTTCAGAATTCAAAATAGTAAAATATTCGGCTTTCAAAACCTAGGCTAGAAAAGTAGCACCCTCCCAATACCTTTCAAGAATTTGGCTTTCTTTCAGGGTTTATGAAAACTTAAAAAAAAATCAGATCCACAAAGACAAATTTTTTTCTTCCAATTTTAATGTAAATATTTATAGCAGAAAATGTATTAACAATGAGAAACATAAGTCACATGTAACTCAGTTAACTTTTAAGATACAACAAAAAAGAAACAAAAACTTATCAGAAATGTATAAGTTTACACCAATAGAGTTCAAAACCATGATATTAAATCAAAAACACAAAACAAGGTATCATTCAATTAATGAAAAATGAAAATGCATTTTTCATTATACATTCATAAGGACTAGTACAAGACAAACATTCAGAAATATGTACACACTAACTACAACAAAAGAAAAAAACTTCAATATATATATTGAACATAAGGAGAAACTTACCACCTTAAGTTTTCAAAAATAAAATAAAAAACTAATCACCAAATGCAACATCTAATCTTTTTTTTTCTTTCAAAAAATATATATATTTATTTTAACAGGGAAAAAATGTTCACCATGCACAAACAGAATCACAGAAATTCTACATCTTTCTCTGTAAAAAATGTAAAAAGTAGGTTTTAGTAAATAGATACAAGCTGTTTTGAAATTAATAGTTTTATCTTAATAATGATGAAGAAAGTTTTTAATCATTTTTCAGTCAAAATTCCTACTTTTCTACTACTGTTTTAAAATGATATAAATTTGTTGTATTTACACTTATAACTTCCTAGCTTAGTTGAATTACTCTTTTATGAATCCAATAGTTTCCAGTAATAGCAAAATAATGTTAACAGCATTTCAATTTTTTTCCTTTGGTAAAAAAAAATTTTTTTTTTTAATTACTTTTTAATATTGGCAAGAAAACTTATACCAATATTGTTTTGAAGAGGATTTACATAGTTTGAAATACTAAATTTGATAACATTTCAATTGTTTTACATTTAATTCAATAGTTTTTAGTACAGAAATGTGAAAAAAGAGTAAACTAAAAATGTTAAAACATAGAAATTTAAAAAAAATTTCTTTTTTTAATGATAAAATGAAAACTTCTAACCTAAGAAATATTTTTATCTATCAGAAATTAATTTTTCTTCTTCTTTTTAATATCTTTTGGGTTTTGTTAATGGTCCTTAAATTTGAGTTGCTCTTATTTAGAATCCAATAGTTTTCAGTAAAATTGAAATACCAGCTAAATTTATAAAATCATATCTTCTATGAAGTACAAATGAAACTATATTAAATAAAATGCTGAAACAAATACTTTGCAAACACATAAATTTGTACATGTTTTAATATTGCTACATCAATTACACCAAATTGTAAATATTGTAACAAACATTAATTTTGATTTATTTATGAATAACTTGATACCTTTTGAAATTCCAAAGACACTTATTTTACTATTAGAAGCACGGTAGACCAAAAATACTTTTTAAATAAAAACAATACATTTGTTTCGAAAATACATTTTATGAAATATGAACAGTTCGCAAATAATAAATATATCAATACAATCGAAGCTATGTGTATACTTAAACGAAAATGTTTCATTTTAAGTACTTCTATATCCCAAAAACAAACACATATAAAATCTAATTTAATATTTTTTAATGAAACCAGAATCACTGACTTCTAATTTTAATAAAAATAAGTACCAATTTATAAAAAATGAATATTGAAATTCGTACACTAGATAAAAAATTGTTTAACCCACTGACGGTTCTGCACGTAAAAAGTCGTATTTTAACCTGCAGTCTTCACTGCCTAGCAAAACCGGTTTTCCCATGTTAATGGATAGGGGAACTGTGTGTAGGGGAGAAACATTTTCCCAATTTCGCCCATTTCCTTAACCGCCAGTGGGTTAAAGTACCACTTCAAGATTTCTAAAATTAATGCAAAGTAAATAAAAGTTTTTGAGAAATTTGTTTGAAAAATAATGTTACATTTTTAAATTTAACTACTTAAACAAGATTTAAAAAAATGGGAGACAATCATTCAAAATTTTCTTAAAATATAATTCAAAGACATAGGTTGAATAAAATAAAATCAGTTTTTTAAAGTTAAACACAACAGTAAGCATAATCAACTTCATTTTGAAATTTGAAATTCGAATATAGGTCATTAACTTCCAAGTTATACATGTTTTTCAAAACACTCACATTTGTTACGGCTTTTACATTTTTCAAATAAGACCTCAAACTTAAAACTACACAAGTGTGTTTAGTTGTCAAATATTTGATTTCAAACAACAAAAAAAATATTAAAAAACAAGTAAAACGTGCACTATTGATATCAGTAATACACATTATACCAGCAGCTTACTGCACAATACAGAATATTGATAAAAGAAAACGATGCATTCAAAACATGCACCAATTTATTATATATATATATATAATCATTACTGACCACTCTCTCTTTCAGAGTAAAATTATCGGTAATGGAGTATGGTCGTTCTTAAGGGTTACCTCTATTAACTTCAAAATGTTATCGAAGGGTCACGATTTTTCGCAAGTAATTTTAATTTCACTGTCATTTTCTTGGTACAGTAGGATAAAGAATAAATTCTTTTTCATTCAAAATATCGCTAAATTTATTTCTCAAAGTAGTTTTTCTTTTTTCATTACAATGAATTTGCTATGTTAGTTGTTTAGTATGTCAGTTTGATGAAGAAAAGTTAATTTTTAATTATAAAAATCACTTTAATTAAATATAACCAGAATTTAATATTAGAAAAAAATTATGCTTTATGGAAATTTAATTGATATTTTTCCGACAAATAAGTAAAGAAAAAGATATCATAAAACATATTACAAGAAAAAAAAAATAAACAATTTAATTTTTACAAAGAAAAAAAACTTACTACATTCTCATTTAGAAACTAAACGCAGTGACTTTTTTTGAAAAATAATTACTTTTATATCTAAAGAAGGTTTAACTAATAAAAATTTATCAATAATAAGTAAGAGGAAATAACTGGTAAAGAATTAAAAGTCATTTGATGGGCTAATAATGGGGGGGGGGGAGAAATAACAAATATGTAGACCAATAAAATTACATCTATTGGCCATTGATAGCCTGATTGCTCTATATCATTTAGGAGAGGTGAAATCATTTAATGATATCTTTTGAAGCTGTTTAAAAATGGGTTAAAAGTTACTCAAAAAGTGGCAGAAAGTCCACAACGTCAACCTGCTTTAGCAAACAGATGATTCATTACCATAAATTAAATAAAATATCAATATGACAAGTCAATAAGATAAATGATCAATAACAGAGTTTCTTAAAGCTTTTTGGCGTGGGGACCCCATAATCATTGTACAAATCTGACAATGCCATGAGTAAAAATGTCAGTTTCTTCTCTTGCAATGTAATATCCTATAATTTTCAATCTTAATGTATGGAACAATGTAAAAATATTAAATAAGTAACTTAAAGACATACAATTATAAAAATTAATTAAACCACTTGGGTATAAACTGCAGTGTATCCATTAAGTGTAGCTACTTTGAAAGACCCTAATGAGAAAATTCACATGCTTCTAACAGCTTATACAGAAGGCAGACTTGCCAAATTTTTGACACATGGAGGTTTTTACTGTCATGTCAAAAACCCAGATCATTGGTGACACTATATTTTTATTTTATTTCAACTACCGTATATACTGGCGTATCAGTCGACTTGTTAAACCCTCAAAATTTTATAAAAAACTAAACGATGACTTGGGTGCCAGTAATAAAGTCGGACATTTGTTGATTATGAAATATCAATGCATTATAAACAATAACAAAAATATGAATTACTCTGTTGCAATTTAACTTTTCAAATAAACTTTTTGATGAAAAAAACTTTTATATGTTACATGCAATTAATTTTGCAATTTCTCTCAGCCTTTCTTTATACAAAGGTTCTTTTTCTAACAATACTTTAAATTACGTTCAGAAAAAATTAAGAAAAGTTTAAAGTTTATTCAAGAATATTTAAAAAAATATAACACAATTAAATCTTTTAAAACATACCATAAAGCTACAAATTTAAAAATTTCCGAACATCATTGCTGTCATATTGATTTTACTCTACAACGAATTCTACTTCATCCTCATCTACTGAGACCAAAAAATAATCTTTATCCTCTTCTAAAGAGTTTGAAATTCCAACCTTTTTAAAATATTTTACACGAACAAGTGAATCCACATTCCGCCAAGCGTCTAGTACCATTCGACACAAGACATCTATAGGAATAATAATTGATTTAGCAGTCTACTTATACTCCCAATATGCGGGAAATTTGCTATCTCGTAATAAAAAAAGAGGGTTGAGCAATACACCGAAATATACGGTAATAAATATTTAAATAAAAAGCTATCTTAAAGCAATACATTTTTTTTTAAAAAAGTTAAAGGATATTCAATAAAAAATGACTTAAGATTATTGGCAAAAATATTATAATGTATTTTCACGGCAAGGTAATGAATAAAGCACAAAACAAGTCGCCTGCTTCTTCACAATATCCCCGATTACTAGAAATGCCATATTGAATACAATTGTGGTTCATTTTTAATGCGAGTTTTGAGTTAAGTAAAAGTTAAAATAGCAGTGACTCTTTAATTAGTTTTCTTTGGTTTTTCTTTTAAATTAAAATCCGAAAATTATAAACAGGCATCCGGATGTATTGTAAAAAATATCTAGATAATGAATGGATATCAATTACAATGAAATCTGTATGAAACACACAATTTTTTAAACATAATTTTAATATTTTACAAAGTGCAAAATTTTGATTTTTAGCTTCAGCGCAAATACCAACTTTTTATAATTCATATTTGATAGAATATTAAAAGAATTCATGTAAATATTCATGCATAAAATATCAAAATTAAATGTTATTTGCAACGAAAATCTTGTTAAATTATTGTTTGCTGTAACATAAAGAAAAAAAGTTTTTTTTATGGTTTTTCTGGTTCTAGTCAAAAACCAGTTTTTATGTCTGAAAACAACTTTTGATGTCAAAAACCACACCCTGGGAAGATAAAGTATTGAAGGAAAAGGTGTGATGGTTTATTTTTTAATTATATTATCAAATCTTGGAAAAATAGTTGACACTGCAAGATGAAGCACTTCTTTAACACTAAACATACCATAACCGGTTAAAAGACCGGTTTTTTTTATGTTGTATTGAAACATGTTGGTATGTTTAGTGTTAATATTGTTTAGATTTGACTGACACTAAGATTTTATGGTGGTTAAAAAGGAAAATGTTGTCTCACAGCTCAAACAAATATTTTTATCTATTTTCAGATACATAGTGTAAAAATATTTGGTAATTATTAAGTCATTATAAGTTAAAGAAATATCAAAATTACTAACATTTACGGCAATCTCCGAAGCAGGTCCTGATATCCAGATTGGAGGTGCAACCCACAGTTTAAGAAACTCTGATCAATAAGATGGATAAAAACATTGTCTCAAAATAAGCAATTTTTAAAAATGGTATTTAAAAAAAATAACCATTTGTCTTATTCAATCCATCAAATACAACAAAAAGATTAAGAAAAAAATAGTGTTTTAGTACTCCAATGTCATTACTTAAATGAAAAAATAGTAAGAATACTTTCAAAATAAAAATTAAATAATTAAACTATTTTTTTAAAATAACATTTAAACAAAACTTAATATGATTGTAATCCCAATATGCTTGTAGATATATACTTGTAAGAAAACAATATTGCTAAATTTTGTTTAAATTATTTTCAAGCTTTTTTAACAATTAAATATATTTGTTCAAACAAAAAATAAAATAAATTTCCCATCAGCCTTGCACTAGTAAATTCACCAATTTTCTTTAGTTCCAATTTCCATTTTATGCTAAAAAAAATTAATAAAATAAAAATTGTTGAATTTACGTGCCCCACAGTTAACAGATAAGGGCCAACAAAAGAAAAAGTTTTTTGAAACATTTATCCTGTTAAAAATCAAAAATATTACAGTTAAGATAAATTACCATTAAATAATATTGACTAATTCAGGAATTTATATAAATTGATACACATTTTTTCAATGAATGTTTGACTTTAAAGACTGCTTTACAGTTACCTTGCATTTACAATAAAAATAAAAAAAAAGGAAAATATATCTATGCATATATTTATATACACATAATAACTGTATGGATAATTATGCTTTTCCACATACTGTACAATTCATCAAATCCTCTGATAATTTTGATCACAATAATGAGAGCACTTTAAGGTTCTAGTTTCAGAAAAGCATAGTTATAATAATTATAGCATATCACTGGGAAAAAATATGAGCCACATACTTCAACTAACATGCAGTTGGCTTATTGATTGAGAAACAGTATCTATATCAGTTCTAACAGCAGTATATGGACAACAGCAATCAGGAGGACAATCTATTATTTCCAAATCATCTAAGGAACGTGAGCGTGTTATTGAGCTTCCTTGACTGGTCAGTGAGCTTTGGCTTTTGACTGGGCTACTCGGATTAGACTTGTTGCCACTGTCTTGCCTCGACACTGAAGGTGGACTAGCTGTTTCGGGAGGTAAGACGAAAACAGTGCCTACGGGAATGCTACTTTTTAAACGAGCTTGTTTGAAGTAAGGCATATTTTGAGACCGACGTAGGCGGCGATGCAACTTGCTAGGATGGGATGTGAAAGAACTGAAGCTTGCTTGTGGGTAAGATTCATCATCAGATTCGCTCTCTGCACTAGCACTAGATTTTTTAGATAGAGAAAATTTTTTTATAAAGTTTGGATTCATTTGTACAACACAGAGAGGAGCAGAAGAAAAGGAATGACTGGAACGTTTCTTTTTTGCCTTTTCTTCCAGGTAGTTAATCCGACTACTTGTCACGCTGCTGAGCATTCCTAACTTATGAAGAGCTGAATCAAGTTCCATGGTAGAAGAAGATGAGGTTTCACAAGGATCTTTTAAGTCTGGGGAACATTTTTTCTTAATTTTTTCATCAACATTGTCCAGTGAGTTGTTTGTCAAACCGTTAAGTTGGTAGAGCTCATGAAGAGCAGAATCTATTTCCATTGAGCTACAGTTTACTTCAAAATAATATTTCGTAAGATTCCTGAAAAAAATAAAAAGAATCAATGTGAGAGAAAAATAGTCTAAACAAGGTCAAATCTTTTATTTTGCAAGAACATCAGTAACATTAATGCTACAACTAAATCTATACTCTTATATGGCAGTGAGTCATGGAAACTTGGAAAGTAACAAGAAGAAAAAAACTGAATACTGTGGGGAGAGTTGTTATCGACAATGTCAACCTTCATCTATAAGAAGGTACCCCATCAACTTAACATGTCTTATAAACTAGTGAAATGGAATTGTATTTTTGTAGTAGTAGATACACTACAGTACTCCACCACCAGAATCACCAATGTGATAGAACTCGATGAACGGACACCGCTAGTTAATTCATTGCTGTTTTGTGAGAAGCCGGGAGAGCTGTATTAAGATCACCGTACTTTTGCTGATTGTGAGAGCTGTATTAAGTTCACGGTCTTAGTTGCTCCTGTATTGCCAATAGCAGTCGAGTGTATGCAGGCCGACATTGTGCGCGATCCAGACTGAGTAGCAACAGAGCGAGGAGGTGGGTAATGTCGCAGTCATAAGTAGCAAGTCAACTGCTCAATGTGGACCATCCATCGAAATAGGCGTGTTCAGATCGAAGTGGGCATTACTGTCAAGAAAGGAGTGTTCAGATCGAAGTGGTAGTTTCTGATAAATTAGGCTTGTTCAGATCACGTCCGAAGGTCACCAATGTGTGGGAGAGGTGTTATCGACAATGTCAACCTTCATCTATGAAAAGGTACCCCATCATAGAATCGAGTTAACTTGTCTTAGTGAATGGGAATTGTATTTTTGTAGTGGTAGATACACTACAAATACTTTTCAAACAAAGAGGAATTTTAAAGATGTACAGACCAAATTATAAATAAGTGAAGTCTATTATAAAACAAAAATTAAACCCATCACATTAGAAATGAAAAAACAAAGATGATCTTGGATAGGGCACACGCTAAGAATGTCCCTAAGAGACGCAATTAGAAGAGCTTTGACATGGGTGCCAGATGGAAAACAGAAAAGAGACCAGCTGAAACTAATCTACAAACAAATAACAAAGGAAAGAAACATCATGGGATGGTCCAGTTGGAAGACTGCAATGGAAAGGCACTTGACCAGCAGGGATGGAACCCAAACTTATGGCCCAATGTGCCACCTGGCATAAAGAGAATTAAGTCAGAATGGAGAAAAAAATAAAATTTGATAAATAATTTGAGAATAATTTTTAACTATTAAAATTGTAGTAAAAAATAACAAGTAGGCCACTCTGCAATTCGTAGAAATTTAACTATGGAATTGAAATTTGATGTGCTACTGTGCTACTATTTACATTTCAATTTAAATAAATATTTTTTCAAAAAAAAAAAAAAATAGAGATTTAAATCGTGTCGCTGTTGTTAAAACAAGTCAGCTACTCAGCGGAAATGTAACTACAGAATTTCAACAAGAATGGGCTACTAGTTAAAATGCATTTTGATTAAAAATAACGATAAGTTTTTTTTTTTTTTTTTTAAAAAAAAGAGATTTATATCATGTTAACAAAAAAAATTTTCCTTTTTCTTTATAAAGTATGTACTACATGAAATAGTTTGAATTAATTCTTCTTTAATGCTTGGTGTCACTACACTACTGCTGCAATCAACAATAAAATACTTTTGATATAATAAGTAAAATGAAAAATTAGATTGTTTATTCTGAAAGAAAAATTTAATTGTTTATCCTGAAGGAAAAATTCAGTTGTCAGAATTTGCCCTGATTTATTTATCACATGAAAATAAATACATAGATTGAATGAATACATGGAATATAGAATTTACATTCACAATCCACAAATAAAAAATATAGAATTAATAAAGCTAGGTTAATTATTAAAATGATAATGCAATGAAACTAATGCATAAAGTCTAAATTTTATATAATAGCAAAATATACATTCATCTTTCCTCAACTTTAAATAGGTTCCAGTTATTTAATTGCTGACACAGATATTATGTTTTACAGTTCTTTATTTTCATCTTTGACCTTTATAAATATATGCCACATCTGGAAAAATATGTACTCTACTAAATAGTGAGTACAGATGTAATGAAGCATTAAAAAAAATATTTTTGCTACATGAATAAAGAATAAATAGCAATAGAATGTCAACAGTTAGCAAGAAAATAGTTATTGGTTCTAGTTTCTAGCAATTTCCCATTTATTTAATAAAGAGAAAGAATTTTTTAAAACTTATCCTTTTAAGACAAAATATAATTGATTTGTACAAAATAATATTTTATTATGAAGGAGTCCACTTCGATATTTACGAACATTAAATTATCTATAAACTACAGAACATTATCAGGAAAAGAGTTTATTGATAACAATAAACGTACCCCTTATGTATATTGAAAGTTCGAATGTTATCAACCATTAAAATAATTGCAAAAATGTAAACAAAATATATATTTTGATGGTATTAGATAATAAATAAAATAAATTGCATGTAACAGTAGTATATGCGCATAATAATTGTATAATGTATTTATATATATTGTAAAATAATAATACTATGATTTCCAAAATAATAATAATTTACAATAATATATCAGAAGAAGAACGAAAAATAAAAAACAATAAACAAACAACTCTAGAAACATTTCAGATAAGAAGAGAAAACAGAACAAGGAAATATAAAAATAAATTATAAACCAGACAACTACTCAAAAATAAAACAAAGACTATGAGTATTTACATTGTTGGCAAATTTTACAATCGACACAACAAAATCATTTATTTTAATTATAGCTTAAATAATACCTTCACAACATATTATCCTTTGCTGTCGAACAAGTAATTTCACATTTGTAAACAAATAAATCGTAATAAACTTTTGTCAAACCTTGAAAATCTATCTCGGAGGAGAGAATTCATACATCTTGAAATTTTGAACGATTTTAACGCGAAGGAATCAAAAAGATGGTGTGAGATTTCACAAACAGGATGTGACGTAAATTATATTGATTAAGAAAATAATTTTATTTGGCATGTTATAAGAGTTAAAGTTAAAATATAAATAAAATATCATATTTAAATTGATCATTTTAGAATATTATTAATAAATTTTAACATGTTCTGACAGTTGTACTTAATTTTCGTTGATACTAAGGGCTATTGACGATCGAAATGGGCTACAGGTGGCGTAAAGCGAACTCTCTATCCATGGCAATATTTCCCCATTAGAGTGAGAAGAAAGAAATATGATAGTTTGTGTCTAAATTTTCAAATAGATTAAAAACTTCTAAGTTAGAAACTACACTAAACATAGTTCCAAAAGAAAGCATCGTAGAAATTTTTACAAATATTTGTGACAATAAAATATGAAAAATATTAAGAAAGGAGAAAATATCGTAGTACAATAATATACAACTGAGAAGGGGAAAAAACCAAGCCATAAAGAAATTCCTGAGGAAAATCCGATGACTTACCATCACAATTTTTATCCTCTGCAGAGGGAATGGCTCCCCTGCTGTGGTAACCCAACGATCTAAATGAGAAGTTGAGCACTTTAAGGCAGAACAGATTGACGAGGACCAAAGCAGTGCACCCATGGTCCCTTCACTGACTGATCAAAGTGGTCACCCACCCACTCACTCACCAACCAGTGATGCTTGACTTTAATAATACGTAGATGCGAATTCTGAGAGAATTAATCAGTCGCATCTCAAAATTCTCATTCGCCTTTCAAAATTCGCGTCTGCGTTTGTTTTGCATGCAATGAAAAGACCTTAGCAACCTTTCTGATACTTTCCATAATATACTTTTATATTGCCCCGTTGCGTTGATCAGCTTTTGAAAGACTCGAAGTTGCGCGGTATCGATCCTCGCTTTACTGTTCTGCCGTAACGCACTTGACTTCGCGTGCAGGTCGTGGGCTACCCAAGTGGAGGAACTATCCTCATATCTTCTGTTAAAGATCAAAATTGTGAAGTAATGTCACAGCTCTTGTGCGATGGGAATAAAGTATAACTACTAATTATTTATTTAAATGTTTCATATATATTAAAATAGGCAGGCAAAGTTTAAAACGCATGAACCCATCAAAAGTTCATAAGTTCGATCAATATGTTTAAAATAAAACTCAAGCAATAATTAAATCTTTTATTTACATATTATATAAATTGATAATTGTTTATATCATTATATTTTGTGCAACACGCATTTTATACTGTAAAATTAAAGGACAACAATACATGGAGTACTACGAATCGGATCATAAAACCATTTACTTAGGGGTGATATTTTCATATCGGTAACTAGATCAAAAAAATTGCTAAATTTTAGCAACAACCGGAACACCCGGGTGGGCAAACCATGTCAATATATATATATATGGTTTTCCTCTTAAATATACATTAACCTGTGATCTCGAAACTTAATCAATTAAATGTGTTACTCAGACAAACGCATTGCCGAAATTTCATTACTCTACAAAAAAAATTTCTGAGTGTAGGGATTTTTTCACCATCAGTGTATATGCCCCAAATTCTTTCAATTTTATTATAATTAGAGTAGAAAATAATGCATTTTAGAAAAGGGAATTAGTAGGGGAATTATCATAATTTACTGTTATCTTCAAATTTTACTTATAGCATACGAGGTCCCGCAGAGGACTGATCGTTAAGACACGGTTCCCAGCAGATCACCGAAGTCAAGCATCACTGGCTGCGGTCAGTGTGCGGGTGGGTGACCACTTGGATCAGTCAGCGTAGGGACCGAGGGTGTGTGGTATTGGTCCTCGCTAAACTGTTCTACCGTAAAGTGCTCGACTTCGCGTGCAGGTCGTCGGGCTACCGAAGCGGGGGTGCCATAATGAACTACAACTATAGCATACGAGTATTTTTTGTTTCTTTTAAATTAACAAATCACATAAAATTAGCTGCAATATTATTTTATTAGTACTATTACTTCATTATTTTTTGATTAAGTATATTGGATAGGAAACTGTAATATATACTGTTAAGATACGTTTTCTATAGCGAATCGACCGATCTCAACCCTTTGCAAAAATGTTTATCAAAACAGCGTAATTTTTGTCTTTCGCGGTTGAAGCTATGCTCTGCATGACACCTAGTTTACAAAAAGTTTTAAATACATAAAAAAAAAATTACATTTTCTAAATTAAAGCACAGTATACTATAAGTGTATAATTAAAACATTTACACTTCAAGAAAATAAAAGAAATCTAGGTAAAATCGTCATTAATACTCAACACAACTAGGTTTATACTACGTTAATTGGTGTTCGGTTTTAATGTAAATAAAGACTTAATGCATGTGCTGGAGTTGTTCTACACCAAATGTTCTCTGAAATGGTAAGTGTTTGGAGAAGAGCTACCGAGCAAATGCATACCAGACAGTAGAACTTAATATTTAAGTGGCACTCAGCCTTAAAAAAAAACATCAGTACAGGGTTGATAAACTGTGCAATGGTACTCACATTGCTTAATTAATCAGATTATTAAAAAATAATTAACAGTTACTATTAATATTATGTTTGAGGAAATAATTTAACCATTGCAGACGGCCCCCTTTAATGGAAGAGTACTCAAATACATTTTATTCTTGCATCAAACATAATTTATATTTGTGGGGTGATATTTTAAACCTTAACTGGTTCCCTTCAGTGGAAGTATCTCAAGGATGGGGCGGGGGGCTCTTTCCCCTCCCTGTATATGAGTGTATTTCTCTTTTAACGGCATTTATTTTTGGAACGTATGAAACCAAGAATTTTCTCATAGGGCTGAATTAGGGACGTATATATACTTTGCAAGAGAATGAGTAAGGGATTATTTGGTAGTAGGTTTCACACCAAGGATATGTTAAAGCTCACTTGAATCAGAGACATTATTTTTCTTAAATTCAGGCACATATAAATTATCGTTTTTTTTTTTTTTTTTTTTAAATTAAATTACAGGAATATTGAGTGAAAAATTTTAATTATAGAAGGGATTTTGTATTATTTTATTAAAACTGAGGGGCTAAAGCCCCCTTTGACCCCCCTGTTGTGCACGATCCCTGGTTCCCTTCACTTTTAAATTCGGTCACATTCCAGGAATTAAAAAAAAAAAAAATATGTGAACATAATAGATTGAAAGAGCAACACATTCCAACACCATAATATTTAATTAATATAAACAACAACAAGCAACTATGCTGCATTATGGACAACAAAAATGCTGCTATTTACAGCTGCAATAGTATTTACAAATTAATACAAAATCATTTACATGATAATGATTGAAGAATATTTTCAAACAGTGATTTAAAGGTTAACCAGTACATTCTAATGACTTTATTTGATTTGCTCATTAAATTAAGAGTCAAAACTAGAGATTGATGAAATGATGAACAATAATTATATTCATAATGATAAAAAAAAATCAACATTCATAACACTAAATGTACACATGTTTGAATTACATCTACTTTATCCAATTATTTCTCCTTAAAACTTAACTAAATAACAAAAGACGCTCAACAATAAAAATATTTAAAACAATAACATTATATTCCAAAGTTTTTAAACTTTAAATAAATCTCAAGCCTTCAAAAAAATGAAAGTTTAAAAAGTGTTTTTCTATCATTTTTTTAATGAAATGCAATTCTTCTCTAATTAAAATTTTATTTGTAATTTAAATTTATAGCAACGAAAATTTAACTTTAATTTTATAAGCAGCTTAATTCACTAATTTACTCAAAGACATTTTTTCTTTTATTTTAAGTTATTTGAATAATTTGCAATTATTATAAAATAAATAAAAAATTAAAAACATAAGATCAGGAAGAATTTAATATATTACTATATGAAAAGCTAAAATATATTGCAGATAAAGTAAATGACTGAATAACAAATAGAAGAAAAACAACAAAATAAATTTGATTTTGAAAAGATATACCGAAGTTTTATGATGAATTTAAAGCAGAGTTAAACGAAATTAATATTTTTCAATACCTCTGGCATAAGCAAATAGATAATTTATCAAAAAGACTGTATTGCATAAATTTAGGAACATAAAGAAAATCAAAAAACTTTTTAATCACTAATAATAAATAAACAAAAAAAGGAATATAAGCAAAAGTTATTAATAAAATAAAATTCATTTTAAGTGGATTCACAAACGGGTAAGTTGAACATATTTAAGAGCGAAAGGAAAAATTGGATGTGGATTTGCATAAATTGAGAATTTCCGTCACTACTGGTCAGAGGTTACAAATTTTACATCTCTGAACTTAACAAATTCAAAATCAGGTTTTGTTTAGGCAGTTTTATTAAAAATGGACCTAACTAAAAACAAAAAGAAATATAATGGCTTTTTTATGCATTTTACTACTGTATTATGTAATAAAATTAATTTTCTAATTAGCAATATGGAAACCAACAGATTCACTTATATTTTTATTAATAAAATTGTTGTTTATTGATCTACTCTTCTGTTACACTTCAGCTGATAAGAAATGATGATTAACATGTCTTTTTTTTAATATTTCAGTTTTAAAAAAGTAGTTGGTACTACAGATATTTGTATAAGGTTTTTTTTTTTTATTGTACCAGAAATTAGCTACTTTGTTCTTCCATATATAATTATAAGGTGTTGTAGACATTTATTGTACTATACCAGAAGATAACTTTTTTGATCCCTCTATAGTTAAAAGACGTCACAGATATTTCTATTTAATATTTTTTTTGTACTGAGCTAGAAAGTAACTTTTTTACCCATCTCTAGATGAAAGGTGCCAACTTCTTATTGCACAAGTTTCTTATTCATGTCTTATCTATTGCATCAGATATCTTTTTTATGTAATATAAGTTCTTGAATAGAAAATGGTTCAAGGTAAAAATATGTTCCAAACTTAGTTTAAAAACATTTGACCTTTAAATCACTTTTTGATAAAAATTTATGCATGCACATAAACTGGCCACACATAATTTACAAGGAAGATAGGGGAGTAAAACATATTATGGAAGACGGGACATTTGGGTAAAAAACTATAGTTTAAAAAGCATTTCCTCAAATATTACATCTATTCTATGTATAAAACTGGACAACGAACAGACATCAGAATTATTTTGCACTTGATAACATTGAAATAGTAATATTACAGAATTTACTTATACAAAACAAATCACATTTCTTTACATAGTTTTTGACACTAAAATTGTTTTATGCAACAGATACTACAATCGGGAAAATATAACAATACTGTTATAAAATTCAATACTTCAAACAATTTTTCTAAAACTTTTCAGGGATGTTTAATAAGTGTTGTGCAGTATCCCTTTATTTATTTAAAATTAATAAATTAGTATACATTTCTGCTGCATATTATAAAATCATGATTACATTGAATGAAAATTAGGAAGAAAAAAAAAACATTTCTAAATTTAAACTAATTAAAAGAGCTATACTAAACCCTAATTTACATAAAAGGTAAAAACATTAAACAAATCAAATTCAAGAAAACTTAAAGAAACATTTAAACTTTTTTTTTATTTAACAAAAGGATTATTAAAACCTAAATAACAATAACATTAATTTGTATTAGTAAGTTAGTAATGACTTTTAACATTATTTTACTAGTAACATTTTCTGATAAATTAAAACTAACATTTTAAATGCTAACTTTACAGGAATCATAAATTGTATAACATGAGTTTTCAAACCAAATTTTATAAGAATCATAAAATGAGGCAGCTGAAAACATCTAAACAAAATTTTCTTTAAAAAATATTAATTTACTTTTGACTTGAAAATAAATACAGTAAATAATAGTATTCTCCAAGTAAAAAGTACTTACATGTCATAAGCAGCAATATAAATTTTCATTAAAAAAAGTTAATATTAAAGTTATAAGATTTATTAAATAAATTCTTTTACAGAAATCATACTTTTGACTAAAATAATTTTGTTTAATAAAAACAAATAATCAAGATTTTATAGCTTCCAAGCAGAAATTAATTCATTTCCTTCTACAGTTATTAATTCAATTATCATTCAGATTTTAAAAAAAAACAGCAACATAGAAGTTAAAATTTTATATAACATTGCATAATAATTCAAAGAAAAATTTTTAAAACACACTTAGATTTACATTTCAGCTTTTTTTTTGTGAGAAGTACACAAAAGCTCTAAAAATATATTTCAAAATATACAATGTTTATACTTGTAAAAAAGATACAAAAATTTTGTCGGTTCAGGTACTACAAGTATTTTTTATTTTTTTTCCTTATGCTACTTAGAGTGTTTGATAAAAGCCAGAGGTAAAACACAAGCTTTTTTAAAGTAGATGATGATTCATATTTTGATTTGAATGATTGACAGTACATTTGATATGAAGTTCAAATAGAAACACAAAATCGATATAAGATCATTAAAATACAGACCTTGCAAACACCATAAACAGGCATTTAAATTAGCTTTATCAACTATTTTATAAACAACTTAAAGTTATTTATTACATTTTGAAAATCTTACTTCACATATTTTTTAATTAAAAAATATAGTAACTGATGTTATAGTAAATTTAAGAATAATTTATAACTAAGGTGAATTTATGGTATTGTTAAATTATAGAACTCTAGATTCACAATTTCTTTTACGGAACAGGATAAAATTAGTTTAAAATTTTCATAACTCATTAATTTTTGCTGTAGAATGATTTGGGGCCTTAAAAAAAAGTTATGTCTTATGTTTTTCAAAAACAAAAAATTAAAAACAGTTTTGAAAATCTGCCATTTATTTAACTACTTGATTAAATAATGACAATTTTCACTTTCAAACAAAAATTTTTAATAATATAAAGCATAACAAACAACTTGTAGTATAACAAACTTGGAAATAAAGTGTTTTGATAAGTCATATTTTATTATACTCAAAGAATGATAACATTACTATAAGTATTCATGGGCGCCCATAGGGGAGGGCCGAAGGGGCCCGGGACCCCCCCTAGAAAATATATGTGTAGTGAAACATATGTGTATTTGATTAATCATGTATAATTAAAAGTGAAATTAATTTAAATTAGTTATTCAGCTAATTAAGTTAAAAATATTTAAATAGATAAAATTTCCTTTCATTAATTTTTTAATTCATTATGTTATTTGTCGTTTTCTTTCATGAGCCCCCCCCCTAAATTCAAAAATATGGGAGCCCCTGTAAGTATTTATTAATTTTTTTTTGAGGTCCTGACCCTTTTATTTATGATTTCACATTAAATAAATTTTTACACCCTTTATTTATTTATTTTTTTTGAATGACTCATTTATAGCTGAAAAATAAGCAAAAATAAATAAAAAATAACAATTTACTGTAACCAAGGTGGTAGCCATTTCTTATATCTCTTTACAATAAAAGATATCAGTGTATATATCCTTTATTGTAAAGGTGTGCTTCATTGTAAAAGGGGTAACTACAGTGGGAACATCAATACTGCCTTGTATTGCATTGGAAATGAAAGGATATGTAGATGTATGAATTGAAATTTATTTGATTTATTTCAAACTTATCAAGTTTTGGATGAGAAGCTTCGTGTCATCTATTCTATTGAATTTTGCATAAAAGAATTATTAATCATTTACGATATCTAAAGGTATCTAAGGGAAAGTTAAAACTTGTAACTTGGAAGATAAAATTAGAGTGATTAATGATGTGAATAAAAAAAACAAAACAACAACAATTAAGAAGAAACAGATAGCATTTAGGTATAGAACTTTCTCCTGAATTAATCCAATTAATGATGTAGATAGAAATCCAATCATGAAGAAGAAATAGATAGCATTTAATTATTGAATTCCCCCAAATATATATTGGTCATATTTAAAAAAAAAAAAAAAAGACAACTATTATTTGTAAGTCAACAACTGAAATTAACAGTACGAAATTTTTTTGCTGATTTTATTACATTCAAGTTATTGCCAATTAGCAACAGAACTTTAAAATGAAGTAAAGTAAACAATGAATGAGGGGAAAAAATTCTACCATTTTCAAATTATTCTTCCTTATTTGTTCGACGGTACGGGGCGAGTCCTAGCCTTCTTACTAAGTTTTTTCCAGGACAGTTAATTTCAAACTTTACTGTTGACATAAAATAGGGAAATAAATAATTATTTTACACAAATAGTCTATAAATTGTGTATAATGTGGAATCTGATTTTTCTATATTTTATGTGAAAGTGTGAATCTAGAATGTGCTTACATTAAATTTTATTTAAATAACAGCCTCAACTTTGTATTAAAGTTAGAAATTCTGTAAAAAAATTGTTATTAAATTTTGTAAAGGAAAATATTAAATATTAGTTCAAGGCATAAAAACAACTATTAACAATATAACATTTAAACATGTAAAACAATTTTTAAATTTTTTTTAATGTACTATTAAGTAAAGGAAAAATTTACATAAATAATATTGTTGGTATTTGGCAAATACTAAGATATTTCTCTCGAGAAGAACTTTAATAATCTAAAATTTAAAATAGCTATGTATGCAGTTTAACATTCACTAAGAACAAGAACAACTTTGAGAAACATATAAATTGGAACATGCATGAAGTTCCTACTAATCAGTAATATTTCTTTCTTTTTTTATCACAGGAAGAATAAAAATATTAAAACATCACAAAGACACATAATAGAAATCAAACTATCGATTAATTTTTGAAAAGAAATTGCAAACAATCTTTAATTTATTTCTCTTATGCTTCATATTTTGTTAAAAAAAAAAAAAAAAAGAATAATAAAAAATTTAAAAAGAAATTAGCATTTATTGAAATTTATTTGAATAGTTAGCAGTACTAAACGAATTTTTATTACTAAAAGAGTTGCTCAAAAATGTTAATTTTAATTGATAATTTACAATTAAAAACTATTTATGAATAGATAAAAAGCTATTTAAAATATTTTTTTTTCACTACAAATTTTAGAAAAAATGATTAAGATATTATACTTTTTTTTTACAGAAACAAACATGCTAAAAACAAAATAATAATTTTAAGAACTAATGAATGAGTAACAGTACTTAAAAGAATATTTAAAATTAACAAGGACATTTTTAAAATTATTCTTCAGGAAAACTTAAGTATTCATGAATTGATCACAAAAAAAAAGAAAAACTTCAAAATTAAAATTCCACTTGAAAAGCAAGAATATTGCACAGCTGACTACATTTCAAAATGAAAATATGAACAAATTTATGTGCAATTTTAAAATGTGTGCATGTATATTATGCTTAAAAAAATAGTAATGCCTAATATAGAAAAAAGATATACAATTTATTATTGATGAACTTAATATTATAAATATCAAAACCTGTTTGATTGCTAGGGAAACCTGGGAGAAGGTTAACGATATAATTAGATATAAATAAAAGATAATCAGACAAATAGAATCCAAAAGATATATATAAAAGATAATCAGATATACCTTCAGATTTCTTCCAGCAAACATATTAATTTTGATAGTTTCAACCATAACAATCATTTGTTAAATTTTGATAATATTTTTCTGTATTACACAAGTTATTAATCCATCCTGATCATAAATTCAGATTTGAGTGTTAAGTTTTCTCATCTAACAATTGAATTTTGTATTTTCTCTTTTATACAAAGATTTTTATTACAATATTAAAAATAAAATAAAAAATATTTCATTTTCAGCCAGGCTAAACAAAGTTAGGTTAAGTTTAAGTTTCTAAAGAAAAATTAAACAAATATTTAGCATTGATTAAGTATTAAGAATACTTAAAAATAATACAATTATAACTACAAAAATGAGATAATTAAGATTCTCTTAGATATATTTTTATTTGAAATCATGGCACAAAGAATTGATTGACACATAACTTCTATCTCATTCATTTTAACTCATAAGAATATGACTAACCAAACTCTAGTCCGGTTTATCCTATAGACTTTACATAGTTATGGAATTTTCAATATTAGTAGCCTGTTGCTTGTTTGTTATAGAAAAATAGAAAAGGTCAAAGAGCAATCAATTCACAATTACTTATATTCATATTTAATTTCTGAAGTCTTTGTATGCAAAACAAATTCATAACTAAATGTTTACATTTTTGATTTCTATTAATAAATAAAACGCAAAAATATATATTTAAAAAAACTCAACAATGAAATAACTTTGTAAAAATGTGAAAACATACACAAGAACATTTAACTGATAACAACTCTGCTCACTTGACATATTTAGAATTCCACATAGGGATTAAAATGACATTAAAATTTCAACTTGGAATTTGACTTTTATTAAGAATTGAAAAACTTAAAAAGCTATTAGTAGAACCTGTCCATAAAACGATTAAAATTGTGCGTTCTACTTTTGGCATCGGCCATAACAACATCCAACAACATTTTAAACTTTGGCGATGCACATAAGACTGGCAAACAGTTCTCGTATAATATGCATACCATAATATGGTAGATTGTACACTTTTAAATCAGAATTACATACAACCAAGACTAATAGCACCCAAACCATTCCAGACATGGAAATGGGTGTATAAAAAATTAACTTGGTAGAGGTTTTTCCTTGTCATCAGCAGTCCATACATTTACTAAAAAGAAAAAAATAAAGGAGGGCATTAATGAATATATTAAAATTTTATTATAATTTAAATTTGCTTCACTTAGAAAATTGTTTTCCCTAATACAGTAAACTCCCGATTAATCGGTCAAATGTGAAGGAAGGGGGGAAGCTGGTTAAAAGAGTTTCACCTTCACTCCCATACATTGAAAACACATAATACACATCTTAAGACAAATGATTAAAGCAAAACAAAAATAATAATAATAGTGCAGTAATTGTTTATTTATAAACTGAACTATTACAAGATGGATTTCAAGTATAGTTTTTTAAGTTTTAGTTTTACACATACATGGGAAAATAAGATAAAGTAGGTATCAGATGATGGCTTTATCATTTTTAACTTTAACTTCATCCACCTCTTAAGATGTGTTTTATTTAGGGCAAGTTACAACAATCTTAATTTTTTTTACCTGGCCAAATTGTCACAAGCTGGACAATTGGGAATCTTTTGTATTTTTAAATCAATAAAATTTTCAAAAGGTTACCAGGAGCTTTGATATTGGGTCTTGAAGCTCTGTACAATAATTTTGTCTTAAATATCTGAAGATTTTTGGAATAAGAAAAAATAATGCATATATCATTTAAAAAAATTTCTAATGTAATTATAAGATAATTACAACAACTTTCATTCTGATCAATTAATATTCGACAATTAGCTATACAGTCAACTTTTTACAAGTACGACCAGCCATTATAGCAACGATACCATTATAACACACAATGAAAAACTGGTTTGGTATTCCTTAGACGCAATGTTAATTTAACACCTATTAGCCAGCCAGAGAGTAAGTTGACTGAGGCAAGCCCAACACAATGGAAAGCCCAATGCCTGTAATCAAAATTTTGAAAATTTATTTTTCAATAATTTACATTATTTTAGAAAAATACTTTTTAAAGTTTTTTTCAGGTTTAAATAAAATTTCTTTTATTTATGAGTTAAATATGACTGTAAAATTTCAGGACCTTACACCACTGAACGTTCTCTTTTTCCGTGATATTGTTCAGAAAAATGAAGTGAAAAAATAAATAAAAAATGCTAAATGCAAAATGGTAGTTTTAAGCAAAATACTTATTTTCCATGAGAAAAAAAAAAAAAAAAACAGTTATTTTGTATGGGATCCTTTTCCTTCCTGAAGGTCGCTGAAGATAAGGAATTTTACAATATACAATTTAAGGGACCCTTACTAAAAACCTTATAGCTAAAAATAAATGAAGGATATAATATGACTGGGGCATTTGTCTAGAGTCGAGCATTTCTATAACACTAGAAGGATCCACAATCAGTGATATCCAATGCAAAATTCTATCTCTTTTTATTAAAAAAATTATGTTTGGTATTGAAAATTTAAAAACGTTGTTTTAGATTTTATTTATTAAGATAGATGCAGTAATCTAAGACCTAAGCAGGACTTTTGAAGGCAGTGCTCTCCACATAACTATTCTGTCTTAGAAATCAAATTTAAGAAATAAGATTTAAACAGTTCCATGGGATTCTTAAAGTGAGGCTCTTAAACTCACACTTTTTTACTTCTAAAAACCCTATGCCTGATATATCATTCAATGATAAGATTTAAAAATAAATGAAAATTAATTATAATAGAAAAAATCATGTAGAATCATCACAATACTGCATGAAGTCTTGATGCATTCACAATCAGTGAAAACATCTTTTCAAGGGGTACAATAAATTTATCAAAAAAAATATTTTTTTTTTTTTGCTTCACCCTTTTTGTGAAATATTAGTCCACTTGAGTGGTTTATTTTCATATTTAAATATGGTGCCTTTGTAGTAGGCTTTCCATATATTATTGATTGAAAATAGCTGCAATGAATCAGTATAGTAATTTTAATGTATTTTTCATTCAAACAGGTCATATTACTTTAAAGTTAAAGGGTACATTTAAACACATAAACACAAAATTAACATTATGAATACTACTATGTTAGTTACCTGATTTTCATTAAAGTAAAGCATTGCTTTGTTAAAATTAGTCTAGTATTTTTTAGCTATGAGTAAAAATTTATCATCTTTTTGCACATTCACAATATAAGCACCTCAAAATTTACTATCTGTTTTTTTTTTATATTGGACACAGATATAGCAACACACAGTGACTAAGAATTTTTCTTGTTTGAAATATGTAAGAGAAAAAATATTTTATGAAAATACAAATTTAATTTATCTTTAAACCACAAAAAAAAGGAGGAATCACTTTTTATCTACAAGGACTTCATCTGTAAAATATTATAAGATTTATGGCAATTTATAGAAGCTACTTACCATAGATTGCACCAATTATTTTAATTGCACTATTCTGTTGTCTGTAAAGTTGAGACTAATGGATTGTTTTGATGAGTTACTTGATGAGCCACAAGAGATGATGAGGAGGTGAAGCCAGCATCACATATTTCACACACAAAAGGTCGAGGCTGAGCATGTGACAACAAGTGCTATTTAAAAAAATAATAATAATTAAATTTACATAAATATACAAAAATTATTTCACTGAAAAGAGTTCATATTCACATACAGTCTATAATCTTTAGAACAATCTCCAATTACAACAACCCTTCCATTATAATAACACAAACACAAAACTCAGTTTCTAATTCAATAAGCCAATATGTTCATTACAACAACTGAACCAAATGATTTATTCCAATGGCACAGTTAAAACATTTTTCTGGATGGGGATTTACAATTGATAGTTAATACACAATAATTTCAATTAAAACTACTTTTAATTTTATATTTACGATTGCCCTAATAAAGATTACTAAGTATCACTTTTAGCTAATCTTAATGTATTTCTTTTTTTTTTTTTTTTTCCCCAATTAAAGTTTGAATTTTTATCTTACTTTTGAATTGCTCACAAATGACTTAACTGTTTTAATTTTTGGATTATAATTTATTCTTTATCAGCTTCATTCTCTTCTATTTTTCTTACTAAAGCGCTATGTATTTTAGGATAATTGGAAAAATTGCATGCTTTTTAATTCATTGTTATTCAGTTCCTAATTGGAGATACTGTAGCCTCTTAATACACAAAGATTGAAGCAATAAACAATAGAAATATTTGCATTTTTTTAACATAATATATACTGAAAAGATTGATGAAGAAAACTTTTGCATTTACTTGTTATTCTGTTTGTTTTTCATTGATGTTATTTTATCACATTTCTTATAAACATGAGGATAGCTCCTTATAAATCAAAATCTCTTACTGATCGATTGGCAGATGATTTAACTCTTGAAGATGATTTGTGGAGAGGTTATAATCCCCCAAAATCCAATCTTGGCAATGTTACTAGTTCATTTTAACACAGCAAAAAATAAAAAATAAGGATTAATTTTGGGCTTGATTACGGACCTAACTGCATAAGGATTTATTCAATTTTTTTAGTATCATTGTAAAAAATTCAACTTAAATTTAAACATAAATTTTTAATGTAATTTTTATGAACCATTTATTAGCAAATTTTTATATATATATATATATGATATATTAAGATGGATTCTTAAGATAATAACCTACTTTCTGACTGCGTTGAGGTTGCATACGAATTCAGAGTTCTAAAGATTTGCCCGCAGATTCACTGGGGGGGGGGGCAATGGTGGAATAGGCCGGATGCCTTACGTGCCAAATGGCGTGATGAGTCTAAGTAAGTATGCTGCAGATTCACTTTATAAATTCTGCTACAAAACTAATACTGCTTGTAGAATTATAGTATTGGTTTTAGACAACTTAGTATATAAAACCAGCCTTTCATCCCCTCAGTTAGTCAATAAATTAAGTACTAAGTAAGCCTATGGGCCAAACATGTGCCATTCCAGATTGGCTCAGCGGACCATCTGCTCCTGCACCCCAAAGCCCAAGAAAACTGGGATGAGCACAGTAAGCAGTCACACTACATGGGCTGTCGCGCTACTAGATTTAGTTTTAGTGTATAAGACAATAAATTACTGTAACACAAATAAACAATAAAGTATCAATATTCACAACTTACTTGTTGTAAAACTTTTTGATTAGCAAACTGTTTTCCACACAGATCACAAACTAGTTCTCCTGATTCAGTAAAACAAGGAGAAACATTGACTGATGGTGTCTCATTAGCAGTAGAAGGAGTCAACGTTGGATGATCACAATAAAGATGAACTTGTAAAAATTTTGCACTTTTGAAATGTCGACCACAAATATGGCAGGTACCAGACCGATTTAATGACATAGCAGATTCTAATGCAGATGCTTCAATATGTGGAGCAGGTTCTTGCCCAGGTGATGTTACAGTTTGTGGAGCAATATAGCGTGGCAAAGAGGAAATTGCACTGTCAGAATCAACATTCGCTGATTGCAAATGCAGAACATTTGTTTGTGATGTCTCTTGTTTAACATCATCTTTGCTTGAAGGTTGTTTTGCGTTAGACAACGTAGATACAGGCATGCTAACTATTCTTGGTGAATCAAATGATGTTTCTGCTAAGGGTAGCATGGAATCAATCAGGGATTGAGTATTTGTAGTTGAAAAAGTTGGCATTACACAAGTTGAATCAGTTGTTTGCTCAGTGCCTTGCCAACGCATTCTGCGAGGATCACGCTGATATAGCTTTTGTGCCATTACTTGAAGACTTTCTAAAGAATTATTGCAATCAGTAGTGTCTATTTCATTTAAACTAACACCTGATCGTTCCATTTCAGCGTACATTCCAAATGGTAACTTTCCTAAACATTCCAGCTTCATTATGTGCATTTTTGAACGCAAATGTTTTGCTAAATGACCATGGATCCTAAATGCTATCTTACAATCGGCACATTTGAATGGTCTTGGATTGTCAACAGAAGGAGTTCCAAATGTTAAGTTCATGTTAACTTTATTGTAATGACTTACTGAGCGTTTATGTTTCTGCAAATGTCCTTTTGTACGAAATGAAACAGCACAGTTATCACAACGAAAAGGTCGCTCAAAATAATGAATGTTGACATGCAGTCGGAGGTGGCTAGATTTAGCAAACATTTTGTTACAAATTCGGCATACACATTTTCCTTCTTCTATGTTACCAGAGGAAGAGGTACTGGGAACAATGAATTCAGCTTGGTGCCGTGATGATGATGCAGATTCTTCAGAGTTGCCTAAAGATTGCCCACCTTCTTGAGAATAGTAATAAGCACTATCCTCTAATGTTGGAGGAGATACAGGTGAACAGACAGCAGCATATTCTGCCATATCAGGACTAGACGCATCATCTATGATGTCTGTATCTTTACGTTTTGTCACATTTTCAAGAGATGGCACATCCTGCATGTAAAATATAGATCTCGTAGAAGTTCCTAAAGATGACTGATCATCAATTAGAGGAAGCAAAGACTGGTCTGTGTTATTGTTATCACTAGTTTCATAATCAACAAGAACCTGAGGAGAAAGAACGGGTAGAGGTTTCAGTTGATAAGACTCACTTAGACAAGAGTCCAGGCTGGTAGTAAGGCTCATGTCTGTAAGAGCCTCTTCCTGAGTTACTATGTTAATTAAAGACCCAGCCATATCAGCTGAATAGGCAGGTTTACATTTACCGAGATCTCGAGTAATACTAAGATCCATCGGTTGATCAGCAGATTCAGGATCTCTTAATTTACGTGAACCCAGAGAAGCTATATTTAAACTGGCCCATTCTTGAGAATTTAAGGTACGAGGTTTTCTTGCTTCCCTTGCAACTGATATGGAATAGCGTCTTGCATACTGATCTTTGCTGCCGAATTCTGATGATTCATCAACTTGAAGTTTTGTACCAGTTTCAGCAATGATATCTTTAACTAATTTGTACTTGACGTGTTTTGCACCACTAAGAGGAATATCAGCAGAATATGAACGTGGTCTATGTCCAAGTGTTTCAGTAGAAAGCCACTGATCAGAAACTGCTTTAGATTTTGCTGATGATACTGCAGTTGGAGGTAAACCATGAGAAACAAATGAAGGTGATAAGAGTGATTGGTCATGACCTTGTAGTAACGATCCAACATCACTTTCACATGGAGATGTCACATCAGTTAAATCACCTATTTAAAAAAAATTATTAATAAAATTCCTTTTGTAACGAAACCAAATTTAAAGTAAAGAGTATTATCCACAACATAGGATGGAGTAAAAATATGTTGTCCCTGGGTCAAGATGTGTCCCTTCCAAATTATAGCTCATTTAATGATAAGATCCTAAAGTTTAATGTTATTGGTGGATGAATGGTTAAAGCAACCAACTCATAGCTGAGAGAATGCTAGTTCTGCTCATTTTTAATTTAATGCCTTAATGCTGAGAAATCTGTTATTTTTTAATTAAAACATGGATCTTAAAAACTATTCACTTAATTAAGTAACTATTTAAATATTTATTATTTAATTTTAAATGGTGTTAGTTTCTTTTTATTAGTTTAATAGGAGTTTTTTTTTTTTAAAGTAATGAGTGTTAAGAAATTAAATTGCTTTTAAAGTCAAAATTTTTACTGAAATAAAATTAAAATAAAAATTTTATTAAAAAAACTAAAAAGGTTTTTCATATTTTTACTAATTTCACTTTAATAAAAACTTCCACTTCAATTATTTATTCTTTTGAATTAAAATAAAGTTTTTCATCAATTTTCATTATACTACAAAAGAAAAACAAGCTTTTTTAAGGAGAAAAACTTCTAAATTTTTAAAGAAAAATATTTTTCAGGCGTAAGAAAAATTTAACTTGATAAATAATTTTTTTAAAAAAATAATCAGGTCAATCAATTTAAAAAATGTAAAATTTCACACACTACGGTATACACTACAATATACAGTATACTCTGAATATCTCTAAGTTGAAAGGACAACTATAAAAAATTTGAGACAGCAAGTTTTCAAGATAACAAGTTCAGAACTAAAAAGTAGTTAAATATATTTTATGATAGTGCTCTAAAAAGTACGAGTTCTGAAACATAAAAATAACTACTAATAAATATGTATGTAATGATGATAGTTGACTATAAGTCTAAATACAATAATGATAATTATATTTTTAAAAGTAGGAGAAAAATAATTATGCATTAAATAGAAAATAATTGGTTTACAATAAACTTACATTGTGATTCTTCTGAAAAAATTCATTTTCTATTTCATAAAATATTTTATATAACAAGATTTTGAGAAGAAACTTTTCGACATAGGAATTTAAATTAATATTAAGTGGATGCCAAGGTGGTAATACCAAAGGGGGAAATATTTTTTTGACATAGCAAGGCTTTCGAGGTATCAAAACAGTGCCGGATTATCCATTAGGCCAGACTAGGCCATGGCCTGGGGCCCCCTTAGAATGAATTTTTTAAAAATAAATTTCAAAAAATTAAGAAAACTATGATTTAAAAAAAAATGTTATGATTATTTTTTAGTTCTAATTTAACAAAATAAAGTAAAATTTAATTTATTATTATTTATTTTAATTTTAAATATGCTTTCTTAAATGAAAAGATATATAAATACTTTTATATTTGAATAAGCTTAATCCGGCACTGTATCAAAAGTATACTGTATGTATATTATATATAAAGTAAATAAAAAATAACACATTTTTCAGCTTTAAGAAATAAAAATTAAAAAAATGACATCAGCTGGGATAGAACCGAGATTTCTCAGTTATGAGTCGGATGTTTTAACCATTTGACCACCTATACAATTTTTACTTGTTATTTTTTTATTCTAATAAGCTAAATAAGCTTAAATAAGCTAAACCTTTGAAGGGTCATAATCAGGTGTCACAGAGGCGGCAAATTTTTATCCCATCGTATGTTTTCGATCATGATATTTAATTTAAGCTTGATTTTATTTAAATAGAAATTCGCATACTTCCCTCGTAAGTATACATATTTTTATTTCAATAACTTTTCATTTAAAATTGTATTTCTAAGAGAGTACGTATTAAGCATTGAATAGTTTATAATTTCATAGTATAAAAAAGAAACTGCATTATTAATTATGGCATGGATAGTATATATATTTATTGTTAAAACTTAAATCCTTTTTCAATCATTGCATTGTTAAGTAAAATTTAAAGTGAATATGAGCTATTTAAGCAATTTTTACACACAATAAATATATTTATAATAGTAGAAGTTTTATTTGTATAATTTTCATTTGCATTACTAGTGTGTTTAGTAAAGTACTCATTTAATTTATTAATTAGTATTTTATGTTTTATTTATGTTGATAACTTTGTGTTTATTCTACTAAATCACTATAGTCAATCTAGCCATTTAATCCGGTATATGGGACAAGTTAGTATTGTAAATAAATATTTGAAAAAAATATTTTTATAAATTGAATATTTAGTTTAAATGTTTTTCCATCATTAGTTTGCAGTCAAAAGGTTTAACTAGCCACAGCATTAGTGATATTTGGTATAAATATTTTGGAGAAAAAAAATAGAAATTCAAAAAACATATCAGCTAGCCCATGTTAGGAAGGCAAGATTTCTATTGGTATATTGGTAACCAAAAGTAAGAGTTTATTAACTTGCATTTCAATATCAGTTCCGAAAATAATAATAATAATAATATCTTTTAATTCTCTCTTTCAGTAATTGTTCAGTAATTTTTATACATTTACTGGGATTGTGACAAGCACATTTATTTCAGTTTTAGAAACTGATAAAAAATTTAATGTTTACAAACTATCTGTTTATGATCCACTCATATAGTATGTTAGTTTGTTGGACTTTCTGTTGTTGAACTTTCTTCTAATATCATTAAAAACAAGCAAAAACTATCAATTTTAGTTCAAATTTGCATTTACAGAGAAATTTAAGAATAAATTTCAAAATTCTTTTTATTATGAATTTTCTGGGGTGGGGTAAAGTTGGTATGTGGTTAGGCTCAGCTAAGTGTTGTATGATAGAGATATTTTTTATTTCTGTATTAGCTTTAATAAGTATCTAATGTTTTATATTTTATAATAAAATAGCTAAAAAAACAATTTACTTGTTTGATTATAGCCTAACACAATAATTTCAACACTAAAAGCAAAATTTCTTTTAAATTGTATTTTTAAAGAGAAGAATGAGAAAACATTTAATATAACAGACATATTATACAATTAAAACAATTACCAAAATAGCATAATGGTACAACTTAGTGAGCATATTCAAAGATATAGATGAGTTTTCATGCAAGTTTCTGCCTTCATATGGCACTTTTTTCATGGAAAACAAAACAATTTCCTTAAAATAACTAAATTGAAAAAAACAATACATGACTGCTATAAATACTAAAAACACTTTAAGTTACTCTCTACTATAGGTATTAATTTTTACACTCTCATTTATATTTCAAATAAACCGAAAACTATTACAGTTCTCTTGCTATTTGATGAAATTATGTAAAGTTCTGCAAAATATACTGCATCCAAAGTGAAACCTAGTTTTGATAGTCATGAACCTAGTTTTGATAATTAAATTAATTCTTTAATTTAATAATACGGAAAAAATTATTTTTTAAACATATTATTTTCTTAAATATAATTTTCTTAAATATAATTAATTATACATTTATTTAATAGCATTTTTATTTCGAAAACAATATTTAGATATGTCTTTAGTGAAATATATACTATATTTAATGAAATATATACTAGAACTATACCCAATTTGCCCCAAAAGTGGGTATATCAAAATATGTTACTTTGAATGTACTACTGTAAAAAAAACAATCAAACAAAAAACAAGTTATGCTTCATATTTTATTATACTTGTTTTCTTTAAAATAAAATAAAATAATAAAATAAAAAATTTAAAAAAACATTTAAAACTAAATGTCGAATTTAGAATATATTTATTTTCAATTTATTTATTTAAAATGTCAACTCTGCCTACATACAGGTTAAGATGGCAAAGTTTAGTGAGTCCCCCTTAATAATTAGAAATCTCTCAATATTTCAAATGATAAAAAGAAAATTTTGATGAATCACTATCAATTTAAATTCAGTTACATTAAAAAAAGTTAATAAAAGAAAAATTGAATTGTTTTGCAGATATTTAACAAAAGGAAAGAAAATATTTTTAAGTGCTGAAAATAAAGAGTTACTGTAACAGGATATTTAAATTTCATCCCCCTCAAAACTTGGATGCCTGTGATGACCATGCATTAAAGTGATCCATTGATTGCTATATTTTTAAAAACTGGAAAAAAAAAAATACCTGTACTAGTAGACCATTGACTGGGCTCTCCAAATGCTGATAAGTTTAATAAGCTTCTAGCAACTTCATGTTCTTCAGCCTGCTGAGAAGTAGATTCGTGTCCACGTATGCTTTCGTCAAAACTGTCTGTACTTCTTTCTTGAGCATCTGATTTCTTTGAATGGCCGTTTGTCAACATTCTGCTAAAGATAAATGAAAGCAATGATTTTTTTTTCAAACATTAAATTACTTTCATCTCAAAATCAAATAACAAATTCTTAAGAAATATTCAAAGGAGAAAAATTACTAGTTAGTTCACAATTGATCAACATAAAATTATTACATAAGTACATATGAATAAAGCAATTGTATAAACAACTATGGATAAATAATGCAGATGTAAAATAAAACTTTAAGGAATTACTTAATGTAATTCTTCAGTGAATTTGAAATACATTAGTCCAACTTATGTATCATTTAATAAGGAATGACATAAATAATCACATAAATAATCTATATAAATATAAATGCTTATTTACATGTTATATATGTATATAAAAAAAAGCAAAAAATATAGTTCTACTTTAGTTTAATAAACTATATTTATTTAAAACTTTAGATCATTGTTACCATTTTTGTTTTTAATAACATAAAACAAAGCTGACATCTTTCATGCAACAGTAATAGTTCCACACAACTTATTCAATGATAAAAAAAGAAAAGAAAATATGGGCAATAAGAACAGAGAAAATTACACAATTAATTTACTCTACGTTAATAATAAAGTTTGGGAAATTGGAAGATTAAAAGGAAAAATTCCCTTAGATTAGTTTTCAAATTATTATTTTTTTAAGATTAAAACTTTTTAATAGTATTACAGAAATACTTGGTGAAATTAGTATAGATAAAATAATGAACAGCGTGCATTATACATGGTTCTTGGTATTAAATACTATTAAAATATAATCAGAACAACTAACTTTTAATGAATAAGGGGTATCTTATAACCATAGAATACTCGTTAACCAAGGATCAGATGAAATAACACAAAGTTTTAGAATCAAAAACTGAAAATCAAACCTCCAATTATAAACAAATTTTTTGAGAATGAATTTTACCTGGAATTTTGGCTGGTAACAATCAGACTGCTTGCATCACTTTCACATTCATCATCACTTTCATCAGTATCTTCTTCATCATCATCATCTGCCTCTTCACCATCAGAAAACTGATTTTTCTTCTTCTCAATCTGTTCCTTCGAAAAATGAAGTTTTAATCATTAATAAATGTTTTTAAAAATTTACATCAAATATTTCAATTACTATTTAAGATAATATTGAAAAGAATGTATTATTTAAAGAATTTTGACATTAAAGCTTATAAAATTTTTCATATGAATTTAAATAATTTTATCAGTTTTATTTGCAAATGATTAGCACAGCCCATGAGTGATATGAATAAAATTTATAACAACTGGTAAATATTTGTTTTAATTTTACTAAATTTAGATTTTTATTATTTTTTTTTTTTTAATAATTGTATAATATTAATAATTAAACGTCGAAAGTGGCATTTTTCTTTTCCAATAAAAACAAAATAAATCCTTAATAGTTAGGCTGTTAATGTTTTATATTTACTCAAAATTAAAACAAGATTAAACTAAATTAATGACTTAAATACTATATATCAAAAGTAAATTACATCATATTACTAAACTTGATTAATCTTTGAAATTTGATAGAATTTTATTAACAAATTTCAATGTAATTTTACTAATGCCCCAAATTAAAAACAAATATATTTCCTCTAATTAATACATATAATCTAATTTTAAAACTAGCACATCAATGCAATTTTTATTTATTATTTTTTTTTTTGGTAACTAAAATGTTTTGCCATACTATTAAACTATCAGTTAATGCTACATTTATAAAATAACAGGTAAATTTTATATAATTTGCAATCAATATCCTGTAACCATAAAATTTGTTTTGATGTACTTTATTTTATTTATTTATTATTTTTTTTTTTAAGTGGAGAAGAAATAATTGTTGTATATGGCAAATTTTCTAAAATCTTAAACTGATAATATTTTTCCATAAATGAAAGTATAATGTTTCAGAAAATTTTTTGGGTGATAAAATATTGTACAGTAATATCTTGCAAATTGTATAACATTTCATTAAATATGTCAGAGAAAAAATGTAAATAGAGGTTTGTTAATACTTTTTTTTCTAACTGTCTCTCGAAACTTTATTAAAAGGACCTATTTTTCTGAATATGAAAAAAAAAAAATCTCATAATTTTGGGGATCTAAAATTAGTGTTAATTCAATTGTCAGTCAGGGTCCAGTTTTTTAGATTAAATAAAAACAAAGATCTGTTTTTAAGATTTAAAAACCAATAGAACATGCATTTATGCATTTAAATTAATTCATCTCCTCTCCTTTTACACACAAAGTGCCGATTAATGGTATCAATGGCTCAGTGTTTCAGAAGAATTTTGCAAAAAGCCCATTTTTAAAAAAAAATTGGAAGCGCATTGAGGAAAAATATTTTGCAAAGGAGCCATTTCAACTACAAAATAGATTGTAAAAAGTCCACTTGCTGACCCAAATTTGCTCTTGACAGACTTCTGCTTTGAGATTATGGAACAATTAATTGCCCTAAACATAATTAAAAGTGATAGCTAAATGGAGCATTTTATGCTATTTAACACCTTGGGAAAATTTTAAGGAAACATTCCTTCATTTCTTTTTTTTTCCATAAACTAATAATGAGAAAAAAAACTTTTTTGATAAGGAAACTTAGTTTGGAGTTGACAGTTAAAAATTTACTGTATATGAGAATACTTTTATACTTTTATAATACTTTTAAAGAAAAATGAAATACTCAAACTTGAACACACCTGTTTGGCTAAAGCTTCTGCATCAATTTGGGAATCATCAGTAGTTGTTGGAACAGGAATGATACCAAGTTCTGTGCACTTTTTATGATGAGCTTTTGATTTCATATGTTTTGTAAGATTTCCTTTGGTTTTGAAAGCAAATGAGCAGTGCTTACATTTATAGGGTCGTAGATCAGTGTGTGTACGTATATGCTTTTTCAGCATACTGGGTTTCTTGCAACGAATGCCACATTCTTCACACACGTATTTTCCTCTCCCTCTTCCTCTGACGTAAGTATAATCTTCGTTAGATTTGAATCCTCCTTCAAAGATTTTTACCCGCTTTGGAGGTTGAGGTTGACTGGAATCAGTTAGTGATTCTGTACCATCATCTTGGCAATCATCCTCATCTTCATCATTTGAATTATTTACCTAAAAATCAAATTGTTTAAACATAAGTCTTAGTAAATAAAAATGAAATAATAAACACATTCAATTTTATAAAGTATGAAGAAAAAAAACTAATGCTGAAGAATAGAATTAGGTGCCTCTTGAAATGAGCATTGTACCTTGGAGATTTTACCACAAATAAAATTGCCCATTTCATTATTATTTCTATCTTGATTTCTTATTATGAAGTCGTTTACCTGTTTTCTATGAGAACATAAAAAGTAACCAAAATACAATCATCCAATTGTTAAATTTTCACAAGAAACTGAACAGAAATATTTTAAGCATACATATACATTTTTAAATAAATTCTATTATTGTTATAACATTTGTTGCAGAAATGTTGGAACGATATTTATTTATCGCAAGCCATTAATTTAATGAAATTAGGGGTTCAAAGTAGACGTGTTTAATACATGGTTGGTTTAATGTTATATAATCTCATTCTTCTGAAGGAAAAAACGATTGCCAACTTTTAATATTTCATAACATTAAAATGTTCTTCAGGGTGTGTAGCCAAATTTTTCAACAAAAAATAAGCACCTTTAAAGTACTTTTTAAGCACTCAAAAAGTATTTTTAAGCACTATATACATTAACAAAATGCAAAATATTTTCAAAGACTTTACGTGATAAAACAACAAGTTTTTGACAAAGAAATCTTTTCTTGATTATATTAGCCATGATAAAAAGATCAAGAGGTTTTTCGGTTCGATATTGAGAATATCTTGCAAAATACAGCACAGTTGCACCATATGAGAGTACAAGAATCTCACCTAACCAAGCTCAGTAGACACACATGCTGACTGGTAAGTATTTCATCAAACATGTAAAATAATTGGCCCATGGTTTGGGGTGGAATGAATTGTGAAAACATTGAATAAAACAATGTAAAAACCATGCTTTTGCACAATCAATATGGTGAAGAAAAACCATCTCATTTTCGAAAAAGGAAAATTAAGCACTTTTTAAGAACACTCAATGAAAAGTGGACTTTTAAAAAACGAAAATCGAAAATAAGCACCTTTAAGCACTTTTTAAAAACACTATGCAGAATGTTCTTAGTTTCTTGTGAATTTTAAATCAGTTGTTTTACATGCGCCTTCAAATTATGGTGGATAAAATGCGTCTTTAGATAAAAGAATTGTGCTTTATAGATGCGATGGTGTTAAAAATAAGAATAAGAATTAATAAACAATACAATGTAATACTAAATACAGTAAAATAATGACAATTCATAGAAGCATATGAAATTGTTATTATAGCAAGTTTGACATGATAAGCAAATACACCTTGTCTTACTTAACGATAAATATATAAATTTTTAAAAAAACTAAAAAATGGAATAGACATGTTTACCACTTTTTTGCTTATTTTTCACAACTATTTCGATTTAAAATTCCTATCCAGAGTGGATTGCCTTTGCCTATACATCGTAAGCAGAAATATATGTCTCTGTACTTTAGAACTGAATCACATAACTGTATTGTATGCCTCAAATTGTTGAAAATTAAGATAGATAATTTATCAGTAGATAACCTAGAGTTTATAGTAATTACCACGGTAAAAGTTCTTAAACATAGGGTAGTGGTGAGCAGAGAGGGGGACCAAAAAGGGTAATAAACCGAGGCATTCAGCTAAAAGGGAGCATCTGATAAATGACTAAGAACACTAAAATTTTAAATCTACTGTTTTATCAACAAATTAAATTATTTAAAAAATAAATATTTGGATTTTGGAAAATATTTTGGCAAATAATAATGGGAAATTTAGGTAAATTTAATAATAAATTTTCAGAGCACCAGAATATTAAAGAGAAAATCTATAAAATCAAAACGTTCCTTACATTTAAACAAGCAAAAAAATTCTGTTGGAAATTTTTTTTTTTTAGTTTTTACAATAGAATATTCCTCTATACATTTACATAAAAAAAAATAAAAAAAAATTTTAGTATGGATTTAGATTCTTATAAATATATATCTGATAAAAAAAAAAAAAAAATTTTTTTTCAAAGATGTCTTAATTTTTAAAAACTCCATATTGATCATTATAAATACCAGCAAGCCAGAAAGTCAAATGCAAAATCACAGGAAAAGTGCTACTGTGTGAAGTGGAGAAAGAAATTCTCAGAGCAATCTCTGTAAGACTGACCTGCGAATTGGAAGTGGGGAACTCTGACTTTTTCTTTTTCATTTTTTGTTTTAATGAGTATTACTAAAAAATTTCCAGCAATGTTTAATAACATACTGCAGGGTAATGTATAAGATTCTGACTGTTTCTGCTTATAATGGGTGACAAATTCTTTGTGAACAGCGTTCTCAGGTTTGAGTATATTATACATATCTGCTACACACTTCTGCCCACTATTGATATGATATAATTACGTATGCAGGATACGATTTAATTTTTACTATAGGGAAATTTCCATGTTTATATAAAAAGGGAATTTTAAGTATGGATTTAGATTCTCATTAATATATTTCTCCTGTAGTTTGTTTTTCAATTAAATTTTTTTTTTTGTTGCTTTTTTTAATATTTATAAAAAGTTTGACCTGGGTAATTACACACCTCTGCAAGCCACTGGCATAGGATAAGACATAATTACATGCCTTAAGAGTTTTTATTTTATTACATAAATATACAACATATTACAGTTTTCAATATATATATATATATATATATCATCAGAGTTCTTATGAGTAGAAATAAAACTTATTATAATTGTGAAAAGAAAAGTAAAAAAATGCTTACATCGCCATCGGACAAAGTATTTTCTGTGTCTATCGGAATACTGGATTCATCCCCAGATAAAAATGGTCGATCAGACTTGTTAGCAATAGTGATAACAGACTCACTGCGAATGTTTTCCACTGGCACAGGATCCTATAATAATACAGTTTTTAAATAAGTATAATATGTTTTTGTACCAAGTTCAGAAAGCCAAAACAATAAAATTTCCATACTTAAATAAATATACACTTAAAAAATTTAATTTTTCGAAATAAATCTGTTTACATAAATTTGTAAAATGTGTTGCATTTTTATAAAAAAATAAAAAAAATCACAGTAAGATACTATAAGAATTGTCATAGAGCAGTGTTTCCCAAAGAGTGGTACGCGCACCCCCAGGGGTGCGGAAACAGTTCTGCGGAGGGAAGCGTTCTTATGTGAAATATCTTGCAACAAACGAAAATTACAAAATAATTTATTTAAAAACAAAGCTTGCCATGAAAATTTACGATTACGTATTTTTTTTATTGTCTATTTTTTGCAGAGTTAACAGTTAATAATTAGAAGTGTCAACAGCCAGTTGTGATTTTTAACTTTTGAGCAATTTTTTTATAGTGAAAATAAACATATTTTTAAAAAAATACATTCATTTTTTTATTAGTGATACACAGCGTTACGAAAAATTTAGAAAGGGTACACAAAAGTCATAAGTTTGGGAAACACTGTCATAGAGTAACAGGCTTTAGTAGCATATACACCACACAGACAAAGATTTTATGTGAAAATCTTTGCATTAGTGAAAATTAGATGACAAACTTGTCTATTTAAGCATTATCTATTTTTAGATTATTAGATTGAAGAATAAAAAACAAAATGAAAACACTTTCTTTACCAGATTTTTCTTTTTAAGTGGATTTTTAATTAGCAGCTTAACCTTAATCCCATTTAGGTCAATGTGAAAAAAAAAATTTAAAAAAACACTATTGAATATATAGTAGTTTGATTTGTAAAAGGTATGAGTTTTAAATTTAAATTAGAAGCTTAAATTAATTTCATTAAAATGGAGCAAATAAAAAGAGGTATTTCAAAATTTACAGAGAATGTCTATAAAATTTTAAAAATTCTGAAATTTAAACAGAAATAAATTTTGGATTAAGAACAATATAAATGATGGGATTAATCAATCAGCTGGACACCATCTAGCCAAAAGAAATTGAATCTGAGGGGAATTTCATCTTAGACTATGCCAACCTTCATCTATCAAAAGGTACCTCAAGATGGAATCAAGTTAACATGTCTTATATACTAGTGAATTGGTATTTAATATTTATAGTGATAGTTACGCTACATTACTCCCCTTCCAGAATTTTATCTGTGATAGAATTCGATGAACAATTACCACTAGTTGATTCATGCTGATTATATATTTAGATCAATTTTGCTCATTATATTTTCTTCGGGTTTTTTGTAATATTTTTTTATAGCATTTTGCCTTTTTTTTTTTTTTAATAGCATTTCGCTCATTATTATTTTTTTTCTTAAATATTGTTTTTTTTATTGACTGGGATACTTTATTTACTTCACTGGTGTTTTTTTTATATTTTTTAAACTTTTTCTTTGAGCAGTATATTTTAAGCAAATCAACTGTTTAATGTGGATTATCCATCAATATTGCCAAGTTCTTATCACTTCCGGGTCACCAATGAGGGGAATTTAATCTTAGACTACGCCAACCTTCATCTATCAAAAGGCACCTCAAGATGGAATCAAGTTAACATGTCTTATATACTAGTGAATTGGTATTTAATATTTATGGTGGTAGTTACGCCACAAATCTACATAAAACAATACAGGTGATTCTGAAATTTCAAAGGGATAAATGGTAATTGTGAAGCATCAGTAAAAAAAATTTTTTTAAAGGAAAACAATTTTTAAAATTTTTTGTTCTGCGATGATTTCTAAAGTAATGAAAAATAAATTCTACATCTTAGATAAACTTATTTTTGATTCAAAATTTTTTTTAGTGGATTTCAGTAAAAATTTAATTAAACTTATTTAAAACATTTTTGATTAATTTAATTAAAATTTATTGATTAAGACTTTTGATTAGATAAAATGATTATATATCTAATCAAAAGTCTTAATCAATAAATTTTCTTTTTGAGATGAAACAAGTGCTTGCTGTAACTAGGATTGTCCTAATTGCTAATCATTAATACAGGTCATTTATTTATCTATTTTAATATTTTTTTTAAATGAGAGTAATATGTCCCAACCTAGAGTGTTAATTTTTTCTGTGTGAAACACCAATATATTCAGAAAACATTAAACTTTTTAATCCTAATAGTGTAAATGATAAAGTGTGTTCCATACTAAGTCGATGACTACTGATTCAATAATGTTAGAGGCAGTTAAAGAAGCATTATCTAAAACATGCACTAAGCATATAATGCTTTAAATTTAACTTATAAATTTTTAGAATTTAAACCCTTTCCTTAAGCCTAAAAACTATATTATTTCTCCCACCTCAATTAAGGTGAGTTTAAATAGCATATATGAGTATATGCTATTTAAGGTGAGTTATTAAGGTGAGTAACTAAATATGATTCTAGTATCTTAGAAACAATTGCGAACGGTAAACTTCTTGCAGATTTTATAAAAAACAATGAATTTAAAAATATTTTTATCTAACATATAGCAAACCATCTCACAATTTCAAAATTGGGGCAACCTATTGTCTAGTTTTTCTTTTCAAAAAAAAGTATTTAAAAAAAATAGATAATATAAATTAGTTTAAAATAGCGCTGCATTATATTAACCCACTATATACTTTATAACTTGAGAATTTATTTCATAAAAAAGATCATTTCTGTGCAGTTTAGTACAAGTAATAGCAAGGATTGGAAAGTAGATAAAAACATTTAATTTTATTGAGAGAAATATGCCATACTTTTTAAAAATGAGACATTTTCACATCAAATTGTTCGATAGCATTGTTTTTAAATGGGTATTTAATAAGTTTCTGGAATTATCAAAAACATCTTGTCGGATATATACATCATGGCGTTTCTCCCCAAAACCGTTTGGGAAAAAATTTGTAACTGTGGCTTATCATTAGATCCCCACAAGCCCTTAGTTTCTTTTATCTTAGTTTCAATAAAAAAAAATTTGTTAATTAAAAAATTTTTTTAATTTAAGAGCTTAGTCAAAGGATACATTCAGTAACATTTCAGTAAATTAAAGAAAATCAGCTTTAGGATGTATAGATACATCAGAGAGCAGTCTAAAAACTTTTTTCTCTGAAAACTGCCTAAATTAAAAACTTAGAGAGAACAACCAGCTATGGCAAACATGCTCTTAAACTTAGAAAATTTAGAATTTTTGAAATGCTTAACATAATCTTTAACTAAGCTTATCAATTAAACAAAAAAAAAAAATTCTTTAGAAACATAATTTAATTATGTATTTAATTAAAAAAATAATTGGCAGAACAAAAAAGATACCTGAACAGCTTCTGCTGAAATTTTAATCTCATTTAAATCATTCGATACAGGTGTTTTTGCCTTTTGCTCAGCACTATCTTTAGATCTGTACGTCCAATAGCTTGAATGAGTAAATATCAATGGCTCTCCCACTTTTGAGACAGATGTAACTGATTTCATGTCTCTTTTTTGTTTTGAGCAATAAAGAGAAATCATTTGGCCAGGCGTGAAACCTGAAAGTTCTTCCTTTGCCGGTACAACTTGCCAATTGGAATACATAGAGAGCTTTGGATTTGTATCTTGAAGAACAAACATCGGTTGAGGACGGTAAATACAACAATATGTAGATCTGGTTGAACATTTTAATCCCAAATAAGTATAAGCATGGCCATTTAAATAAAGCTGTACACAATTCTTTTTAGGTCTGGGAGTTTCAGGGCTGATTAAAGTTGTTCCAGTCCCAAAAGAAACCATTGTAACGGCTTTCTTTTTAAAAGGCAAAGATGTGGGTCTAGTTGGTGCAAGGAATTTCTTATTCGGTTCTGATATGCTATTTGCAGGAGAAACCTCTTCATCAGCAGCTGAAAAAGTTGGACTACTCGGAGTAAATAAGACAGTAGGAACAACATGGCTACTCTTACTTTCAGTATCTTTTCCTTTATTGAAGGTTTCAAACTTGTCATCTATTGTAGAAAAAATAGGAGAGTAAAAGAGTTTATTTGATGGTGAAACATTAGCTTTCACTATCGTAGATGATAACTCGTCATTTGGAGGACCAGGCAGTATGCTGTCCCTAACAGAGCTATAGAAAAGCTCAGGAGTTTGTGATTGCTTTAAAACTGATTTATTATATAGTGGGAACTGGGTATCTCTATTTGAGGGTATGTGAATAGTTTTAGATATATTTGAGCTTGCTGTTGCAGATTCCAATCTGGTATAATTTGAAACATTTGCAATAGCATTTGGAGCAGTAACTGTAGGAGTTAAACAAGAGGTAGTCAGTCTTGTTGGCAAATGAAGCGTGCCTCCTGAGTTATGCACTGGTTGAGCAATAGTAACAAGAGCTGCAGATAAATTGCTCACATCATTATCTGTATCAGTGGAAAAATTTGGTTTAACAACAGAATTATCTGTAAATTTTGTTGGTAATGTAGAAAAGGCACCATGTAAATTTTGTATTTTTATCTTTTTTGTTCTGTAGCCATCTAAAACCTGAACTTCTCCACCAAATAAATGTACACTCTGAGATCGGCTACGATAAGGCATCAAATCTGAGTTTAGCAATTTAGTGGAAAAATTTTTTAAATCATTGTTTTGATTAGAAAAATAAGACGGTGATATCACAGAATCAGAAACTTTTCTTCTCTTAATTGGTGGACTCTTTGCGAGTGGCATTAGGAGCTGTTTCTTTAAAATGGGTCCATCATCATCGTCTATTGAAACTGTGTTTAAATTTTCAGGTTGAACTATTTTCTTACCTTTACTCTGACACTCTGGTGATAATGATTTAGATTGTGCGTTTATATCTTTAACATGATCCCTGAGAGCTAACAGATTATTTCCAATATAATTTGAACAGAGAGCACAATGATTTTCATAAGAGAATTTATCTGGAAATTCAGCATTACAACGAGAGCATTTGAACAATGGACTGGTTAATCTATTATTCAAAATTTTCCTTTGGTAAGGTGTTTCAAAAAAATTATCTTCATTATATATTCGCAAATCCTCTTGTGATTTACTTTTTAAGAGCAAATCTTTGATTATGCTACCCTCAGGATTTTGAGGATGTTGGGCAAAGGCATCTTTATCAAAAGCATTTGTTTCTTTTATATATTGCCCTTGTCTCAAACTTAACAGGCTCTTTATAGCACTTCCTTTCAGTTCCTCTTCAGATACTGTCGTAATTACTTTTGTATAAGGTGCTACAGATACAGCATTATTTGGAATATTATTAATTTGTGAAGGAATTTTATCCTTAGATAAAGGGATTTTAGGTAGTATAGAGTTTTTATTTGAGTTTGCAATAACTTCTTCTGAGCCTCTTAGCAAAGCTGAATGCAGTTTAGATTTAGTTCCACCTTCAAAAAAATTCAGAGAAGTAGTTTTTTCTTCATTTGTTTTTTCAGGTTTTTGTGCAACTTTTTTGGACTCTCCATCAGGAGCTGCAGATGTGCTAATTTGTTTGGAATAGCGACGAGACCATACAGCATCAACAGTATCAATTATGGCAATATTATTTGATATAAGTTTATTTATATGCTGTTCTAAAATTTGTGGACTAGTAATTCTTGGAAACTTTAAAGATTTGGATGATTCTGTAGAGAATACAGATGAGTTGGAATCATCAGTTGCCAGAGCATCAGGAATACTCAATTTGAGTTTAGGATATGATCGTTCATGGTCACTCATTGGTAAATTGAGGTTGGAGAAAGTTGTTGCAGAAGCAAAAGAATCAAGACCTACATTTAGTTTACTATCATTTTTAATCTCACTATGGAAATCTGAACTGTTAATTTTTGATTTAACTGATTTCTGCTCCAAAATTTCTTGAAGAAAACTTGTTTTTCCCTCTTTATTGACTTTATCAGATATCTCCTGATTTGTCAACATCTTTTCAACTGTAGAAGCTGGTGTACCGTAAATAGAACTAGGCAAATGGAAACTCTGCCCTTCAACAGAAGTAGAAGTTGTTTCCATTTGTAGAGTTTTATTGTTTTCAATTACAGAAGTGGAGATTCTATAATTTATATGCTGCAAATCAACTTTATTTTTATTTCCATATTGTGAAGTTGTAGAAGGTGAAATACCAGACATAGCAGTATTCTGCCTCTCGTTTTCTATGTCACCATTCCTTCTTGAAAAGCTTAAATCATTTACTTGAGCAGCATATTGCAATGAAGATGGTATTTGTGCATTGGAATAGTCAACTTTTAAAGGTGATTGCGTCTCTGTTGATAAATCAGAATTTTCTTGAATTACTAAAAGCATTTTATTTTCATTTTGTGTGGTGACAAAAGGCACAGTGTTAGATGCATTTAAAAGACTAGAGGTAGGTAAAGAACTGAAAGATGGATTACTATTGCACTTATCCTCTTTGACAGTTTTCAATATAATGCTATTTTGCTGAGTATCTTTGCCTTTTTGATTGTTTTTAGGTTCTGTTAGCGCCTCCACAAAATTGTTATTTATTTCTTGCCGCAACACCGTAATATCGTTGAGGGATTTTGAAACTCCTAAGTGTTCTCGCTCAATTTTCTCATAACTAGTAGAACTAGAAAAATTTGAAGAGGTGCTTTTTTTGAATTTGATAAGCAAATCATTTTTGGTTGGAAAATATTTGAATGATTCATTTTGAACTAGTTCATTACCAGGGTTTGTTTTCTTCAAGTAGCCACAGGGAGCTGAAAGGGTAAATTAAAAATAATTAAAAAAGATTGTAATGAAGAAATTTCAATTCTATTTAATTTTGTCTAATTCCAAATAGCATAGCTGCCAACATAGGAATTCTCATAAAAATTTAATTTAGTTCGGAATTCATAGAATTTTCCAATTTTATTAATTTTTTTAAAGCTTCAGAAATTTTTATAAATAATAATAATAAGTAAAACGATATGTTAAGCAAGATATTTATGTTAAAATTTAAAAATCAATCCTAATTATTATTAAAAAAAAAAAAAATACTTTCAAAAAATGTAGATTCCTACTATTAAGCATCTCAAAAGAAATCATCCAAATTTCCATGGTTTGAGACTTATAAAACAGGTGGCAGCTATACAAAAAATTTGATATGGATTGCTAAACAACTAAAATAGCATATTTAATAACAGAATCAAGAAATATGGTTAAATAAAAAAGTTTTATAAATCAAAAAATATGTAATAATACAAAATTTCATTGATATGAAAATAAGGAAAATAAAAATAATAAAGGATTACAACTCTTTATTAACCTTTGATTAGTAATGATTCTTTCATAGACAAAAGTCAAGCAAAATCCCTCAACGATCAGTATGGTGTACTAGATGTTATATGTAAATAATTAATCATAGTTGGTATGAAGGTCTTTTATGTACTTACAGTGTTTCAAATATCTTCAGCATTTTTTAAAATTAAGTACATTTACTAACATATCTTCATTCTCATTAGTAAGATTTCCCATTAAGCATTGTATTTAATGGTAGTGGGATTTCTTTTCTTCCAGTTTAAGATATGCAGAAAAATCAAGGAAAAATCAGATAACATCAAAATGGACATTCATATCTTTAATAATTTGTGTAAACAGTAAGAAAGTAAAAATTACAGAATACAGTAAGAAATTGTAATTAAAGTTTCAAACAATTAGGAAATACATTATAATGTATAATACTTATCTATTTAAATTAATTTCTTTATGTGAGTTCAGTGGCATACATAGATTTAGGACACCTCCCTCCCGCAAGATTTATAAGCACGTTCTATCTTAGACTTACCACAAATAATGTATAATTATAATATGAAACAAAAACACTATGGTGAAGAAATACATTCGATATTTATATATCATTAATTTTACTTTCATATAAGATAATAAAAATTGGTATTGCTATGAAAAAGTGGTATTTAAAAAATCTAATAGTCTGAAACATTGTATATGCACTTACCACATTGAAATTAAATTTATCTTAATGAAAAAAAAAATGAATAAAAAAAAAAAACTTATAATGTTATACATTCGAAGTTTAGTTAAGGATTACTATTATTTATAAAGTGAATTAAATAAATATTATAAATGAAAAAATACAAAGACCATATCTTTCAAGGATTTGTAGTTTTAAAATTATGAATTAAAAACGTTATCGATTCCGTTATTCAAAAGAAGAATTTTCTGAAGGGTTTTAAAAACTAAAAATGTTTTGTGATGGATCTTTTTTTTTTTTTAGCATAAAATAGTTTACAGATAGTAGTTATAGTGTTTGCGATAAAATATTTCGTTAAGATTCCATTTTAACGATAAAAAAAAAATTTGTGTAAAAGAGGGGAAAACGTGGTAAATTTACGAGAAACCTCAAGCAAAAGGTATTAGAAGGGAGATTTTAAAGGAATAATTATGACGTTACTTTTTTACGCAACTCTAACATGTCTATCTTAATCCAAGTGTAAAAGATATCTGCATTCTCACAAACCAGGATAACGTCACACACAAAATATATTTTATTACAGTTCCCCTGTCAGTCCTTTTTTTTCTTTAATCAATTGCACGTGAGTTACATATATTATAATGTCGAAATTAACAGAAAAAGAGGGACTAATAAAATAAATTATTCGAAAATGGAATTAAAAAAATTCAATGTACGTGAAACGATTGATTTTATTTAAGAAATATATGGCTCAGAAGTAGCCACCAATTCAACAAATTTACTGATCTTAGAATGCTATACATAATGATTAATAACTAAATATTCTGGAAAAAGTGAGAAAAAGTTATAGTTACAATAATAATTATAAATATCCAGCTGAAATGGTGAGAAAATTTCCTTAAATTGATTAATCATGCGACGAAAAGTTATTTTCTAATAGCAAACGAACTTTACAGAACGATAATTTTTATTAATAATACAATGAAATATTAATAAATGTTTCAGAGGTGATGTAAAAAGTTCCTGAGAATGATAATTACGTCTTGAGTGTAATTATTTTCTAATAGCAAATTATAGCTTCATTAATACTACTAGGAAATAATAAATACGGCATGAAAATAGTTTGGAAGTTCCTCGAAATTGATAATCACGTTACGAAGGTAATTATTTTCTAATAATCAACGACAGTTTTATTAATGCTACTGCGAATTATACAACATAGGAAATACCGGAAAAACAATAAATCAAATAATAAAACAATAGTCAACATTTCCCAATGTAAACAACAACAACAAAAATAACACTCTATTAAAAACGACTGCTTTAACTGATGTTTATTCAGATGTTCGAATCAAAGAGAGTTAAATCAAAAGAGCAAAGGTCATGAAATACCTAAGTGAATCAAAGGGCCTCAAGATTTTTATTGCAAAATTCAAGAAAATAAACTGGTATTTGTAATTTCTTAAAAATCTATAAAGTAAGCAGCACATTTAAAAAAAAATGAAGTAAGGATATGTTTAATTTAATACAATCATAACGGTGGCACATTTGATAAATTTTAACCTTGAATTTCATGGATTATTTATTTATTTATTTATTTATTTTTTTTTCAAGTTAAAAATATCAAGCAATTATTGGGATTTAGGGAATTCAAAAATATAAAAAAGTTTTGTAAAAAAGCGAAAATATAAAATTTTTTTCCAAGTTGGTCATTATTTTAACTGTTGCATTATGACATTCTTGTAATAAAAGTTCTTCGTTTATGGACTAGTATTGAAAAATTATCGCAGTTGCCTTCGATCATGCATCTGGTCTTTTTATACATATTTCTTTAATTACTATTATTTTTTTTAAATAGGCTTATTTTAGCTATATTTATTGATTTTTGTTTTTTCTATCTCTTTCCAGGCTTTTCTTTCAGAGATTTTTTTTTTTTTTTAATTTTAAACATTAACGGTTAAAATTGAAATAAAATTTTGAATATTTTAAGTGACATACATGCGTGCATTTTAAATTTTCGCCTTAACAATATAAACGTAGAACTGCATAAGTATAAACTACAAAAAAAAAAAAAAAAAAAAAAAAAAAAAAACATTTTACTGATTAAAAAGTATTTAATATATTTCTCAACAGTTTTTTTATTTTTATATTTCATTACTATTGTTTATTTATTTTGCCTTAGAAAAACTGAACAGTTAACGTGGTTTAAGGTTCCTTCAGTGCACTAAATTCTTTACAAGGAGAAGAAAAAAAAAGATTTTTAGAAAAACTTAATATTAAGGGGCAGTTAACTTTTTTTAACATATCTATGAAACATGCTGAATTGTAGTAACTGATAAATATATCATTTATTTTTGCTAATTTTTGATTCATAGGACTCCAAATCACCCATCAACCCCGCGTCCCTTTATATTTCGAACCAGCCCTGCATATTATTAATAAACAACTCTTCAAGGCTTTGGTGCAAAAACAAGTAAGTCTAATTATTGGCAGTAATAACTTGAGATTAAAAATATGATATGTGTTGGATTTTTCCCCTACACTATTTAGCATACAGAAGAGGAATAATGTTACTTTTAAATCAGGTTTTTACACTAATGGATGTCATTGTTCAAAATAGCTTTCAAAACTGTTTCGGAAAATTTAGACATACTTTGGTTCTTCCCCAATTGAGGGTTTAAAAGAGAATTGAAAAAACTTTAGAAGATGACAATGAAGATTGGAGATTAAAACAATATTTCGTTGTGGCCACTTAATGATTTTATCGAATTAAAAATTAAATTTGTAATTAAATTTACCTTAATAGCAATTGCCATGTTCATTAATTAAACAAATATTACGTGAATGTTTTATAATAATTATTTTATGTTAAATTAATTTGCTATGAAAAGAGAAAAAGGAAAGAAAACCGTCGCTAAGCTCTAAAATCTGGACACAGCTCGAAACGCGTGTTTATATGAAAATGGACAAAGCTCAAAATGCATTTTTACGAAAATGGACACAGTTCGAAATGTGTGTTAACGAAAATGATAACACCTGTAAATGCTTGTTTACGAAAATGGATACAGTTCGAAATGCGTGTTTACAAAAATAGAAACAGAAAAAAAAATGAGCGTAAAGTTTTTTATAAAAAAATTTAACAATGATTTAGGCACATCACATTAATATATTTGGATTCATTAGTTTATTCATTAAAAAAGGGAACAATACTCATAAAAGAAATTTAAAGAACGGAATCAAATGCTATGCCCACTTACGTAAATACGAGCTGTATTCAGAGTATTCGAGCTGTATTCAGATTTAAAAACTCACTGATGAAATACAACATTTTTCGAGCTTTAACTTAAAATACGCTTATCAAAAGAATTTGCATGTAAAAATGTAATAGAAATCCCATCTTATATAAACTTAACGTTATTAATTGTTAACATAATGCATTAAAATGCCTCATAAAAAGATATACACATTTTATTTATTTATTTATTTTGTATAAACTACTGCTTACAAATAAGAAAAATGACAAAACATTGTTCCCTACGCGTATCCTTTTATTTTATTTACATACTTCATAGCAATAACAGAATTTCCAAATTAGGAATTTAAAAATTAGTCAATGTTTCATTGAGACAAAAACAAAGTTATCTCAATAATTAAACATTCATCCAAGAGGCAGAATCTAAGTTGTAAGCAGAAAAAATTCTCTATAAGCGCAAAAGTTGAAAGGTTTAAGGTCATGCTACTTGACCTTTAAAGAGTAAAAATCGGCAGATGATTTACCATCTTTCTCTATTTTTTTAAAAATAAAATCAAATACATATAAATAATTTGAAATTAATATTTAAAGCATAAACTAATTATGTGAGACGAACTAAAACAAATTTAAATAAAACGAAATAATGTCTAACCTTTATTACGGAAAAAAACAATATAATTTTTTATTATTTAATTCAAATTATTATATTAGTTCATTATTTAAACAATTTAGCACCCTTCTTTAGGAAAGATAACACTTTAAAAAATGTAGCGAGCAAAAATATACAACTAAATAAACATAATACCCAGAACTGATCTAATGATCAGAATTTCACGTACCTGGACTCAATCTCCATAGTTCGATGGGTGACTTCAAATATGCTAATTAGTTAGTGCAGACAAAACGATGTGCAAAAAACATACTTACTCTGAATAAATACAACACTTTTTTTTTCTCCCTCTCGATAAATTAATGAATTAATGATTCCTGGCCCGCCAAATTGCAAGAAGGTAGTCTAGCCTGTATCTGGGAAATGTGGTCCCGATGGTTTGGTCAAGAAAACGGTGAAAAGTTTAAACCCTGTAAGTTAATTTTACTTTCTACAAATTCCGCCATAACTCCAGGAACTTTTTAAGCGAATTGAAAAGTGTTCGCAAGAAATTATAAAATTCGTTTATCCAAAGCAACTTCCATGCAAAAAAAAAATTTTGATAATTAGTATTTTTTTTTTTTTAATTCAAATTTATTGGAAGAAAAAATTTAAATTGCAAGTTTTAAAAATTTTTACATCATTTTAAGGAATGTAATTTAATATGGAAAAATCGAGACAAGTATTTAAAATTCGATTTCTCAAAAACTATTTGACCGATCTGATCTTTTCCATGAGTTCGATCTGATTGATCCAGCGATCCAATTTCTTGGACTCTTCACAGTATTAGGAGAACTCTTTATTTTACAGAACCAGCGGATTTGAGAATAATAATAATAATTTTTTGTTAGTAAGACCTGTTTCCCATGAATAATAGGCTGATACATTACTGATCTATTCAGAATATCCTGTGCGCTTGCCTCGTGAGTATGGACACTCATAAATTAGTCCCTAGATATAATTTAAAATATTATAAAAAGGAAAATGAAATTAAAAAAAAAAAAAACTAAAGCTGCCAGGGTTGCAAAAAACCCACCTACCCAGTAAAACCCACTCTGAAAAACCCAGTGAAACCCACCCTAAAGTGGGTTTTACTGGGTTTTTCTAAGATTGATTTCTTTTTTATCCTCTGTTATATTGAAGAGCTATTCTATTGAAATATATGTAGTCTAGCCTAAAAAGAATTTACCTATAGTGAAAAAACTAATTGTGTTGAAGACTGGAGAGTCACTTGCAGGCTAGGTTTAACTGTATGGCCATTGATTATTCCGTGCCATTGAATCACTTTCTATGCAAAAAAAAAAAATTTCCTCAAATATTTTTTAAGATTAAAATATAAATAAAAAGTAATCCTGCGTTAAAATAAGTTTCAAATGTGTGATGTATGTGAGATCATATAACATTTAGTATCGTGATGTCTGAAGAAAACTTTTTTCAGACTTTTGCATCAATTTATTTGTATTAATTATTAATTAAGTCAATTTTTAAAATTAAACTTTAAAATTAAACTTAATTATTAAAATAAGCTTTTTTAAAGTAAAGTACTTATCCCTGCCCTCTTTTTTGAAAAAAAAAAAAAAAAAAAACATTAAAACATGAAAAACCCAATATAACCCAGAAAAGCCCAATAAAACCCACCCGGTTTGGGTTTTTCTAGAAAAACCCGGGCTTTTTGCAACCCTGAAAGCTGCTTAAAATAAAAATCTCTTAAACAATATGTTAATCTCATTCCTGTACCATTACAGAACATCACAAATAAATATTATTGCTGACCCGTAAATTACAACGAATAATAATTTTGATCGAAATTTTATTATTACAAAAAAGGTAAATAATTTTTAGAAAACAGATCTCATTGATTCTTCAATCAATTCTGAAGAATATTTTAAAAGCCATGTAATGTATAAATTTGATTATTTTCACATTTTGATTTCACACTATTTAAAATGCATAATTGGTATTCAAATAACATTGAAAATCAACAGAACTTTGACACAAATTATACACATGAGGTATAACCAGTAATTTTAACCAAATATGAGTATACAACACAAAAAAAAAAAAAAAAATTTCGTTTGCGGAGGAACGAAAATTAGATACCAGAACAACCTGATGTGGAACTATTCATCTGTGCAAAGAACTCTGTAAAATAGGCTTCAACTTCCGGTAATTATATATTCCAACAAATAAACAAACCGAAAAAGAGAAAGTATGACGTCAGATTTTTCGAAGAATGCCCACAACTTCAACCAGAACTTGGTGAATCCCAATCAACACTGTCTACAGGCATCAACTTTATTATTTTTTCAACCTACGTCAAAATGTTCGTCAAAATATGCGTCACACGTTACGCAAGTGATTTAATTACAAATGTGATCGAAAAGAGTGTACAGATGCTTTTATAGCCGGTGTAACCACCTGTAACTGAAGTAAATATTGAATTATAGATGATTTCAAGACATATCGATACATGACACATAACATAAATGTTATTGTTTTTTTGAAGCATTGAATTATGGTTAAAAGAAAACAATGTATGAGTATATTAACGCAAATAATAAAAAAAATCAATCAACAAAATTTAAACAAAAATGGCCATACAAGCAAATTAACTTAAAATACAAAACTCTATTATCCAAATCGTGAGCGAACTCTTTATTTCAAATATGGCTCAAAAGCGTGTTTAAGAAAAAGAACATAGAATAAAAATGCGGGCTTGAAGAAACAAATAACTAAAAATGCAAGACTATTTTTTTTTTTTTTAAAGACATAAAAGAAATGGACAATGCTTTAAATGAGAATTTAAAAAAATAGACACAGTAATTCAATCCGTTTTTAAACTGCTGTTATTGTAGTCTAAAATAATTATTTATATGAAGTGTTATTTTAAACATAAATAAATTAAAGAGAAAAAAAAAACTGTGTGAATTTTACTGATTTTGAATTTTTTTTTTTTTCTTTCCCCCAAGACTAGAGTAACATAAAAGTTAAAAAGTTAGGTGCATTTTTTAACATTAAAAAGGATCTTTTTGTAATGAATCCAGTATTATTATTGCACTTTTGATACTATTTTTCGAAAAGCGTATGTTCATTTCCTTAAATACGAATTTTGAGCTTTACCCATCTTTCCAAACCTATTCCAGTTGTGTCCATTTCTCTTCAATACGCAATTTAAACCATATCCATTTTTTTCAAAAGTATATTTCGAACTAAATGGACATAGCAGCTGTGTCCGTTTTCTTAAACGTGCATTTCAGTTATGTCCAAAAGTAAAACTTCAACTACATTCTAAAGCCTTTCTAAGTGTTGAGTACGGGTTTCATGACCCCGATGTGTCCTAGTGATCTTTATTAATTTTTGTATCTTACCTGATTTTCCTACTTCCTTTCATCTGTCCTGAAATTATTTATGATTATGATCATTAATTTCAAGTTTAGCAGTCTTTAACGGGTAGAGTGATCTTAACTTAAAATCAACTTAGTAGCTATTCTTCTTATTAAAAGATACTTTGAAATTAAATGGTACAAATATAATTTTTTTAAATTAGGTTATTTTAGTAGTAAAACTATTTTGATTTAAAATTTCAAAATGTTAGCTTAACATCTTCTCTCTGATTCAGGTCAAAATTACGATCTGTGGATGAATGAATGGATGTATGAATTGGTCCGCCTTATAAACAGGTGTGACGTATGATGTGGCAGAAGTCGAATTCTTGGTCATAGATGGCGCCACTGAAAAACAAGAATCGCACACTCTGCCTTAAATTTGCTCGATTTCACAAAGCAGACTAGCGCATGTGGCAAGTGGCATTAGAACCAACCAACCAACTACTGACATAAAAATAGTGGGGAAATAAAAAAATATAAAAAAATCGACGAGTCAATGGCCAAACTAATACCCCAAACTACAAATTCACCAAAATTTTCAATAAATAAAAATAAAATTGAGGTTTTATAGGTTGTTAATGCAATGGAGAAACATTGTCTTGTGCAAAACGTATTTTTAAAAAAATTGAGTAGCAACGCTGAAATGATTGTAATGGGAAAGAGAATAATGAACCACTCCTGAAGACTCTGATACTTTTGACTATTTTGAAGAAAAAAAAATATTTGAAATGCCGATTCTTTAATATAAAAATCAATAGATGGCATCCATCAGAAAATAATTAAAAACTAAAGCTTAATAGAGGGCGTGAACAAAGACATATCCAAACCACATGTATGAAATAAAACGTGTATATATATATATATATATATATATATATATATTATAGCAATTCGTATGGGGGAGAAGAAGAAAGTAATAAAGAAAATTGCGTTTGTCTGCTAGGTAGTTCGATCCTACCACTACAGCCGTAAATTTTTACATCCACTAAGCATTACGCTGATATGTTACGAAATATTTTAAGGTAAACCTCGAAAAAGTACTAAAATATTCTGATATTCTAAACCAGGGCATGTTTTTGTTGATCTCACGGCGGTACATATTTTAAGACATCTTGACGTAAAAGCTGATAAATAAGAAATTTTAAACCAAACATGCACTTTCAAGTCAGAAAGAAAAAGAACTTATGTGCCAACCAGGAGAAATTTATATAAATCATATCAATGCATATATTGTATTATTATATAGTTTAAAGGAGGAAATATAACATAAGTTTTTTTTTTTTTTTCCAACATGAATAGCGCATATTCACCTATCATAACATATATGCTACTATTGTACTGTGTATTTTTTAATCTTGTGTAATATTTCTTTCAAAAAGTGTTTTATAGCTTAATACGAGAATAACTGAAACGAAAACTTAAGGCGCGATTTCGCGGATCAGCAAGCAGCAAAAATTGCTAGTAACTTTTGATGGTCTTGATTTTTACCGTTTTCTTGTCTTTTTTTTCTAATTCCAATATTTTTAACACGATGTTAAAATACATGAATTTAGAATTAGTCGACGCTCTCGATTAACACGATTCTATCGTTAATCCTCGTCGATTTCCGCTATTTTTTCCCGATAGTTATTTATCGTTTTCTCCGCAATCTCCACATGATTTGTCACACTTAGTTATTTTTAATACGCCGAACGGCCTGTGTAGGGGTCAGGGAACTGACCTTGCATCAGAAAGGTTCTGGGTTCGAATCCTGGGCAAGGCATGAATGTTCTTTTATTCTCTGTACTATCTGTCCTTACTGTGGGAGCAACGTTAGCCCACCTAATATGGTGCCCCTGAAAGAGTGGTCAACAAATCTGCCCTTCAGATGCATGTATGACCTAGGTCATTCTCCAGGTGGGCATTGGGGGAAAAAAAATATTTTTAATACGATAATCTCTAGTGACACCCGAAGTTCAAATTTGAGTAATCACTTTTTGAGGTGACTGATTCAGTGCTATTTTGCCGTTAATCCATGTTAAGCCATTTTTCGTTTTTTCTGCACCTTTTATTTTAATCATTCAAATTCTGATATTTTAATACAATGTTATTATGACAAGTCAATTTAAAATTTGAGTAATCACCTTTATAACGTGCTTTTAGCGTGCACCTAAACGTGCTTTATTCGTGAGTATTCCATTGTTCATGTACGTCATTTTCCGACCAATTCCTTGGCAGTTATTTTTAGTTTTAGTCTTTTTCTAATGGTTTTTTTTTTTTTTAAATTAAGAGGTTATTACAACACGCAAATTTCAAATCTGACTAATCACTTTTTGACGAGCTCAATTCGCTACTATACCGTCGTGAATCAACGTCATTTTCTAATCGTTTTCAGTTAATTGTCTTACTTCTGCTGGCCCGACAATTTCACATCGTTGTTAAAATCTCGATGTTCAAATAACGATATTATTACTACCGACGTATTTGGAATTGCGAATTTGAGTATTTAAACTTTTATACACGAGTATAAATATTAAATATTTACCATTCAGTCATCTCTTTCTTGCTATAAGTCGCACATCAATGACCCTGTTGAATTTTCTGCATCACAAAATGCATTGCTATTCCGTCTTTAAAAAAAAAAATGCTTGTATGAAACCTGGTTTTGCTAGTAGTATTTTTCAGTACTAGCAAAATTTGACACCGATTAAAAAAATGAAATCATGCCTTGGCCGTTAATGAAGATAGCAGCAAACAGTAATGGAACAATTAGTAATATTTCTGAAGAATGAGGATTAAGGATAGAATAGAGTTAAATTGAGAGCGTCAAGTAATTCGAAATTCATGTATCTTAACATCGTGTTAAAAATATTTGAAATGGAAGACACATATTACCAATTTAGTTAAAAAATTACGTTTTGTTTTAGTTAAATTTTATCACCTTAAAAATAAAATTCATTTTAATTTTGTGAAAGTACTCTATTACTCCTCGTTTTATTCTTTAATTAATTATGGTGTAATAATATATGGTGGTGAATATAAAACTAATCTACTTCCTTTAATCTCAGTTCAGAATAAGTGCTTTAAGGTTATTAAATTTCTAAATATAAATAATTCAAGTATAACTACTACCAATACATATACAAGTATTAATCTATTACCATTTCGCCATAATGTATTTTTTCGTATTTTACTTTATTTACACAACAATAAATTAATATGCAAATTAAAAACCAATGTGTCTGAAAGGAGACCAGCAGAAATATATGAGATTCCCCACTTAACAAAAGAAATTTCGCGAAAACAGTTTTTTTACTTAGCACCTAAATTATATAATAAATTACCATTTCAGTTGCAAAACATCCAAATTCATTCTTCTTTTAAGCGTGCTTTATTTCAATTTTTGATAAACATCGACGATTTAGATCTTTATTTTTCACTTTAAAGGAAGCATTTGATTTTTTATACCAGTCTTGTGCCAATTCAAATAATTTTCTTTTGTTACCTTTGTTATAATTATATATATGTGTATGTGTGTATATATATATATATATATATAGTTTCATGTATTTTTATTTATCTTTTTCTCTTAATTTCTATTTTAAATTTATTGTATCACCTTTCGTTGTCGCCTGGACAGGATTTTCCTCTTGGCGACGAATATATATTTTTTGTACTTATGTATTTGCTTTTGTTTCTCAATAAAAAATTGTTTGTGTTAAATATCGCATTATAAAAAATCACGTGAAAAAAAAGACAACATATATTGAAAAAAAAAAAATACATCACTTATTGACGGCCACTACAAAAACAAATAAAGTATATTATGGTGTTATACATACTACTCTTTTATCTAAACCATGGGTCGCCAAACTATTTTGATCATCGACCCCAATATAATTTTTCGAAATCTCCATCGATATCCATAAAAGTAATTTTATGTTAATTAAAATAAAACTCTATTACACACTGCGTTTGTAGATTTATTTTATGATTTTAAACATTTATAAAAGTAATAGTACATTGTGTAACAATAGTTTTGTGAAAAATATATTATTGTTGAAATTTAAATACTTTAATATTTATTAAATAAGTAGTTATAAATAAGTAGAAATAATAAGTAAAGTAACTACAGATTTATTGCTTCTTAATCAATGAGATTAGTGTGCCTGGTGTTGTTTTTTTTTTTGCAAGGTTCGCTATATTGGGTTCAAAATTGGTCAATTTTAATCTTAAATCCCCTCGAAACTCCACATTTAATTTATTTCTGTACTTAGTTAAAATTGAATTTACGTGACTGAAACCGGCTTAAACCATATAGGAACTTGGAAATGCTAGCATAAATGGCTGAGCTGTTTTGTCAAGTTTTACATATTTTTGCATTATATTTATGTTTGTCCAAAATTTGCTTATTGTTAAATTTTTAAAAATCGTCTTTGTTTCAAGATCCGATAATAATTCAGCAAGCTCATCTTGCAGGTTGATGTTCACGTTTTAAATTTGAGAATTCAATTCAATTTCAGAAAACATGCACAATAATCGAATCAGGGAAGTCAATGTTTTCCAAATAAACAAAGCGCAATTTAAAAATCATCGCTCAATTTTTGAAGATGATCTGTATAGATTTCCAAGTCTTCTTTTATTTCTAATTGTCGCAGATTTGAAAAATACTGATAATCCTTACGTAGCAATTAAGATCTAAATAAATTTGATTTTACTTGGAAGCCTAACAGTATTGTTCGATAATTGTTACATCTCAATTAGGTATGTGTGATTTGCGTATTAAGAACTGTTTTTTCTTAGACCCTTAATCGTCCCCCAGACTCAGATCGACCCCCGCTTTTGTTAAATAGACCCCTGGGGGTCTATATAGACCACTTTGGCGACCCCTGATCTAAACAAACAAACTACACTTTTTAAAAACCGTAAAACAGTGTTTCCCAAAGTATGGTACGCGTATCCCCAGGGGTACGGGAACAGTTTAGCGGGGGTAAGCGTTCTTATGCGAAATATCTTGCAACAAACGAAAATTTCAAAAAGAGTTTATTTAAAAACAATTCTAGCCATGAAAATTTACGTTTACGTATTTTTCTATTGGCTATTTTTTGCAATGTTAACAGTTAATAATTAGTGGTGTTAGCAGCCAGTTATGATTTTTCACTTTTGCGCATTTTTTACAGTAAAAAAATATTCATTTTTTTATTAGTGGTACACAGCGTTATGAAAAATTTAGAAAGGGTACACAAAAGTCATAAGTTTGGGAAACACTACCGTAAAAAGACCGCGCAAATATGTGATGCTTATGTACTGGCAAAACATGCGCAAATCGTAACGTGAAAAAAAACATCAGAAAATGATAACAGTTAATAAGATATAATAAAGCTATATCAGATTTTATGCGATAAAATTTAAACAACCAATTGATTTTTACTTACAACATATAAATATTTTAGAGGATCAAAAAGCATTATAAATACGTAAAAACAAATTTTTATATCACATGAGCGTGAAAAAACAAAAAAGTCTTTTTTTTTTTTTTTTTATACGGAAACAAATATTGCAGCTACACTCAGCAATTCTTACAGGATTGTTATTTACTGACATTAGAAAATTTATTATTATACAAGAAGAAAAAGATGACAATTAACCTTAATAACATAAAACTTCCTATTTTACTGAATTGATTTTTAAATATAAAAAAAAAAATTCAAAATTAAAAGAATAATTAAAATTACAAACAACTGGTGTAAATAAATCTATCTTCCTTCCTGCATTTTTTGTTTCATTAAAAAAAAAAAAATAGCGCCCTTTTTTTTAAACATTATAACCTTGAAATTTAATCTGTCGATTAAAAAAAAAAATTTATGAATTTTTTTAAAATAGGCATGGTAAAAAAAATAACAATTATTAGCAATTTATTTATAATTAGTCGGTCTAGGTTATGGTTAGTCTATTATGTGCCTATAGTTTGTTTATCTATTAGAATGATAAGTTTATTTGTATGAGGAATTAGTCTAATATTTTAAAGAATATATAATGTGGGGGAAAAAACAGTATTTTAACTTAATTATCTAAATTTTTACATTAGTTATTATAATTACCAGTTAAAAAAATAAACTGCAATTGAAACAAAAATAAAATACTAATTTATAATAATAAGTTATAAATTTGTTTCATTTCTTTAACTCAATAGTGCGACGTTAAATGTTACGAAATGTCGCTTCAGTCGCTTGGCGGTAATCTCTATACAGAGTGTCCTGTAATCTTCGTTCTTAATGTGCATTTTTAAAATTCCTAGAATCTCTCAACAATCAAACTGGTTTTAATGCTTTTAATCATTCCTTCACTGAACTTAACTTCAATAATAATTTATCAGAATTTGATATGAAATGTTTTTTTCACTACACTTCAACGTTAATTTTACATGCTTAATTTGAGTATTTTAATACTTCATGTATGGTAATAATGACATACAAATATAATACAGAGATAATAGATTAATATAAATAGTTACAGAGATCAAGAACGTTTAAAAAAAATCGTTTATTTTTCTAACTACCAGAGGAAAATAATGACTGTAAAAGAAATTAGAAGCCGAAATACTTATTTGAAGAGAAATAACGAATGTATATTAATTTATTTATAGCAAAAGATATTAATGTTCCATTAACTATTTATCGAGAAACGAGGGAAAATTTATCAGGAAAATAAACGAAATTTCCCTTCCAGTTATTTTTATAATGAAGAAATTAGAGCCATAGGGAAAAAAAACTCATAATTTATAAGGAATAAAAAACAATTCGCATTAATACTGTTATTAGTTGACTACGCCCCTCAAGTTTCGATTCCTTTCCATAAATGTAAATCTAATTCACTTTCCTCTTTAATCAAGTAAACCGTTCTGGCAACCCTTTTTCCTTTTGGCGAGAATATCTTGGCGTCGAAATTTGACAATGATTAATGATATAAGTAGTAGTACTATAATCACTTGCGCTAAAGGTAAAACATAACGTAAGTAAATAACTGGAGAATAATCTTGAAGATAGAGGAAAAAAGAAGAAATAATTTTATTTCGATATTTTCCGTGCTCTTTTTATAATAGTTAATCTATTTCTATTTATTTGAACATAAGGGGTTTAAATATAAAATTTAATAAATTTCATAGAAATGCAATTATAAATCGTAATTTATTTAAAGGTATGTCTGCAAGTGACGTACTGTGAGTATCTCGATCCTGATTGGTTGTTGAAACGTGGCCTTTGTTTACGTTAGGTTAGCAACTGTTCTTAACATTCTACTTTGAGTAACCCAAACACGTAAAGTATCAATTCTCTTAAGTGACACATTCTATATTCTTACACAAAGATTTCAATTCCTTCATTATATGTTTCTTACTTAACACGAAGTCAAGCATGAAGCCATGTAGAACATAAACAGACTAATTATGCATCAAAGTTGCCAGGTAGACAAAACAAAAATGTATCACGGTTACAATAAAATACATAACAGGGGTCTGTCCAGACACTTTGTGAAAGGTCCGTTTTTGCAAAATTACTCGTAATTTCTGAATATAAAATAAACGGTAAGTCACATTCTTTCAATCAGGGTCCTTTTGTGAATTTGTGCAAATAGGGTCCGTTATTGCAAAAAAACTTTTTAAATTGTAAAGTCATACAAGAATATGCTCAACACTGTAAAATTATAATAAAAAAAAATTTAATTTTAAAAAATAAATAGCAATTGCTGCTACTAAATTAGAGATGCAACATTCAAATATTTGGCCTAATATTAATGAGAAAATTAAAGGCTGAACGCAGAATATTAATTTCGGACGAATAAAGGAAGAAGCTTCTGCAGAAGACAAAACTTAGTTCGTTTGCACTTGACTTTCTGACCCGCCCCCCCCCCCCCTCCTGGGAAGGGTTTATTCGATTAACAAAACAATGATGAAGATAAACAAATCTGTGAAGGGTCTGTTTTTAAGTTAAAATATTTTATGAAAAGATATTTTGTGAAGGGTCCGTTAAAGGACCCAAATTTCTTCTAAACAGACCCCTGCATAAACAAATAATTAATTCAAGTTATGTAAAAGACGATACAAGAAGAAATTATATATCAATAAATTGGATAGGCTATACGGCGCTGTATTTAATTAACTGTACGTTAATTAACATTCTAACTTATATGGAGAAACTTAGCTCAACCTGAACACGCTATTTCGCTTATAAACAATCAGAGGGCGCTGAAGTCATAGGTCACATGTGTAGGTATCCGTGATGATCTTCTTGAACTGCAAGTACCCAATTCGGCGTTAAGTTTTATTTAGACAGTTATAAAAAAATTTTGCTTCTGAGAAATAATATTAATGAGCTTTTTTACCAACGTTTATTTTAAATTTTTTTTCTTTCTTAAATTTTTTTAGAGCGAATATAAATTGAAACAACTAATTTTATTTACAGAAAGAAGTAGAGCGTAAGCATGATATAATGTGTATTTAGAATCAAGGTCTAATAACTAAATCGACGTTTAGATCATTTAAAGCTCTTATTGATGCTGAAGGGAGCACAAATTTCCGAATTTTAAGCTGCGATGCGAAATTAAATATTCTTTTATCTTTATAATGTTTAGAATAAGGGTTTCATAAAAAATAAAAAACATTCATTTGGGTAAATTAATCCACTTGTTTATGTATCTAATTTAAATATACTAAATTCCAGATTTTGTTCATTTTTACATTTTATAGAAACAGTTACCATTTTGAACATTTTCTAAATATATATTAATTTAAGACCTCTAAATTTCATAGAACTACGCATTTGCAAATTAAAGAATATTTATTAACCCTTTTTAAATTCAAAAATGATGCTTTCGACAATTGGGACTATTCCAAAAAATTTTCTATGAACTCCAGAGTTAAATACGAAACCCTTTATAAACATCACTCTTAAAATATATTTATAGAATTCTAGTTAAAAATGAAGTAATTAAAAACGACGGTTTAGGAACAAAAAATTAAGTTTTAGTGAGATACTTAAACATTTTCTTGAAGGGGGGAAAAACATCATCAATAAATTATAAACAACAGATAATAATATAATAAACAATTACAATAATATAAATTATAAAACAATTTTTAATAAATTATAATTAAATTGGATTAAAAACACTGTTCTTAAATTATTACCTATTATTATTATATTTAGAATTAGGTTTCATAAAAAAAAATTAATTTGTGTTAATTAATTTACTTGTTTATTGTGTTAATTAATTTCGTTTCGTTTTAGAGACACCTAATTTAAATATATCCGTTAAAAGTTTTACTATTTTAAAGCTAACTTTGAACCGATTAAATCAGATTTTAAATCGAGAAAGTTTAATTTAAATTATTTGACCAGTTACAAAATTGTTTTTTATTCCAATTTTAAAATTTACAATAACATTTCGTTATTAAACAAACATAAAGCAATAAAGCATATGAGTAAGAGTAAAAAAATTCCGGCTAGCACCGACCATAGGGCTAACGTAAAATATCCTCAATGGTAGACGAACCATTGGTTAGAGTTCCCTTACCGTTAGGCTAATCGTGGACGGTTTTCATGGTTTTCGTCTCCATGTAACTCAAAGGCGGATTAGGTTCCTGTCTTCTGGATTGGGTTGAAACTTACAAGGATACGGAGTTAAACATTCGTAGTTGTAACTCAAACTCAACGTAACTCAAAATTTGGTTGGCTGTTCAACAACAGTTAAAAAATATCAGCAACAGGGATCCGCGATAGCTCGTTTAATTGAGCTGTCACCTCCCAATGAGAAGACCCAGATTCGAATCCCATCACCCAACCATGACCAAGCAGCTAGTCAGATTTTTAGGGCTCTAATTTTTAACACCCATGATGGAAATGCCACGTAATTTTGACCCTGGTCAAACAACATGGACAGCGCCTGAGCTGTTCCCCCTTTCTCCAAACTTCCACACCACAGCCAAAGAGAGGACATTTAGCCACTACAGGTTCAACGTGCACCTTGCTGCGTATACAAACACACACGGGTGTTTTGATCTCCAGGATCGAACTCACTACCCTCAGCTCTCCAAACAATGGTGCCTTAACCAACTGCGCCACCGGAGCGCTGATTAGAATCCCAACTGTGGCTGGTTGATACAAATTGTGCTCTCGGCCCGCACCAATCACAGTGGTGATGTAAAATATCCTCAATGGTAGAGGAATCGTGGGTTAGGATCCTTTTGCAGTCGGGTTAACATTCGGAGGCTTTCGTGGTTTTAATCTACATGAAACGTAAATGCGGGGGCTACTTCCATCAAAAAGTCTTTCACAAAGGCTAGTTTGTCCCAATGCTTGATCCAAGAGCTCCGTTGTCTTCTGGGTTAGGTTCGAAATTACAAGGCAACAGAGTTGATGACTGATAGTCGTAAACTAAGAACCGGCAATGAACATGTGTTCATTGCCGGTTATAAATTAAAGTATCAAACACAGAATATAAGCAGAAACTGAATTATTAGCATAACTCAGTCAGCAGAAGAATATAAGCATAACTGAAAACATTCGAAGAGTGCAAGAAAACAAATTTAATGGATGAATTAAAAAAGGAAAGAACATTCTTCTCCAGCAAAAATATCAAGAAACTGATAATAAGTTAGAAATTGTAAACAACTTTTAGTCTATTAATGAATGTGGGGTTATTCAACGCCTAGTCTACATTTCATAAAAATTAATTATTCGTCTCGCTGTAGTCCAAGGACGAGGGCGAGTTTAATCAGCCTTGGGTAAAAGAATATAAAAAGAATGAAAATAATAATAAACTTGCAGTTCGTAAGAGAAAAATATTTTTTTCGATACGATAACAGCCAAACATCTGGTTCTTACGCAAGAGTTAGCTGATTTATAAAACAATTATTTTTATTCAGACCTATTTATTACATATTTTAACAGCCAAGTATGCTCCAAAATGTCATGTTTTTTGAGGAAAAAATATATTTACAGCAGAATTATATTTTTTTTAATTATTATTTCCATTATTAATAAATGTCGCCATTGAACAATGTCTCTATCTAATCTATGTCATGCGTCTATCAATATCAATTTCGCAATTTAGTAATTTTGAGCTAAACCCAGAAGACAAAGGAGCTCCTGGTTAAGTATTTCACAACACTAACCTATATTTTAGTGTTTTGAGAAAGAAAAAAAACCTCTCAGTGTTAACAGGGCATCGAAGGGAATAGAACTATTGACCCACAGTACACTTCGGATAATTTACGTAAACAATGTGGTCATATCGAGCAGGGAGCAGGGAGCAGTACACGAATAAATCAGCCATTGGTGGGATTCGAGCTTAGATAACCATGAACACTTTTTAGTTCCTATTTACACATATTTTATATATTATGCATATTTAGCTCTTATTTATAAATCAGCATTGGTTAAACTGCTTATTATCGCCATCAATACATAACAGAAACGTAGCAGGTGTTAAAGTTTTCTATACATTATAAAATAATAGAAACCTTAAATTAAAAAAGTAACTACACATGGAAAAATGGCCACTGGAAAGTGACAACAGATTTCAATTACATCAACATTGAAAATTTATGGATAGAGGATAACCACCATTGCATTAAATTAAAATTCTGTATCATAAGAGCCAGACTGAGTTGTACGGCACCAAACAATAACGTGGTACCATTTTCAAGGTAAGTCACTAGGTATACGAAAAGTCATAGGATAGGGTGTCGCATGACCGCGTTTATCCCCGAAGAGAGTTCAAAATTTATTATTACGTATTCCGTATTACGTAATAATACGTATTGCGTATTATTACGTGACGCGCTGAAGCACTAAAATTAATTTCTGTGTATGCAGTAACAACTACTCAAAAAATACCTAAAAGACTGGTAGAAACGTCGACGTTGTATTGGTGGGGGGGGGGGGACGCTAGGTAAACGCTATTGCCTCACAACCTCTGCTTGTTTAGACTTTTTAATGACGGCGATAAAACTTATAAAAAAAATAACACTATACATATTTAATTTGAATGTCACCTATTCCAGTATACAAGGAAAAGAAATACGTTAATTCTATTCGTTTTTAGACCAATCTCAAGAATAAATTTTAAAATTAACATATTTTTCCGAAAAATTGCCAAGTTACTATTTTTATTCGTTAATTTTATTTTAGTTTATATTATCTTCACTCGTTAAAATAATGTTATTCCCAAGAAGATTGAATTATTCGCTGAATTTATAACTTTAGAACTAACTACCGCAAGCAAAATTTATAATTCGTCAAAAATCGAAAAGTATAAACAAAAGAAATCAGTAACATTTATAGCTATTCAAAAGAAATGTGTATTCACACATTTCACCATCGTTGCATCAATGCTCAATTGGAATAACAATGAAAACAATTTGTAAAGACAGAAAGTGACGCAATACAAATGGAATAGCGTCACACGAAAAAAGGAGAAGAAAAATAAAGCTGAATGATTTCAGTTTTACAATATGGTAATGCATTAACCCACTGATGAAGTGCTCACACATATTTACCCTCCCCCTATTTTTGGGTCACTTAAGTCACGTGATTACAGGAAGCATGTGACACTTTCCCTTCACTCCCTCACCTTATCCTCTGTTTTGATGTCCCAATTTTAATACGTCGTTGACCACCAATTCTATTCTATTTCAAAAAGAAAACGAAAAAAAAAAAAAAAAAAAAAACAGACGGTAAATTTTTTTTGCAACCAATCCGGCCTCGATGTCGTCTGTTGCCATTCTTATTCATAAAATAGTCTCAGCACGTGAAAACGAGCTGTCGAAACTTGTCAGAGTGGTAAAGAATAAAGTAGAATGCAGGTCGAACACGAGTCAGTAATATGCCGGCCAATGACTTAGATTTAATGGAGCTAAAACTTTTTTTTTATTCCTACTCAGTTTTTCTCATAAGCAGTTGTAGTAACTAATTAGAATTAATCTCACCAGAAGTTAAGCCAGCACCGTTCAGCATTATTTTGAACCTTGCGTCCAACTGTACCGTAAACAATTGTCATTATAGAATAATATAATATAATAGATCGAACAAAATTAATATAATACAACAATAACAATAGAATAATAAAATATATTACATAGAACAAAATTAATCTAATAGAATTATAATAATAACAGAATAATATAATATATTAGACGGAACAAAATTAATATAATAGAATAACAATAATAGAATACAGAATTCAAGGTTGATTGGGTAGGATTTGATGGCACAAAAGCCGAAGTGCTTTTCCACACTGCGCAAAATTAAACAACAAAAAGTTTATGTCATTATATTCTTAAAGAGAAAAATAAACACTGATATTATAAACTAAACTATAAAATTTCTGATGCAAATTAAGAAGAGGAGCAAGAAAGCAAATGGCGAGCGATCAAAAGAGCTTCTGAATGTTGTGGATTCCAAATTTATTATTCATTCTAATTAACCCTTTAACATAATTTTTTTTCAACCACATACAAGAAGTTCCTTTAAAAAGCAGTGTGCCGAGACCTTTAGGATCTGGTCGGTCCTTATTCTTCGGCTTATTCATGCTATAAGCGCCCGAAAAGTATTGATAAGGTAGAATTTTCACCTTTAGAGGGGATGAAAACCGTAACAAGGGGCAAGGCTTTATAAATTTCTTTCTAAAACGATTATTATTTAATATGTGTGGAAAAAAAGTAAACTAATTGATTTCAGAATTCGCAAACTTTACCCGTTGAAATAATAGCAATTTTTCAAATTAAAAAAAGTAAGGGTTCAATTACCTTTGATTAATAAGGGCACACAAATAAAATCATTATTCTTTTTAAAAAAAATAATAAATAACTAAAACAGCAAACTTAAAACTGAACTATTGTAAAAAATCGTTAAAATTAAACATTGCATTTTGCGTGTGCAAGCATACATTTTAAAAGTTTAAGAAAAGTAAATGTCTAAAAATTTAATATATAATGATTTTATATAAATCATATAAATATATATCTTTTTTTTTTTTTTTTTTTCTTCTTCTTAACAGATGAAAATGATTGGGTGTTCTTCTTTTTATGGTTAAAATTCAGTTTTGATCTAAGAAAAATTTAAGTCCTATTTTCCCATTTATTAAATTCAAAGATCTATCTAAAAGCTTTAGTTGAAAAATTTTAATTTAAAAATAAACATGAAATTTATTTTAAGCTATTAATAAATTAATTTTAATCATTAATTTGCGATGTCTCCAAGACAACAAACAAATAAACTAAAAATAAATTACACGAACAAATTTTGTAGAAAAATGTGAATATTTTAAAACAAAAAAAAAAATAGTCATCACGCAAAGAACTCACTTCATTATTTTGCGTTGTTGATATCGTGAGATGAAACAGTTGGCGAAAAAAAGATTCAATTGGCGAAGAGGAAAAGATTAAAGACAGCAACCCTGCATAACTGCGTCGTCATAGGCAGGTGGGGGTAAGTAAAAGTAGGAGTAATAAGAAGGAAGAAAGGACCCTGGAAATAAAAAGAAAAGGACCAGAAGGCTTCTGAAATGCTGGGGCATGTAGCCAGGCAGGCGCCAGAGCTTTGCTTTTTCGGCAACAACAACACACGATTTCAAGAAAGGGGAGCATAGTGTTTACAAATATGTAACAGCGAATTTGAGGAAACGAAAAAGGCATTTGCCAATTTATAATTTTTAAGGAAAATTAATAATTCCAACATTCTTTAAGGGGAATATGCTTTACTATTGTGGAAAATTTTACTCTTTCTATAAAGTGATATTTAAAAGCTACAAATATTATTAGAAAAATACACTCACATATTTACACTTGATGCATTTATAAAAATTTTAATTTAATTTTATACAATTGAATAACTGCGTAAAAAACTTTTTTTTTCTTCTAAATGTAAAACCTAATACTTATTTATTTTAATAAATATTAGGTAAAGGCACTAGTTTAGTCAATTTAATTAAGTAGGCTTAGAAATTATATTAATAAGGTTCTGAAAAGGTTCGATTCAAGCCAATTTGTTGCATCTTTTCATAGATTATTGAATAGGAATAAAAATAACTTCTTGTTTTTATTATTATTATTGTGCATATTTGAACTTTTTAAATTCATTCGAATTTTTTTTTATTCTTAATTTTTTGGTTTCTCATTTCTAATCTTTAAGAAGAAAAAAAAAGTTTTTAAAAATCGATTTTGCATTTTCTGAAAAAAAGTACCTCTAAGTTGACTTTTTTAGTATGGCATTTGATTAAAAAGCTGACTCCTTTAATATTTTCGTTACTAGATTAATATTTTACGTCCTAGGTTTGAAATATTTTTTATGAATTCTTGAAAATGTACCTATAGCAGAATTAAACTTGTAATTAAATTCATGAACAAATTTAATTAAAAATTTATTAGTTCAAATTTAATCGAATACAATATTTAATTTGTGATTTATACATAATATACATCTACGCGAATCTCCACCTAATAGATTGACATAAAACTTTTTTACATTATTCTTTACTAGATAATATTACTAAAAAACGAATATATTCTTTAATTTCAAAAACAGCAGTAAAATATTAAGACAAAACTTATTTAAAATATGCTAACGGATTAAGTTATTTTAAGTAGGTTATTGTTATCAATTCTTTCTTTTCAGAAGTTAGGCAGCTTTCCAAGCGTTCTGAAGCTTTCCCTATCTCTTTTATAATTGTTATTATTTTAATTCCCCCCTCCCCTTTCAAATTGATTACACTTTCATTTAACACTAATCGATTATTATACTAATTGGGTTTATCTCGGAAATTTTTCTTTAAAACAAAATCTAGAAAACTGATGTCGCATAAAAATTAAAGGTACACAAATTGAAATAATATTTTAACAAAGAAATGAAACCGTAAATATTTTACAAACAAATTAAAAGCGGATGGTTATAAATAGCACTTTGATCTTTGGGTTCAGTGCAGTAACGAGTGCAACGTATCAAATATATAGAGCACAGTATACGAATTACGCAATGTAATAACAGGAATGGATACTACTTTTACAGATAATTTTTTTTTTACTACTTTTACTGATGTTTTTTTTTTTTTTTTTTTTTTGTAGTCGTGGAGCTATTTCTGCTTAGTTCTACATACTGGAGAAATAAATATAAAATAAACAGCATTATTAAAGTGTTTTGGTAATAGAATTAAAATGTAACATAATTTAGTGATATATATATATATATATATATATATATATATATATATATATATATATATATATATATATATATATATATATATATATATATATATATATATATATATATTTTAGTGAGATATATTTTTTTCTAACAATAAAACCAGTAGCAATATGTTTATTTTATGAGGCACAATCGCGTATAAACAATCGTAGTTTATTTATGTAAGAAAAGTCATTTCGAATTCAACTAGTTAATAACTAATCAAATTTGTCCGTTAAGTTTTGCCATACGATATATTTATTATTCGTTCTGTTTGTCTTACACAAATTTTTAAAAAGTTTCTAAAATAAGGGGTCGTTTACATAATGAAAAGAGACAAATACTGGAAAATAAATATATTTTTTTATAAAAAAATCAGGAATTGAGACTTTTTACGCTTCTCCGAAACTTAATTTCCGTAATTAAAACTAAAATCATCATAAATTTTGGAGAATTAGTAGCAGTAGACATGAGCACTGGGCTTGACGACATCATAAATTAAATAGTCATAAAAATCGATATTTAATAATTTATAAAGCCACTTTTCAAATTTCACTCGTTTACAATACAAATACATTGACAATAATTTCATGACCCAACTGATAAAAAAAAAAAATAATAATAATAGATTCAACCTCCAAAATTGTGTGAAATAATTTCAATCATAATTGTAATATACTAGTAGCACTATCACACGAGAATTTCGTTTCGATAGGTATCACGATATCATCGTATTCAATAAATATCGTAGTCTGCAATAATACGATATCACAGTAATTGGCATTTATCATCGTCGATAATAATCGTATACTCGATATTTCATAAAACAGGCTATGTATCTAAGCAATACAGTTAAAGATACTTTTATCACGATATTAACAAAATATTAAAGCATCACACAACTCTAATTAATTCATTTCTTGTGCAATTATATTAAACTAAAATATTAAATAAACGACCTACAAAATACAAAAATTTATAAGCTATATGATCCCTCGAATCTTGGCGTCTAAAATACTATACGTCATCAAGCGCAGTCATTCACCAAAGGACGAACACTGAAGTCTTCCCTCAGATTAGGCAAGTGCTTCTAAACTTGCATTGGTGGGTATATCCCCAACAAGTTTTTCATGCAAAAGAATCTTCCTTCTTTTCTTTTTTTTCTTTCTTTCATTCTCCGCTCTCTTATTTTCAAGTGTTCCACTCTCTCTGCCAAACATCCAATTTTAGAAAGTATTATTTCGGTAGTTATTTCTAAGGTTGTCTATCGCGTTTAAGGTTACATTTCTCTTGGGGTTTATTGGGTACATACTTCAATGGAATTCCAAAGCATCTTGGAGGGAGATTAAATCGTTAAATACACAGGATGGCGATTACGTAAATACAAATTGCAATGAAAGAATTATGAGGGACCCCATTTGACTTTATGAAAAATTTATCTTCAAAATAAATTTCACAGCCTATTACATAATCTGATTTCGAATATTGAACTTTTCTCTATATCGTCTACTAATGAAAATTCAGCTTAGCTAGTTTGCAATTCTAACAACTCAAGAATAGAATTTTTGTGTTTTTTTGATGAAATTTAAACCCATCTGAGCCAATTCGAAATAGGCAAACCACTTTTCTGAATAAGTAAATAAGATCCGCCAAAAATATACAATTCACATTTTTTTAAAGAAGAAAAAAAAAGAGATAAATTATGGAGGACCAATGTTTATATTTAGATAGTAGTTTGAACTTTTTTTGGAAACTTTTCTAAATATTTATTAATTTTTACAAATGAAAACATTACTTTTAAGAGCACTTATATTCTAAAATCTGAGTGAAAACACTGAAAAAAATAAATTATTCTAAAAAAGTTTTAATTTAAGAGCGTTTTGTAATTATATTTACTAAGGTTAGTATTAACATTTTGATAAAAATTTCCTTAGTTCATAAACATACATATAACCAGAACACAAAAGTTAAGTTTTATAGCATAAAAAATAAATAAAATGCAAAAAAGGAAAAAAAAAAAAGTTTTAACGTCAAGTATTAAAGGTTATTATTTCAGAAAATTTCAGTTTGACATATAATTGACATTTTGAAAGTTAAAAATATTTTCAAAAAATCAGTGAAAATATTGTATTTAATCTTAATTTTTATCTCTTGTTTTCTTAAACAAAATCTTGGAATTAATGTTTTATAATATAATAACATTCAAACAGTAATATACAAACCCGTTAACACCGAACTTTTTACTCTGAAATGAAGCGAAATTTTCTATTATAGAAATAGTCGTACGTCATTATTGATAGTTTTTTTTTTATATATTCTAATGCTAGCTATCATTTATGTTTAAAAAAGTCCTAGTTACATAATTATAGAGTAGAAAATTTATAATTATAAATTAGAAAATCCTAATTACTATCACTTAAACATGCGTGTTCAGAAAGTTCTCGAAAGCCGACTGTAATTCTATAAGTTTATAAGTGTGCATTTTCTAATACTAGCTACCACTTAAGTTTTATAAAAAATAAAACTTAATTTAATTATAGATGAGTAACTTTATATTAATATCGCGATAGGCGTAAGTAATAAATTTAATTAAGCTTTTCTTTTAACCCTTTCGAAGGCCGTGGTAAATATACTTACCACCACTTTTTACCACTTTTAATTTAGGTTTCCATTTGTTAATAACTTCAGCTTTCTTGAAGTGCTTTTGAATAAAATTGGTAGCCATTTGTTAGTTTATAAAAACGTATAAAAGTTATAAAATACATAATTCCTTTTGAAGTTTGTAGCATTAATAAAATTTATTTTATAAATAAGGAAAAATAAAAGTCAATAAGTTCCTAATAGGTCATGTTAAATATATTTACTACCAAAAATTTGGCATTTTTATAAACTAAATTAGTTTTTTTTTTTCTTATATCAATTACTGTTCTTAAAACAATTTCAATTCCAAAAATACTTTAATTTACCTTCACTAGAAATAAATGGCCCATTAAAGGGTTAATATAAATGAAACTAAGAACATATTAGTTGTTTTTATGTTTTTGCAGAAAAAAAAAAAAAAAAAAAAAACAGCAAGCTTTCTCAGTGACCAGTTAAATACCAACCATTTCCATGCTAGGTTAATCACACTGTTGCAGAAGTCTAAAGTTTCACCAAAATTCGAAATAACTTTAATCGGCGGGAGAGCAACAAAAAAAAAAAAAAAATAGAAACGATAATTCAAAACCAAGTGATTCAACTAAGAAACAAAAAAAAAAAAAAGTTCAGACTGCGAACAATAGCTAAAACGATGACTAAGATACGCAAAAAATATATTTTTCCATAACTGAATTGTGATTATAATGAGTTGCGCGATATTAAAAAAGATATAAAATTTGCAATATCACAAAAATAAAAAACAAATGGTATCTTAATCATCGTGTTTACAAATCCAAAATCCAATGCATTTTACAACAGGGAGCGAATTCCCTCCAGGAGACGAGATGTCTCTGTTTTATCAGATCTTGAGTGAAAACATTTGCAATGCGCAGATGCGAATCATCACCTTTTTCCCTGTAGTGTTTTCCACCTATTAAATACTATCTCTCAAATTATCAGTCATTGAAGGACAACCATCGCTTAAAAATAAAGTCATAGGGAAAAAGTTTTAAAAAAATTAAATTGTATGGGGAAAACTGCGCTCAGTGAAAGAAATTATCAGCAATTTTCTTCATTTGACTTCATTTTGTCCTGCACTGTTCTCCTTATATATAAAATGATATAAATCAGCAGTTACCAAGGAAACCTAGGGTTCCCCCATGGAACGCTAGGCTTCCATGGAAGTGTCACAGAAGTTCCGAGAGATGAAACTTTATTTAACCAATTATGATTTTTGTAATTTGTAACTATGTATTTATATCATATCAATAACACTAAAGAACAAATTTTCTGCTGCATTTATGCAAATACTTGATCTTACCTAATTCAGGTATGGAAATTTAAAATCTGTAGCTATCCGAACATATGGCGTTAAGCTCACGTGTTCGAAAAGCTACAAATTTTTTACAAAATGATTTTTTTAGTCTGAATGTATAAATTTATAAAGAACGTATATAGGTACATGTGCACGTGTATACACTTGTCTACTACTTTGAAAATAACACTTGAGACGAAAAAACATATGGCCTAACGTATTGTAGCCTTCTTCCTACCACGTCTTGCGTAACAGAGAAGTGAAGACGCTTAGTATTTATTAGAAAGAATTTAAAAAAATCCAAGTTAGAATTATATTATGAATTGCATAAAAACTAGCTTGTAGAGAAAAACGAATTGCAGATTTAAATGCAACAAAGAAAGAAAAAAAATGCTACCCAGTGTAATCCATAATTTATATAAATTTCTTTATTTTCATGAAATTATTTGAGTTAGACGATGGAGTAGGAAAGAAAAAGGAATATATTGAATACACGATAAAAAAAAAATAATAAAATTAAAAAAAATATATGCATTTATAAAAAAATTGCCTTGGTACTTCTCACCGAACAGTTTAGTCAAAAATAAATAAATTCAATAATAAATAAATATGTTTCTCTGATAACCTTTCCCAACTTTAATAACAGTTCACGTTCGTTTTCACTTTAACAACAATGATGCAATAACTGAACAAATTCATAGTCAGACCTGTGAATTAAGATTGTCAAACATAAAATTTAATTTTAAGACCAGCAATGATTAAACGATGAAAAATTTAGTTTATTACATTAAATATTTTCAACTAATCATTCTTTAGTTATTATGATCAAATTCCTAATGAGCTTTATTTATTTGTAGAGTTAGGGCTCCGCTCCACAAAAGTTAGATTGAGAGCAACAGATATAAATTATGGATAATTTGTAATGCATGGAAAAGGTTATAACGCTAATTCAGAGATTCAGACCGTATTAATTATAATCAGACGTATTGAATATTATTTATTATCAGAAACGTTCGGATATACAGAATAATAAAATCCAAGACCGTTTTCGAAAGCAAAAACATTTTAACGTACGGTGAAAAGGCGTAACCTTTTTTCGATCTTAGCCTACATACACCATTTAAATTGTATATAAAAGGAAGCTCGTTTTGGCGTTAACTTGAAAGAATGTATTTTTTTACAGGATATTTAGGATTGATCTACGCCTCATTCGGAATGATATTACACGACTATTTTTACAACCTCCATTGTTTTCTATATCATTAATATTAAGAGTTTAATTTCTACGTAATTCAAATTATTATTGTGATTTTCTATTAATATGCTTAATTTTCTGTTATGAGTCTTTCCACTTATACGGTAATTTACATTAGTTCCCTTAAAGACGTATATACGGTGGTTTAGCGTACCTAAATATTAAAAAAAAATATTTAAAAAAAACATTTGTCAAAAGCTAAAATAAAAATTTCTTTTCAACGTTTTTACCACGAACAATAAAGCTATTTTTGTGAGAATTCAAATTTCTAAAACGAAAGAAAATCTTAAACCATTATTACTTAGTATAGCTGTTGGATATTCTCTTACAATACAAAATGAAGAACATGTTTTGGAAACAAAAAGGAAAAAGAAACAGTCTGATATAAAAGCATGAAAAATGTCAAAACAAATCATCAAGTCACATGATTTACAGTGGCTATATCTTTTATGAATACATAGAAGACATTCTCTCTCTGAAATACAAGAATGCAAGATGTATATTCAGGTATATTTCAAACAAATGCATACAACTAAGTCTCGTAAATAAATTCAAGCAATTCAATTGTTACGGCTTGTATTTATCGGCATGTTTTATTTTATGCTCACACTTGTTTATAGGAGTTTTCCTTTAGAATTTATTGTTTAGAACTAAAAGTTACATTAACTTAATGAAATCTACAAATTATTTAATTTAATAGTTTTAGTACAGAATAATTTTTTTTAAAGTAAATATTATTTAAAAATTATAATTTTTTCAAATAAATTAAGTATTGAAATTCATAAAATTCTATTAATTTTCATTGTTTTGATAATTGTAGACTTATTTAATAGAATTTGCAACTATTCAAATTTTAAAAAAAATTATTCAATGAAATTAATAAATTGTTCTGCGAAATTTATTAATTATTTTATCACTGCTTTAAATCAGCTTCAAATCATTTGAAAATTTATTTATTCGTCAACTTAAGAATTAGAAGTTATTCTTACTTTTAAATACTTAAATTACAAAATATTAAATTGAAAAAATAAATTAGTCAGGGAAAAACATGAACTAATCTATTATTTTTCACTGCTTTAATTCAGAATTAAATTTCGTTAGCTATTAGTAAATTTTTCTCCCTAAAGCAATCATTAAATTATTATTTAATTAAACTACTAAATTATTCAATAAAATTCATAAACTTACTTAAATCCAGTGTTATATTTTTAGAAAATTTTTCCACTTAATAAAAAAGTTAAACTTACTTTAGCTTTATAGATATTATTCACAACTATTTAGGGGCCGTTTAAAAAGTACGTACATCCCGAAGGGGGGGAGGGGATTTACTATTTTGTAGGGTTTTGTACGATGGGGAGGGGGGGGAGGTATTATACAAAGTACGTACAGATAAGATTGTTTTATTTATTGATTCAAAGATAAAGTTGGGTGTTATTGTTTAAATAATTTAAATGAATAAATTATTTTAAATAAATATTTAATTTTATTTAAAAAATAATTATTTTAATTTTTATGAAAAAGGGGGGTAGACTAATAAAATGTACGTACTCTAAGGGGGGGAGTAAGACCTTATGTACGGTAATGTACAAAGGAGGGGGGGGGTTAAAATTTCTCCATTTTTGTGTACGTACTTTTTGATATATTCTCAATAATAATATTCTAATATATTATTATTGAGATTATTATTATTATTAATTATAATAAAATAATATTCTCAATAATAACGTTCTTTGTTGTAATTAAAACGCAATCCATTCTAGCAAATATGTTCGAATTTTCCATTGAAGCTGTCCTGGCGAATTTATATCATGCCAACTATCTGGAATTTTTAAAATGAATGCAGAATCCTTTCTATTATGAGAGTAAAGGGCAAGAGTGTGATGTGAGGTATTATTGATCAGTTTCACCGGAACGACGAAACCGTAGTAGTCTTGTTTACTAACATACCCCTTTATCCAAAGTATCCTCAAATCAATATTATTTTTCACGGGAAAATTTATATTATTTGGTATTATAATAAATTTACATCCTAAAAAAAATTTATAATAATGATATGATAGTAATTTATTAGAATACAGACAGAAACGCATTTGTAATGATAGTGATTGTTTATTGAAATAAAAATAGTCTTGCGCGATTTTGCTTATGTATAATTTGGATTTTTTTTTTTTTTTTTTTTTCAATAACCAACGTTGAACAGCCGACCCAATTTTTTGGGTTTACGACTACTGATGTTCAACTCCGTAGCCTTGTAATTTTGAACACAATCCAGAAGACAAGGGAACTCCTGGATCAAGTATTGGGAGAAATTTGCCTTCATAGGGAACTTTTTGATGGAACTAACCCGCATTTGCGCTACATGGAGAGGAAGACCACGGGAACCTCCCACGGTTAGCCTGACGGCAAAGGGACTCTAACCCATGATCCGTCAACCGCTGAGGATATATCACGTCAGGACTGTGGTCGGTGCAGCCGGGTGCGGATTCGTATCGACCAGCCGTCGTTGGGATTTGAACCCCTCATTGGAAGGCGAACGCTCTATACACTGAGCCATCGCGACTCATAATTTGAATTTGTAATTAAGAATAACACAGATACAACACACATTTATAACTCAGAGTGCAACATATACTATGAACCCAAGTGGACTATTCCTTCAGACCAATATTTATCGATTGGTTCCTTGTCTTCAAGGGTTTAGTGGCAGAAGGTCCAAATGAGGACATGCTGGGCCAAACAACCAATATTTATTGAAAGAAACAAGAATTTCGTACATGATTCTGTTTATTTTTGAATGCGTGAGTTATTGAAAGTTCAACACATATGAAATTCTAAAACCAACATTTAAGTGTTATCCTTTATTACAATAATAATAATCCCATTGGGGTCAAGTAAATGAGTGCATTCAGCATTTTCTGAAAAACTAAGGTATGACTGCCAACTCCTAAAATTTATAAAAATAATAAAAATGCCAAGTAAACAGTGTGTACAGATTTTTTTTTTTTGGTGTAATTGTCAACCCTCACAATTATTTTTTAAAATAATAATTGCTTTGGATATTTTGGAGAAGTGCGAAACGGAGAAGCACTTTTCACTAGCTCTGGAACAATTCGAATCACTTTTCATTAGCTCTGGAGCAATTAGAACGACTTTTTATTAGCTCTGAAACAATTGGAATGACTTTTCATTAGCTCTGGAACATTTCGAATTACTTTCTATTAGCTCTGGAACAATTCGAATCACATTTCACTAACTCTGGAATAATTCAAATTTTGTACTCAATTTCTGGGACTTATACTTTTAGAGCCAATTAGATCAATAATTTTACTCATAGACTATTGAATCGATAGTAGAATAATCAATCAATTTCAAAAAGTAATTTTTTGGAGCACTTTTAGTCTAATTTTGTCTAGTTAATTAAAGTAATAAGATAAATTAAAAAAAAAAAAAAACAATATTAATGGATTGCAACTTAGTAATTTGGCAATATATGTTAACCGCTTAAACAAAAAATGAAATATTTAAACATGTCTTTCCCTTTTTTTAGCATTCTCTAATTTTTTTGAGTTTTTTCACTTCTTATTTATTTATTTACTTAATTTTTTTTCTTTTTTTGCTGTTTAGATGTTTTAAACAAACAGTATAAAATTACACAAATTACTACTACAAAAAATATATTCAAAATGTAAATGAATCAACATTTCACATAAAACTAGGAGAATATAAATCCAAAATTATTCCAGAAAATAACCAGCTATTGTATATTATGTTTTATGAATGAAATATCAATTTTTTTCACACCCTATGATTGAAATAAAACCTTAGTAGATATAAACTCAACACCAAAAACAAGGACTCAGTTTTACGCAATCAATTTGAAGCGATATATTCTCAATGTAAACACTAGTAAATCCTAAGAGTAAGGGAAAAAAAATAGACTGAAGAATTCTAGGAAGAGTATCAACAAATCGGTTATTCATAGTATGAATTGCCGGAAGTTCACTTGAATTTAGATAGCTAATTCGTAGCAAACATTGTTTATTTTTATAAGACTTCTATGCACGGACAGTCGATTTCATGAATTAATAACACAAACATACTTTAGATGTAATAAAAATAACGGTAAATTATAAACTATAGCTGAGCATGCAATTATTATGGTTAATGTTCAGTTTAAACGCAATTACACTTTTCACGTTCATACTTTGAATCAACAGTTAGTGATACATTTTCAGTCGAAATATATGCCAGACGGAATACTTGGAATGAAAAAAAGTTAGGAACTAAAAATCTAGGGAATGAAATATGTTAGAAACAGCATTTTGAATTTTAAAAAAATATCACAATTCGAACGAAATAATTTCATATCAACGATTAAATTATATTGTTTCGAACGAAATTTAACCAGAAAAAATTTATTACGACATCAAGGGGATTAATTTTGCGCAAAACTAATGAATAAACATACATAACTATTAATATATAACTAGTAAAACTAGAAAACTCTGGTTTAAAAAAAAAAAAAAAAAAAAAAAAAAAAAAAAAAAAACAGTTTTAGTGAAAAGAAAAATCTAAAGCTATGTTCTACTTACGGTTAAGTTGTAGATTAAGTTGTAGATATTTATATCATTTCACAGAAATAACCAAATTATTTAATATTAAAAAATGTACACATTATTAACAATCGATTATGTTTAGAGTTTGGTTAGGTGAAATCAATTTAACTATCGCCAACGGCCCTTTAATTAAAGAGTACCGTACATGGGCGCCCAAGGGGGGGGGGGCGAAGAAGGCCGGGCCCCTCCCTAGAAAATATATGCGTAATGAAACATATGCGTATTTCATTAATCATGTGTAATTAAAACTGGAATTAATTTAAATTAATTAGTTATTCAGCTAATTAAGTTAAAAATATTTAAATAGATAAAATTTCCTTTCATTAATTTTTTAATTCATTAAGCTATTTGTCGTTTTCTTTCGTGAGCCCCCCCCCCCCTAAATTCAAACATATAGGCGCCCCTGGTACCGTAGATTTTGAGCAGCGTGTCTCGAAAAATATTAAAACACATTCAAATTTTGTAACCAAAAATATAAATTGTAGAAGTGATTAAAAAAAGGTAAAATTTAAAATTATGTCGATGGAGCTGTCTTACAATTCTCTTTCATAGAGTTAAAAGAAATTCATATATATATACACACTCAATGTTTATGCTACTTCACAATTATGATTTTGTAAAAAAGCTGAACTAATGCAATTCTCTCGATAACTACTGGGGAGATTTTTGGCGCAATAGCTAAACAAAAATCCCTCGCTTCCTTTTACTGGTAACTCTTGGTTTTACAGCAAAGGCTTGGTAAAAGTCCGAAATGGAATTATATTAAATCATAATTTCGGACAACTACTAAGCCACTTCGGTAAATCTTAAGTTGTCCGGTTTAACCTTAAATTTACCAAACTTCGAACTTGAACAGTAACATAAATACTAAGCAAGATTTTTCAACGTATATCATCCAGAATTGGTAAAAGGATTGGATAAGGGTGGTTATTTCATATTTATATGTAAGAATTCAAGAGGAAAAGGTGAATAATTTATCATACATTAATATCTTGGGTGCAATTTATTGTGCGTCATAAGCTGTAATTTCTTTTAAAATGGATTATCAGTATTGTTTCTTTCATATGGTAAAGCTAACAAAAACCAACTGCCACGTTTGCTATCTGAACACTTTTTACATGAATGTTACCAAAATTTGTACTAATTTCCTTTCATCACTTTAATTTAATCTGATGTACACTTTTATTGTTATGGCCATGTTTAAAAAACAAGCATTACAAACAGTTAAATTAACAGTCATTATTAATCATTATAATTTAATTAAAACGTAAGAAACTGTTAAGTAAAAAAATTACAAGTTACTTAAAAAAGAAAATAAAAATAACTTTCAAGGAAATTTAAAATATAAATAAATAAATAATTTAAAATATAAATAAAATTTCAGAATGTCTCTTTAAGAAAAAATACACATAAGTTATGTTTTATGATCTCAGAAAGTATAAAATATTAGTTTTGAATCACTGTTTGCAAACAGATATTACATCTATCTTTATAGCTATCCAAATCTAAGAACAGCCTAAACTGGAAATAACAATTACAGTATAACAACTATATCAAAACAAGAAAATCAAACAGTAATAAAAGGTATCGATACCAAGTGTATATGTACTTCAAAAGTTTATCACATTAATGTAACTTTTCCGGGTATTTCAAAAACAATGATTTTCTTAATATGGTAATCCCCATCCATTATAAATCAAACAAAAAATACAGCTTTTCAAAATGAACATTTAAAAAAGAACCCTAAAGACTAGAATCATATTGATTTTCTAAACTGAATTAAATCCTCTTTACTTGAGTTTTAACAATACCTCAATTACAGGTCTGAAACAATAACATGACCAACTAGACAGCTAAACCCCTGGACATATCATTAAACACAAAAGTAATGCGTCTAGAAATACTATTTATTTCACGCCAAAATAATTTTAAAAAAAAAAAAAAAAAAAAAAGGGGGTACATAACTATAAACTTAATTTTGGAAATATTTCACTATTTTTGCTTGCTTTTTAAAAGGTATGTGCATGACATAACTACTATAAAGTGGCGAATTATATAGGCCTACGAATTATTTATAAATAGTGGTGGATAAAAATCTACTAAATTGAATTTATTAAACCAAGAATCACAATTGATGAACTACCACTTTAAAATATTTATTTGCTGTCCGTAGCAAGTTGGTATCCCTGTGTTGAAGACGTTTGAGACACGTCAATTATTGTTTTGACATAAGAAACAAACGACGTCTCCCAGACGTCCTCCTATGTCAAGGGGTTAAAGCTGGCAATAGCAATAGGCGCTACAGCAGAGCTATAAAAACAACATCGTCCAATGATTTTGATGCACACGCTCATCAAGCTTGTACAACTTCGCTGTGGATTTCTAAAACAACGATTTTACTGCATTTAAATCTAATAGAATCGAACTGAATTTCAATCTAATTCACTTCAGACTAATATAGGAAATCTCTGATCTATTAAAAATCAAAAGGGTTAAAATAAATATTTAAAAACTCACCCCAAAGGCCCGAATCATATCGATTTCCAGGCATGAAAATTTAATATTAATCTTTTTTTAACTCAACTAAAACACCTTTACAAAATATTTTCTCCACACCTGACCAACAGGTCTGGAACAACTACAAGCAAAAGTGTGGAGTAACAGTAACATGACCAATGGAAAAGACCAGTAAATGGTTGGAAATACCTTACAAAGAAGACAGCACTGTGATTGGTAAGTCAGGTGATTCATTATAAAACATCTCAAAAATATAGGACTCTTTCTATAGACATGAGGGAGGCAGGTAATTGCACTGCAGGCTATACTGAACAAAGGGATTCTCCCCACTATTCCAAGAACTTTATGGATTAAAGAATCTGCCCTTCTGAAAGGTATCCACCATTGCCCCATTCAAGAAAGAATGTATTTTGTACATGCATCAGAGAGGAGGCTTGGTTCTTACTTTACTTGACAGACATGGTTCCTACTTTGCTTATAACTTATAGTTTCAAACTCTAGAAACTATAAATTATAAGATGAAGTACAAAATGTGATGTCTTTATTTATTTTTATTACAAAATAAGACAACAATTTAAGATAGGCTGTTATACAAGGCAATTTATTATCTTTAAAATCAAATTTATATAAAGTTAGATTAAACATAAGAGAATTAAAAAAAAAAAAAAAAAAAAAAACACTAGCGAAAATCTTTTAAGTTTTAAATAGCAACCAAACTCAATTATAATTTAAATATCAAGTAAAAACTAAGTGACAATATGTGATTTAAATCAGATTTAATTGGATATCTGTAAGCGACGTTACGCGTGTGTAATCGAACGTGATTGGCTTCTGAATTGGCAGATGCCAGGATTTACCTACGATGACGTCACTTGCAGGTATCCGATTTGTAGCATGAAAAATACTTAAAATAAATTTTATGAATTTGAATTCAACTTCCGTTTAATCCTTTGAACAATTTATTTTTATAATATTTAATTTATTATAAATTAATTTAATATAAATTTATTAATATTAAATTTTATATAAATTCATATATTTAATATAAAATTGATTTAACATAAATTAATTATTTAATGTTTAATTTATTTAGTATTTAAAAGATATCTAATTTTTATAAAAAATTCTTTTTTAATTTCTAATTTTAAAAAACTTGTAAGCAATTTATAGAAAATAATATGCACTCTTAGCATTGCATTTAAGGCAAATCGATAAGATCTAAATAAAAACTTCCTGATTATAAATTTAAGATACTTAAGTGATACCTTTTTTACCATTAATATCCCATATTTTAACTAATTTTAATACCTTCAACTTGTTCTGTTTTATACCTGCTCCACCTTCATCTCTTTTTCAAAAACTATCTATTTTTCCTAAATGTGGTACTCCTCATAACGATTTTAAAAAATCATTTTAATACTTAATTTTAATATTTATGAGCTTATAAAAATTTAAAATAAATTATTTTGGAAAAGTTTAGGCTTATATTCTTTACATTAATGCCTCATTAAAAAGTTAATTAAGAATAGTAACTAGCATACCGATTCCTATCGATTCTGCCATATTTGCTCTTTGCATACTAATTGATTTAGCTTTTATAAAAAAAAAAAATTAAAAAAATTCGTTTACAAGTTAACTTTTTTATTTATTAACTCTTTAGTAAGAGTTTTTAACATTTTATGAGTGACTGTTGAAACTTAATCCTCTTTAATGTGTTTAAAATTATTATAGTGCTATAAATTATAATAGAGGTTACAATATGTAAAAACAATCGAAGAGTTTAATCGAAAAATTACGAATTCGTTTGGTTTCAAAATTACCAAATATTAAGCACGTAATCTTATAATACTATTATGTAAAATCTAGACTTTTTGTGGATTTAAAGGCTGCAGCCTCACAATTTTAAAATACACAAAAAATACTCCATATTACTTATTATATGTTATAAGTTTAATCTTGAATAAAGTAAAACAAGGACTCATTATGGATAACATTATACAGCTGCGTTGTAAGTTGCGCAAAATTTTAAAACTGGATTTCGCAGATTCCTTTAGCAATGTCGAAAGAAATGAAACAATTCTTTTTTCATAATTATCATAATGAAATAATTTTAAATTATTATAAAACGTTTTTAACGTTCAAATTGAATTTTAAAGAGAAAAAAAACATAATATAATCTACATCAATAACAAAATTACTTGATATGTCTAATCATAATTTTTTTTTTTTTTTCGTCATCATAATCACCATAAAACTACTGGTTTATAAATTAAAAATTTAACTATGAAAAAAACGCAAAAAATTATGTCTATCCTTACCCTATATAAGAAGTAAATAATAAAAAAAAAGAGAGAGAGAGAATACAGAGTGTTTTAAAGAAAAAAAACACAACATTGTAAAGGTGAAAGCAAAAGGAATAGTTTTTAATGACCAGCAGAGTGAGCGAGTGAGTTCGTCCCATTCAATAGATGGTAGGTGGAAAGAGGAAGTAGCCGTGGGGAAAATCGGGAGTCAAGGTCAAGTTAGAATAAGAAGCAGGTGATTACGGTAGGGGGTATTCCCAAAGCAGAAAAACGAGCTCTGGAATTCCTGGGATTAAAGCATGCTGTTTTATTTACTTATTCTTTTTATTTTTTAAGCTTTTACCAGGTGTCGTTCTATTCAGATATCAGCCGCCATCTTTTTCCTTAATCAATCTATGTTTTTTTTTTTAAATTCCTGTTGTTTACAGCGATTGTTTGGAAACGAAAAATAAATTGAATTCCACAAGGTCGCAAACGATAATTTTGAAACATCAAGAGTAAATTAATCATCATAATTCATTTCAAAAGGCGGAAGTTTTTTTTGTTTTGTTTTTTTGTTGCGGAATTATTATTTTAATAATTGCTAACTAGTAGGTACTTAGTGCTTATTACATCAAATAACATTGAATCAAAATTATAAATCCCCACGTTACCATAATTCAACAATTAAACAAAAAGTCATAAAATTTACAATTCTGAATTCCAACGTCCTAGCAAAAATAAATAAATCTAAGTTTTCAAAACATTTTTAAATCATCAGATTTATGCATCACAACTCTAAACTCCAACCTCCTAAAATAAATAAAAAATTTATAAAACCAAACAGTTTTTATATCAGACAAAAGTAATTTTATCATTTTACATCTATCTTCCGTATAAACTTATATCAGCGAAAAAAAAAAAAAAGATTTAAGCATGCATGACGTCAACTATTTGATATCATAAACAGGGGGATAAATAAATATTTCTGAAGCACGCATTTTATCCATCATTATCTCATGGTTATGAAAAATTAAAAGATAATGAACGTTATAAAAGTGAAAGAATTCAAAAGTGATAAAACAAGATTGTTTAGAAATAATATTGAAAAAATTTGTAAAATTTTAACTTTTACATTTAAAAACCAAATTAGTTAATATCTAGGAATAATTAAAACTGACAAATGCAGATTAATAATTATTTTTCAGCACAACAAAAATATTTTTAGCAATTCTATATATCTATATATTACTTACAATTACAATTTTTCAAAAGAAATTTTTCGGTTCAAGCAAAATATCTCAGATGAAAATTCAATCATTTTAAACACATAAGATAACATTTTTAATAATGGATTTGGGAATGATAAAAATGAAAGCAATGTAAATTTGTAATTGAAAGTATTATCAAACAGTTTATGTTAGAAATCATTATTGCGAAATTAACAAATGGAATTTGTTTAAATTATTCGGAAAAAATCGTCTGATAAGAGAAATTATAGAACACCTAATTTTTGCTTATCACTATGAAAAAATATGTCTTTTTACAATTCTAAAATCTAACATTTAAAATTTTTTTAACCATGGAACAAACTTTAAAAAAAAAAATTGTTTTGTTTATTTCATTTGATTATTATAGCAGACGATTCCATCAGCCGTAAATTAATTTCTCAGACGATTATAACCGTACAGCCACAGAGCAACTAAGCATGCAATGTTAATCAAAGGAGAGGGACTACGGTACTCACCTCTCTCTTTGCTATAACCTTGTTTTCTACGTGGCATAGTCACCGATGCTGAGAGAAATTCCGACGGTCTCTCCCCTGTTTTTCAACCCAGTTCGCAGATCCAACAGGGAAAAGCCCTCGGCTGGCGACTCGCACAACCAAACATTTGGAATCTACCAAGTAATCGATCACATCTCACATAAACAAACTCATCGATTCTTTTAGCTAAGTAACAGATAACAAAAACATTGGGGCAGTTGAAAGTAACATACAATTCACATTAAAGTTCAAAATAATACACAGCCCATCCTCATATCTTGCTCGGATACCCCGTCTACGACGAACTGTGTACAACCTTGAGCACTCTCGCTGACGTCATGGAACACCCGCCAAATCGCAAACGAGGTTGAAGGATATCCCTCGCCGCCATGTTGTCAGGTGATAAAAATGATTTCCACCGTTTTTGGCACGTTATCGCTCTTGGGCAATCATATTAAAAAGAAGTAATTCTATCTGGTTATTATTGATTATTATACGAAAAAAATTTTGAGATTAAGTCAATAAAAAAGCAATTTATTTTGTAATTGTCAGTTTGAAATAAAGTTTTATACTATGCTTTTTGGAGATATAAGAATACGAAATTATTATTATGTCGGTGAGGTTTGATAAAGATATTGTAAAATCATTTATCATTTTGGAAACATTTTATTGATCAGTATGAAGTTTTTCTTTATTTCATAGTTTCTTTTCTAAAAAAAGAACTGTTTGATACGTAATTAGTGTAAGAAATTCAAAATATTTCAAGTTTGTAAACATGAAAAACTTATTTAATGATAAATCTGAACAGCTATCTATTGCGCTATCGTTTTAATTGTAAACTACTTGTTCCTCGATAGATTTTTTTTATCTAATTAAGATAATTTTATTTTTATCAGTTCTAATTTAGAACGTACAAAAGTCATTGCTGTGGGTAATAGCATTTACAATTGGAAAGAAAAAAAAAACATACTTTTATTTGTACAAACGAATGAATAGAAATGCTATTTTATAAGTTTTAAATACCTCTCATAAAATAAGTATACAATTTAAAAAAAAAAAAAAAAAAAAAAAAAAAAAAACGATAAAGAGGGACTATATGTGACACATTTTTTGAAAACTTATTTCAAAACATTAAAAAAAGTTTTTTGAACAATGAGTTATAATTTAATATTATTTTAAATCCCTTGAGTTAGTTTAATGAATAAACTTATTATCCCATGTTTTTCATAAATGAAATTTTAGTAAAATTAATTAAAATTTAGTATGATGTACTACATATCATACTGATCAAAAGTCTCAATAAATTTAAAGATCCTATTTAATTAAATTGTCGAAAACGTTTTAGATCATCTAAAATCTAACATTAATTCATTCACATTATTCTGTTTTCGATTTAAACTTTTTTGTTATTTCCCTTCGAAAAATGAGAAAGAAAGAAATAAAAAGAGAGGAAAAAAAACTAAGGTTCCCACAACAACAAACTAAGTGTACACAAACGGTCGAATTGAAATGAGAAAATAAAATTTGATTAAAATACTTAACTTCTTGGCACTGAATTTAAATTTATCAAAAACATACTAGTTGTGTATCTTGACTCTAATTAGTAGATATGTAATATTTACACTCCTTTTTTTTAAATTTAAAGCAATTGGTTTGTATATATGTGTATCAAAGTATAGGAGGTACGTTTACATCCCAATTGTGAATTCATTTTATCTGTATTTTAGTATGATAATTCAATACATTAAGGGGTGTTTGGGGGCATTTATGTGGAATAAGGAGCGATAAATGAAAGCATTCATCTTAGGAAGTCGCAAAAACCATTTTTGAATCAATTATAAACAACTAAACACAACTCAAATTTATTTAACCAAATATCTTGAGCTATCTGGCCGTCCGTCGGGCTAAACGTTGGTGGTTTTCGTCTCCATAGAGCTCAAATGCAGTTAAATTCAGCAAGAAGGCGAATTTGCGCCTATGCTTGATCCAGGAGTTCTCTTGTCTTTTGGATCGGGTTCAAAATTACTTGTCTATAGAGTAGAGCATTATTTGCCTTATATCTGGAAAGAATCGTCTACGATTTAACGCTGGTGACAATTTCAAACAATAAAATTTAATACGAATTGTTTTGATTACAAAAGAAATATATAATAGGATTGTTTTTTCCTTTTTAAGAAAAAATGAATAACATTTTGTTGGAAATTTTAAAGCAAAAAAATAAAAATTTTATTATTGAATAATTTTTGCTAATTCATACCAAAAATTCAATTAGATTTAAATTTTTATAAATATGCGGAGGTTAATGACTATTTTTAACGCAACCCTTAGAACCCTCGTCAAAAGTTTAATAAAAACGTCCACATATTTGAGGTCGCTATTTAATATTTTAGAAAAAAAAAAAAACTATTTAATTCTAACGAATCATTACAGAGGAAAGCGTGAGTAAAACATCAAAGCTTGTTTAATTACCCGAGAATATGGAGATAAGCTGATAGTTGAATATTGGTAATACTTCAAGTTTCAACATCTAATCAAATTGATTTCGATGTTTATCCTCTCGCTTCCTCATTTGTGATTCGATAAATTTGTATCCTGTTTTTGTTTTTTCCTCACTTAAATATCCATTTATGCCACCTATAACACTCAAATCAAACCCAACCTTTCTGAATTATTTACAGTACGACATGTAATGTTCTTCCGCTTTAAAATAGTTCACATGGAGTTTGTTATAATTTTGTTGAAAGAGAAGGCAACAAACTAATACGGATACTATTCATGAGAACAGCAGTAATTACGAAGAATTTAATCAGAAAGAACGTGGAAATTCTTTAAACTTATATTATGAATGATCACTATGCGTATTCAAGGCGAAAAATAATTTTTCTTACGATTTTAAGCTTAATTCTAAGTTATTTTTAGTCCATTTCATTTTTAAAAGTTTTCAGAACTAAGAACTATGCTAAATAATATTGCTACGTAATTAGGTTATATGCTATGGATAGTACTTGTAGCTTAGGTACCTCAAACTAAATGTAAGTGGTTGATTGTATATGAGCAATTCTACAAATAAACGCCAATTAGAAGGCCAAAAAAAAAAAAATTGGGGGGGGGGGGGGCGCACTATTTGTACATGAATTTTCTTCTTTTTTACACCCTAAAAAGGCAAGAAAAAATCGTGAACATGAAATTTTTTCTCTGTGACATACTATAAATGTGACATACTCTTTCTGACATACTCAGATAAATCTGAGCCATTTATTCAGATAAAACGATTTTTACATAAATATAATATTATTATAATGTCTCTCTAAAATGTATTTATAGAGATTTCATACTATAAGATTATATTTTAGTATAAAAAAACAAAAAAATTTTTTTTTATCAAAGTTCGTAAATTGAAAAAATCGGGAAAAATTTAAAATTGATGTTTTGTCATTTAAAGTATGTCACAAAGAAAAAATTTCATATTCATAATTTTTCTTGCTTTTTTAGGGTGTAAAAAAGAAGAAAATTCATGTAGAAATAGCGTGCCCCCCCCCCCCAAAAAAAAAATTTCTTTTTGTTTAGCCGCCTAATTTGCGTTTATTTGTAGAATTGCTCATATGAGCAATTCTACATATAAACACCAATTTTTATACTAAAATATAATCTTATAGTATGAAATCTCTATAAATACATTTTAGAGAGACATTATAATAATATTATATTTGTATAAAAATCGTTTTATCTGAATAAATGGCTCAGATTTATCTGAGTATGTCAGAAAGAGTATGTCACATTTAAAGTATGTCACAAAAAAAAAAATTTATGTTCACAATTTTTTCTTACCTTTTTAAGGGTGTAAAAAAGAAGAAAATTCATGTAGAAATAGTGTGCCCCCCCCCCCATTTTTTTTTTTTTTTTTTTTTTTTTTTTTTTGGCCGCCTAATTGGCGTTTACTTGTAGAATTGCTCATATACATGTATGTGACTGTGATTAAGTAAAATTAGCTTATACTTGGTTACATGGTGACCTAAATTAGACGGGCGATTTTTAAGAATTTATAGCGGAGAAAAGCGGCTAAGATGAAAAAATTTTTTCAAAGGAATAAATATTTTCTATCAGAGTTTATAATTAAACCTGAAAAACTTTTTGATAGATGGCACTGCAGATTGTAAATTTATAAATCAAAGAGGAAGAAAAATTGAAAATCAGAGCAGGATTTTTCGAAATCATTCAGTGTTTAAAAATAGTATTTCGATATTTTCGAAAAGACCTACATCAGTCACAATCACAAAGCGTAATTACATGTCAAAATTTGCAGACTTTAAGCGACATCCGTATAAAAAAATTTTGCAGAAGGAAATATAATTTTTGCGGAAGAAATAAAAAATTTTTGCAGTTCCGAAACTCTGTGCAGAAGGAAACTCTTTGCCTTGTCACATGATTTTGTTGCAAACATTTTTTATTTTTTTATCTTTAACATTTTCTTGTTATGACTTTTTTTAAAAACAGTCAGTCTAATCTAGGACAATCTATATACTCAACAAGATTTATGTTTAATGACAAAAGATCCTCAAATTTAGCGATAAAATGCGTTAATTGGCGAAACCAATAGAAAGATGTTGTAATCTTTAATGTAACAGTTCCGAAACTCTTTTAAAAAAGTTAGAAAAAAAAAAAAAAAACATTTAATCGTTTAGTTATAAGAGTTCGTAACTGGAAGAGAAAAAATTTTTTCATTTACTGCGATTAGTTTTTTCTTAACAACGAAGAATTCGGAAAGATGACAATATAAACAATTTATTTACTCCGAAGTTTATTCGAAATTTAAGCAAAGTGAGATGTGCTGCTCATTTTCAGACATAAAAGTTCGTGACTGCGAAACAATCATAATTATCCTGCAAAAATGTTTCACTAAACTGAATTACATGGTATTTTTAATAATAAATATGAAACTATGCTTCAACTTTGACATAAAATAACTCATTAAGCAAAAAAGAAAAACAGGAATACAGAATAAATGAAAATAGAGAAATGGACTTACTATAATTCCGGTTCTATGAACAAAAATATTCCTCAATGTCTGAACATCAAAAATTGGCAAAAGATATTTGGTGTTTCAACACTGAGGAAGGTTATTTTATCAGAATTCACTTGCTAAAAAATCTGACTCTTTGCTTAAAGGAGCTCATAAAAAATAATGCCTTTACTATTGTTTTTAAGAAAACTAGTTCTATTATTCTTTCAACATACAAGCTAAGAAGAGAAAGAAATATTTTTAAAATAGAAACTTAACAAAACTTCGAAAGAAGAAAAAAAACTATACTCGTATTAATATAAAAATCTACTTATAACTGAACCACGTACCCTTAATTCAAATTTTATATTAGGTGCATTTTTACTAGAAAAAAGTTAAGAAATGAATTTTGTTGTAGTTGTTTAGAAGTGTGTAACTGCAGCAGTTCGTAATTTCTATAAACTTAGCATATGACATATAAAAACTTAGAGGGCTTAGTCAACTCTGGAAAATTATTAGAGTTAATCGAGTTAACCCCATTAAGAAGGCGCCTTCGGGAATCTAAGCCAGAGGTTCCCAAATGGTGTTCCAAGGAGACCAAGGGTTCCATGTAAGGGTAAAATGGGTTCCGAGGGTTAGGACTTTTTTTTATCTCCCAGAAATGATTTTTGAAACCTTTTAGGTATTTAGATCTAATTAATAATCTATTAGTTATTTATTACAGTTGTCTTCATGGAATTATTTAAAGTGAAAATGCCAATAGAAAGAAAATTGTTTAATTTTCAAATAAAAAAAAATTTTTTTTTTTTGGTCGTATGCCTGTTTAGGCAGAGGGGTGCAATTGTTCTTCAGTGGCGCCATCTATTGGCAAGAACCATTCACACAACCACAAGCCCGTTTATAGGGCTGGTCACATTCACACACACAAAGGAGAAAGGACATAGAACACGCAGAGAGAGAAAGAAACACCCCTGCCTTGCCCGGGATTCGAACCCAGAACCTTTCTGATGCAAGGACAGATCCCTGCTCCCTACACAGGCCGGTCGGCTCTAATAACAATATTTTTAACATATGAAATACGTTTATAATTTTTTTTGAATTTAAAAATTAAGAATTGATTCCTATAACAATTTTATGAAAGGTGTTTGCATTTATGAAAAATTGCGTTGACATTTCCCATCGCGCTTTTCAAATCATAGTAAAGCAACTAAACTCGTTAATAAAGAACTATGTTTCCCTGGTAACCATTTTCAACTTTTGAAATGTTCTTTTAGCTGTCGTTCGCTTATGTGTATATCCCAAAATTTAGTTTAAAACTAAATTAGATACCGCTCCAAAAGTTGTGAATTCAACTGTCGGATATAAGAATCAATTGAAGATAATTATGAAAATAAAAATTTATTCCTCTTTTTAAATATTTTCAAAATAAAGTAGTTCTTTATTGGTAACGAGGGGTTAAATCGTTCACAATTGTTCTAATTTACTTTATTATTTATAAAATCGGGGCTTTTATCTTTTAGGGTTCGGGTTCCATAGTTGAGAAATTGGGAACTGCTGGGTCTAAGCCGCTGAATGCCAGAGTAAAATACTATGTTTTATATGAATTGAATAAATACCAGTTTACAATAGATTTAATATTGCAATCATGTTGTCAATGTGCACTTTTGTTTTAACTTTACAATGAAGCTTAGAAGAAGTTACTTTTTTAGAAATAACTATACCAACTTCGAATACAATCGAGTTTTACGTTTTAACTTATTTGATCAGATACGGGACTATTTTATGTTCAGGACATAAAAATTTTAACAATAAGTTGCGTCAGAATATTTGTAATTCCTGACTTTTTATATATATTAAATTCTGAAACAATTTATCACTGAAACTTTTACTTCAATGGTAAACATGCACTTTTACCAGTGGCGTGCCAAAAGTTTTTTGACTGGGGGCAACGTTTTTTTGTACGATCTCATATTTTAAAATTAGTTGTATTATTTTAATATTGTAATTTATCTAATTGTAATTACGAGTATTAAAATTATTTCCGTTGTTTATGACTATGATTTAACTATTACATTTACACCAACAAATTAGTTAACAAAAAATGATTTATCAATCGAAAACAATTTAAAAAGAAAAAAATGTGCATTAAAATTTAATTAATTTTGTAATTTTACTCCTTTAAATTTGTTAATGATGAGCAAGACATTTTATATACATTTTAATCATAATGACACGAAATGGTTTTTCGCTCCTCAGAAACATATTGAATCAAGAATAATTTGTGATTTAAATTTTGATTCTGACAATTTAATCATAAATATAAATTTTCAGTTTACAAAAAATGAGAATTAACTTTAAGATATTAATTTAATTTTAATGATTAAGCGCAAGGTATAAAAAGAATTAAAACAAAGGAATAACGTAAGAGAGATTAATTTCTCAAATTGAATCTTATCTTAAAATGACTTTGAATTTTAACAAGTCTTCTGATTTTCTACTTTATTCCAAGGTGAAATTGTAAATATATACTACAAAGAAAAAAAAATATATACAATTTAAATTACATAAATATGCAGTAATTCAATGAAGTAGAATCAACTTTATCACATTAATTAAATTTTCGTGATAAAGGACAATGGGATGAAAAAATTAAAACAAATTATGGAATTAATTTTCATTTTGAAATAGTTTTTGATTTCAACAATTCTTCTGATTTCTCTGGTTTATCCATCTCAATGTAAAAATTACGTTTACATAAAAGGAGAAATATATACATATACACAAAGTAAAATATATGTATATATATCTTCCTGCGTGCCATATTTAAATATGTTTCTTATTTACAGAAGTATAATCTAAACACATTGTTAATAATAACCAAAATTTTATTGTATATTAGAAGTTACATGGTTATTATTATTATTATTTTTTTTAATTTATCAATGTAATATTATTTTTCGAATTATAGCTATTCGAAACAAAATTGGGTAGCTGGATAGCGAAAAAGACTAATGAAAATTTAAAAAAAAATTTTGTAAAACCTAATGATATTGGGAAATTATGTTATTACTTTTAAAATATTTAAAAAATTTCAAGTATAAATTGAATGAAATATATTTAAAGAATTTAAATTATTTTAACAAAATATAGGGAAAACAATTAACAAAAATATCACTAGCATTAACAACGCAAAAGCTTAAATCCGATGAAAATGAAATCTAAAAAAATTTTTTTACAATTAAACAAAAAATAAATCTGAAAAATTTGTTGTACTTAAAAAAATTATTACATAGTTTTTCATGTAGACTTATTATTTCATTAATGAGAATTAAGAGTTACGGGTTACAAAATCAATCACAAAAATAATCAAAAAGTTCTATTTAGCTTAAAAATGTTTGAAAAATAGCAAGGACCGATGAATAAAAATTATTATAGTGAAAATGAAAATCCGAAGAAAACGATATTTTTTAAAACAAATAACAAAAAATTAAAGTAAACTACGAAGCTTGAAAATTAAAATGTGAGGAAAATGCATTTCAATAATGCATGACTAAATATAGAAAGTAAATAAAGTAAGTCAAAAATCGTAATTACTACGCCAGGTATATACCGGAAAAAAAAAAAATGCATTAAACTGTGTCTGGCGCACAAGAAAAGGAATAAATTAAGAGATTACTGATCATTACTGAGCAACATTAGAATCGTCAGCACTGCGTATAACTGAAAATTGCAAACATAAGATGGTTCTGACTAAATGGTTCTGAATTGTTGGGACGATTTTTTTTCCAGATTGCAGCTATCCCCATTATTTTAAGGGTCATGAATCTGCATACTTTGAAAGAAATTTTTTTAATTCAAAGCAAGTACGTTTTTGTGGGGGTAATTTCTTGACTTTTAATATCGTCTACTCTTACACTACTCTAACTATTTCGCATAGGGTATCGAACCATTCAAATTGAGTCCAGCGAAAATCCGATTGTTTGATCTTAGAGTGTTCGCTTTGTTTGTTTATGACTAAGTCTAAGCCGCCACTAAGTCTGCGGCAGTCTGGTGCTATGGAAACAAGAAGAGGGCATTTTAGGGAAGGTAGCTTCGATGAAGAGGTCTCCTTTTCTCTCGCCGAAACCAGTTCTAAAGAGAGACCCCGCACCCCTACTTGAAATAATCATACCTCGTTACCATAGTGACCGCCACAGCTCCAGACGAATGTCTGGCAGAGTACCTATCTTAAACAAACAGTAGTTCGATTTTGCTACAAAATAGAAAGCTTTAGCCTCTTGCTCCTTGACGTACATAAATAATGTGAATCGAGATTATTTGAAGTACCTGCACTGCACAGAATCACAAATTAAAAGTGCGTAAGCGTTGAGAGATACGCGGGAGCAGTATTTGCCGTATATCTAAAGAGCGTTACGCGGAAGAGCTAAACCTCTCTAATAACGTTTATAACGAGATAATAATTTGTGTTTGGCAAGGTTTAGCCGCTTCTGTACATATTCCGTAAATTTTCACATTTAACTGAGCAATTAGAATATGAAAAGGCAATAGCTTTCTTTTATCTTTGTTTTTATCACTTTTAGTAAAAAAATTTGATGAAAAAGAAAAACTAAATATAAATCGCTACTAAATGGATATTCAATTATTTCAATAATTCTTTATAAAATTGAACAATGTTTTAAACTTAGTTTTTAAGAATTGGGTGTCAATGTTGTCTATGAATTTTTGTTTCCTTCTTCGAAATGAACTATTGTTACAATTAATAATTTTAGTTGAGATTCCTCAAAGTTTTCAGGAAATCCCATGAACAATTGGATCTTAAGGCGAGGATTTTCATTTTGAGTGATACAGAAAACTAATTATTAGAAGAGAAATTTACACTGATAACTATAAAATCGATGATGGCTCCCGATTTTTACTTTACCCAGGGACTTCTTTTTTCTCTTTCAGTCGAAATCTTAAAAGAAATTATCAAATTTTTTTCTTAGATGCATACTTCTATATTCATTTTTGCATATTTTTATCTTTTCGAAATTATTTTTTAAGAAATAACTTTTTTTTGTACATAAATTTTAAAAAAAATACCGAAATTAGTTTTTAATTGAACTAAATATTATAGTTTTATTATTTTAAGTACACTAAATGAAAAACAAATTAGTTATAGAATTTTTAAAACTGGATATGATGAATTTGAAAACTAAAGATAAAAACAACATGCGACGTGTGTTATTTATGTTAATTAATGATAAAAACAAACACAAAAACAACAATCTTAACGCCAAAACAGTTCTATTGATATTGTCTATCAAAGAAACAAATTTTTAAAAGAAGCTATTAAGGATATAGGTCGTCAAATAAAACTAAAATATTTTGATTTAGATTATTATTATTATCCGGTATACAGAAAGTCCGGTATGATGGAATTAACAGGTCAGACACTGAACATAGTATTTCGAAGGTCTTATAACATCAAAAAATAGATTTAATGTAAAATGAAGACTTTGTTGAAAGTATATCTCAGTCTATATATAAATGAGATAAAAAGATATAGCAAAATTAAAAAAGAATAATAATATTTGGAGCTGATTTAATTCATAAGTTATTACTTATTATTATTTTTTAACTTAATTTTTCAGAAAAATTTAGTAAATATCTGTATTGTTATATTGATTTTGAAGTTTATAAGACTGGAGCATATATCACTTGCAATGGAAGATTCTAACTTAAAATTAAATAAATAAAGTAAACATAAAAAAGTATTTAATAAAGTATCACTAGTCAACAAGGTAATTATAGTACAAGTCATGAAGTGTCAATTTTGTAAAACTTCTTGAATGTGTTTAATTTATTGTAATAAAAAATAAAATCACTTATTGGTTTCAAATCGATGTGTGTGTTTGCATGTGTTATAGAAATTGGATGAAATTTTAGGGTTAAAAAATTATTATCACATATTATTAGGGTATCACATATGCTATCCTTTTAAAAAGTCACTGTTAAAAAATATTCAGCAGATCTTTAACATCGAGGTAAAAATAAAGTTGCCTTACTCCAGTGTGTACAGGGACCTAAAAATATGGCTATATTTTAAAAAAAAACCATTTTTGAATATTTCGCCTATTGAAACTTCTGATAAGAATGACATGTATTTTATCAGAATATATATATTCACGACGTCATGCAATTATATATGACTAAACAATCATGACACAAACCTATTTATTAATTTATTTGTTTGAAATTGCAAAGCAAGTATCATACCAAAGAAAATCGTCATACAACTTTTTTCCTAAATAAAAACTCTTTTTAATGACTTGTTTTGACAATAAAATTTATTTGCTTCGGATATTTAAAGAGAAAAAAAAAATTTTAAAAATGTGGAAAAATAAATAAAATTTAAGCAATTTTATATCTAGTGTTTTTCTCATCTTGTTCTAGTTTAATTTATCTGGATTTAAATCGAAATTGGAAACGGAAAATAAAAATATTAAATTGATAAAGAGAAATATTCACATTTTTAAGAAATGATAAGTTAAATAGTGTTGATCGAATTAATTTTTTATCTTCTATCAACAGCATTTACAATTTCGGCATTAAAACTTTTAAAAATTAATACTTCAAATTCAGAAAAATTATTCATGAAAAAAGCTTTCACAAAGTTAATTAGCACAAGCTAATTAACACAATTTGACCATCCTATAAAAGTATGATTAAAAAAACTACAAAAATTATACTGAAATTTCCCCCCTCCACTGTTACGGAAATAAATTGCCCCATTTTTAAAAATATGTGTTTTGTATAATTAAAGTTTTTATTACTGAGAATAATAAAATATTATGGAAATTTTTAATGAAGCTTTTTTTAAAAAATTTTTTTGACATTTTTATAGTTAAAAATGTAAATGGTAGTTACTTTCTTGTATTGAGATGAAAATTATCATTAGTTAAGTTATACAAATTATTGTTGATGCATAAAGGTTTTTTCAAATGGTTTATTTGACATGAGAGAGTGAGAGAGAGAGAGTAATTGTGTAACGGATTTGGTGTTTGAGTTCTGCTCTACTTAATCATATAATAGATATAATGGTTATCATATAAGATAAAAATAAAATGGTAAATTTAAAATATTAGGAAAAGAAAAAAAAAAAAAAAAAACATCTTTTGGAGCTGATATATTGCATTCTTCATCGTGTTATTTTCCTGTTTTTAGAATTAACAGTTTTAACAGTAAACTTTTGTGTAATTAAAATAGCTAAAAGAGAAAATTCAACAGAGAGCGTTTATTAATGTCAGTCTAAGAAATGTCTTATCACAAAATGACCAGAGAAAATGTCATCAAATGTCTTCCCCAGTTTAGATCCCTTTAAAAAGCATTTTTTCCTCACAAAATCTGTTGTTGTTGTTGTTTCTTATCCTCCAATTGTCTGACAGAGTCAGACAAGATCCAGTAGTTTGTTGACCCTCAAAAATTCGATAACAAGAAGTGGAGTAGCGTCTTCCTTGGAAAGGCCCAAGCAGTCAAGGATATGTTCAGCAGAGGCCTGCTGGGCTTCACATTTGGAGCAGACTGCATAAGTCTTTCTTCCTTCAAAGTACGATTCGTGTGTCCACTTGCAAATCTGGAAATTGCTGTTTGAGTCGCTCTATCACTTATGAACAAGTGAAGAGCCCGGTTCCTTGGCCGCATACCAGTGGTGAGAGATGGCACTTTTTTGATAGATGGCTTTTGATTTTGGACTGAATCTCTGAGTAGGTTAGGGCTGAAGACGAAGGTGTTGAATGACTACAGCCCTCCTTGGCCAAGCGATCCGCTTGCTCATTGCTAAATATGTCAACGTGAGATGGTATCCACCGAAGATGTACATCGTGGTGCTTTGAAATAAGTTGAAGTTTAAGAAGGATGGAGATGCTTGTTTTGTCTCCAACTTTAGTCCAATTGTGTAGGTGTTGAAGGGTCACCAAAATCTATAATTGCTTGTTTAAGACAATTTATGATAAGATATGGTTCTAATAAGATATGGTTCTGGGGATATCTGACTTTTTAAAAAGAGTACAAAGGAGCAAAGGGACATAAAAATGAAAATTAAAGAAGTACTTTCTCCCATAGTGTAACATGATGTCTCCCGTAGTGTTGAGGAGTTAAATAACTGTCTTCGTGGGTGGCTTGGCCACCAGTACTGTTTGTCTAAGATAGATACTCTGAACGCCAGTAAGTCTGCGGCAGTCTGGTGCTATGGAAACAAGAAGAGGGCATTTTAGGTAGGGTAGCTTCGATGAAGAGGTCTCCTTTTCTCTCGTCGAAACCAGTCCTAAAGAGGGACCCCGCACCCCTACTTGAAATAATCATACCTCGTTACCATAGTCACCGCCACAGCTCCAGCCGAATGTCTGGCAGAGTACCTATCTTAGACAGATAGTATTATATGCAGAGGTGGGTGGAAAGGAAATTGTTGAAAGTCAAGGGATTCTTTGAAACCAATTTTTATCAGTGAAAGATGCCTTTTATTACTCTTTCCAGGGAAGGGTAAAAGAAATGAAATTATTTTAGTTTTCTAAACTTTCGATACATTTTTTACGCAATGCTTTTTTTGAGATGTATTTTGTTTTTAAAATTGTTTTTTTTTTCTCGTTTAATTACGTGTATAGAAAGTTAATCATATGTAAAAAATAGTCTTTGTCTTACAAAAACAAAACTTTCTACTTGGAAAAAACAGTTTTTTTTTTTTTTTTTTTTTTTTTTTAATAAACTTACCAATTTAACTTAACTTTATTTTCACGAATGTCTAAATTTCACAAGGGGCAAAGGACATTATTCGCCCTTCAATAAAATTTCAGAGGAAAATAAAATTAAAAAAACTTTAAAGTTGAAAAAATGATCTTTGTTTTCTAAAATTAGCAATTTAACTTAACTTTATTTTCATGAATGGTTATATTTCAGAAGGGGCAAAGCATATTATTCGCCGCAATTCAATAAAATTTCAGAGGAAAAGAAAATTTTTAATTTTGAAAATAGCTTTAAAGTAGAAAAAAATAGGGCTTTTTAAAAAGTTACTTTAATTTGGCTTCATTCTCACGAATGCCTAAATTTCCAAAGGGGCTAAGGCACTATTCGCTCCCTCAAATGAATTTCAGAAGAAAAAAATGTTTTTTTTTTTTTAAAATTTGAAAAAAGTTCCTTTTAAAAAAATACCAACTTATCTTTATTTTCAAGAATGGCTAATTTCAGAAGGGGTGAAGTACATTATTCGCCCCTTCAATTGAAATTCACTGTAAAATAAAGTTTTTGATTTCGAAAATAACTTTAAAGTAGAAAAAGAAATGATTCTTTTTTTCTAAAGTTATCAATTTAACTAGGCATTATTTTCACGAATGGCTATATTTCAGAAGGGACGAAGCACATTGTTCACCCTTCAATTAAACTTCAGATGTAAAAAAGTATTTCACTTAGAAAATCGCTTAAAACTAATTTAAATTGACTTCATTTTCGTGAATGTCTAAATTTCAGAAGGGGCGAAACGCATTATTCGCCTTTTTATTAAATATCAGAGGAAAATAAAGTTTTATTTTTGAAAAATAGCTTCAAAGTTGAAAAAAAAGAGCCCTGCCTTTATATTTATTATAACCTCTTGCTTTAATTTCAGAGGGAAATAGCTTCAAAGTTCAATGAAAAAGTTTTTTTCTTTCTAAAATTTCACTTTTTTACTATTTTTAATCGGAATTTTACTTGATTTTACTTTCTCAAATGCTTAAATTTCAGGAGGGGCGAAACATATTGTTTGCCCCCTCACTAAAATTTCAGAGGGGGCGACGGCCCACTCTGCCCCCCTCCCGGCTGGCACGCCACCGACCTCTGCTGATAAATTTGAGCAGCGAGAATGTGCATCTTACTATCATATGTTTGAAACGGGAAATTCATACTATTTTTCATATATAACAGGTTTATTGTGAGACAATGATTAGGCAGAATTCTTTTGCTTCTTTTTCTGAGAACTGCAACTGTTGAACAAGACACTGCAAAAGCAGTTCCTAGATGGCGCCACGCTTTATCAACGAAATAGAAAGCCGCATCAAAATGGCTTCTTCAACACTAAAACCGACGGAAAACACAAAATATGCATTTACATAGTGCCCCATAACCACTTTTGAATTTTTCTCTGAAGACAAAGAGCAGATTAAAATATAAAAATATTGCATCCTCTAAAAATGTAATTCGTTATTTAATCAAGCAGGAAGAGTTAAAGTTGTTAAAAGTTAAAGAGAGGAGGCATTTTTAACCCGTTTTTTTAATAAACATTTTTGAAACTTGTCATTAAATTTAGATTAAATTTATAATCCATTATTTATTTAAAACATCCGTTGCCTTCTTGAAATTATTTTAAATAAAATGCTAATGAAAAAGAAATTGCAATATATATTGTATGTACGTAATATTTCTAGTAGCAATGTATCGAGTAAATTCTGAAAAAAGACATGGATTTCTAAAAAAAATAACCCATCATGTTTTCAAATCAAAATAAATGGCTAAATGTATTAATGAAAAAATATGTTTCCCTAATACATTTACAACAGTTTATTTATAGTTTTCATTTCAACAAGGACCATAATTCGGAAAATTTTATTCATTTTTAATTTCGGGGTCGTTCAAATGTTACGAATGCAATATTTTTGTCAATTTTGGACTGCCCTGCTTCTTCATGGCAAAAAAAAAAAAAAAAAAAAAAAAAAAAAAAAAAAAAAAAAAGAAGCATATCACAGATTTCTCCCTGCTTCTCTTCGTTGGAACTTCTCTTCATGGGAATAATCGCAACATTTTAACTTGGAATTTAACTGTAGTAATCTAATTTTAGGATAAAATTCAACTAAAAGATGCAACTTTCCGTGAAACAAAATTTACGTTTTTAAATTAAATCAAATGGCGACTACATTTTAGAAAATTCATATTAAAATATTCTTTAGGAATCAGTTGTATTCAAAACTGTTGACCCCGAAACTCTTCGGAGAAATATTTTCTTACCGCAAATTCAATTTTTTTCTCCAAAATATTACATTTTCCCCTGTGCAATTTTTGTTATATTTATAATGTTTCAAAATTTATTTTCTTTAAAAAAAAACAACTTTATTTAAAAAAAAAAAAATGAATTTAAAATAAGGAGATTTTAATGTCTTGGGTGAGCAATGCCCATTTCCCTGCTCCCCCTTGCCAGCAAAAATAAGCAAATCACACTCATCCTCCTCGCTTCGAACGGCTCCTTGTGTATAAACATAAACAACAAATTCATAGCTAGAGGATAGGTTCAGTTCTAGCACTACGAATTCAGCTGTCGGACGTAAAACCTAATTTAAGATTATAGGTGATGAAACGATGAAAAAAATTTGTTTTCCCCTTTTAAATATTGTCAAAATAAAGTAGTATTTTATAGGTTAATGCGTTCACAATTGTCTTCACATTTAACTTTATTTTTAAAGCCGTGGTTCTGCAGAAAGAAAATAGATCATTTAAGGTTCCATAAACGAAGAAATTTAAAACTGCTGATTCAACTCAGGAACGAAAATGAAAGAAAATCATGATTGTAGGCTTGGTGTGGATTACGTGTCCTCGAATGTATTAGTTTTTTCATCGTCATCGATTGTGATGATGTGTTAAAATGAAATACAATTATTGTGCATCCTTCAAATTAAAACTTAATAGCTGAATGTTTCGATAAGAAGTTATTTGTGCAAGTCATATTTATTAATTTTGCCGCATAAGAAAATTGTACTTCTTTTCCTTTCCAACAAGCATTTTTAAAATCGTTTTGTAGAAGGAACTAGTAAGTTTGTTTTTATTTCATATGAAAGGAAGAACGTTTTTCTTTTGTGAAGTAATTTATTTTTCACAAAAAAAACTCGAACTATTCATAATACCACTTTTTAGTATTTATTTTGTGTGTGTAAATAAGTAAAATAAAGGCAAAAACTATAAATATGGATTGTTACATCATTATGGAAGAAAAAACAAAATCCAACAGAACTGCAAATTCCGACAAATTTAATTCAACCTCGCTTGTGTGTTCGGGCAATCATCCTATCTGTTCTAAATTGTAAGTTTGCATTAATTTGAAAATAATTGTGAAAATAAACTCTCCTATTGTGGAAGTATGTATTAACTTACACTTGAGAGACTTTTCGTAACAAATTCTGTTTCACCTTCATTTAAATTTATACATAAAATAGTTAGTACACGTAATCCTAGAGAGTAAACCCTGAAGTTTCAAATGCCGAGAAAATGTTTTCAAAATAACAAAATATGGCAGGATTACTTCCCTAAAGCGTAATCCAGTTATGATTTGTTTGCATAATGATCTATTTTTTAAAAAAAATTTTAACGTTTGACGCTTTATGGTTTTCTCTAAATTCATTTGAAATCACTTTTCCTATATTTTAAATCACCAATGGCGGTTGAACAGAACTTGCAAGGAAACATTTCTTCCGCGGTATAGTGTTCTCTAAACCATTTGACGCAAAATTTTTATCAAATATATTTTGCCTTTTTTGTCATTATTTTGTATTAATTTAAGTCAAAATAAGTGAAAAATATTATATTTAGCATTTTAATAATTTATGGTTATGAATATCAGGGTAAAACTTCGACAACTTTTTTAATGTTAAAGGTAAAATTTTCTAAACACGGCTCACTTTCAAACAATAATTTTTGAAAAGTTCCCTTTTTTGTAGTTATCCAGATCTGAAAGGAACAGACATTCATAAATGAAATTTCTTTAATTGACAAAATCAACTATTGATAAATTTTTGAATAGGAATGACATTTTTTTTTCTTCTAATTACTATTTTTTTTTGGATTCTATATTTTAATGCAAATAAAATTCCAAAAATCTAACAGTTTTTTTTAGTAACTATTAGACTGTTCTTTATAATTTAAAAATTACAAAATATATTTTTGCTTGTAATTAGAGCAAAATGTCAGAAAAAAAATGTCAAAGAGACATCATTGTTCCAGTTGCATCAGAGGGTTAAGAAATATATTAAATTTTTTAAATAAGAAATATATTGAACTTTTATACAATGTATAATATTTTGCTGTGTAGAACAGCATGTAGCCAGAAAATGCTTTGGTGTACATTATTTTATTCGAAAATATTTTAAATTGAGAGAGAAAGAAAAAAAAAATTGTTTTTCTTCTTTGCAACTTGAATTTGTTTTTTTCGAAAATAATTTGATAAATAGCTGCTATTCAAAATCGATTTCTAATTTTCAAATTTCCAATTTTACCTATTGTTACGAAATAATAACAGAGAATTTAAGATACTTCCCCCCTTTTTTTTGGGGGGGGGGGGGGGGGGGGGAAGATCGACAGTTGAGAAAATTTTGAAAAATCCTATTTTTAATGAAATATATTCACAAAGGAATATATTTAATAGGAATAATTTTTTTTTCGAAAATAATTTGATAAATAGCTGCTATTCAAAATCGATTTCTAATTTTCAAATTTCTAATTTTACCTATTGTTATGAAATAATAACAGACAATTTAAGATACTTCCCCCCCCCCTTTTTTTTTTTGGTTAAGATCGACAGTTGAGCAAATTTTGAAAAATCCTATTTTTAATGAAATATATTCACAAAGGAATATATTTAATAGGAATAATTTTTTTTTCGAAAATAATTTGATAAATAGCTGCTATTCAAAATCGATTTCTAATTTTCAAATTTCCAATTTTACCTATTGTTATGAAATAATAACAGACAATTTAAGATACTTCCCCCCCCCCTTTTTTTTTTTTTTTTTTGGTTAAGATCGACAGTTGAGCAAATTTTGAAAAATCCTATTTTTAATGAAATATATTCACAAAGGAATATATTGCACTAATTCACAAAGGATATATTGTACTTTTATGTATATTTTTATACATTAAGAGATTATATAAATTACATAACGCTTATCGTGAGTAAAATAATAAATTTTAGAGAGAGGTATTAGAACAATCAATGCAGATTAGCCTAAGATGCGGCAAACAAAAGATATGGATATCACATTTATTTTCATTGCATAGCAACTTGAATCATTTTTTTTTTTTTTTTTTTTTTTTTTTTGCATTATCAATTTTGTATTTTTGTGGTCGAAATTTTTTTCTATTTTATAGAAGTTTTTTGGGGGGATGTTATAAAACAGGGGCACCATATTAGGTGAGCCAACGTTGCTCCCACAGTTAGGACAGATAGTATATATATATATATATATATATATATATATATATATATATATATATATATATATATATATATATATATATATATATATATATATATATGTATATATATATGTATATATATATATGTATATATATATATATATATATATATATATATATATATATATATATATATATATATATATATATATATATATATATATATATATATATACATACATATAATATTTTTTATTTCAAAATTATTTTATTTAGAACATAAAGTCCTAAAACTTTCTTGCACAATTTAAATAATGGGAGCGCTGAACAAAGTCAATATTTTTTCATAATAGCAATCATATTTGATTGAGATTTTTAATCTAGTAAAGATTTTTAATCTTTAAATAATTTTAAAGTAATTTTTTTAATTATCTTACAGAAAAAAAAAAAAGAAAACTAATATTAATTTACTAAATGATTTCCTAATTCGCCATTTAAAAATTCCTTGATAAAATTACTGAGGTGAGTTTGTAGCTGGATTGGTTGAAAATAATAAATAAGTGCATGAACTTGAATTCATTATCTTAAAAATTTGAATGTGCAAAATTTTTACTTAAATTATTAAATTTTCATTATTAATTGAAATAAGAAAATGTTGAATTTAAAACCCTTGTTTACTTCGGTAGAATATACTGGTCATCTGAACGTTCGTCTTTTATGTTCTTTTTTAAAGCGTTTAGAAAAGATACTTTTTTTTATCTTTAATGTGTCCGGTGGGTGCATGTGGGAATTAAGAACCTCATTTCGGGCATAAAGTCTCGCTCCACACCTGTTTACTTTCCAGATGCAAGACCAAGCTGTCTTATTCTTTAGATCTCCATGAAAATAATACTCCATGAAAATAATACCGATTTTTCTATATATTAAATTATTTTTTATCTCTCATAGGACCTTCTATGGGCCGACATGAATGTTGTCCCCTAAAATTATTCCTCATAAGGCATACATCCCACTAGTTTATTTCAAAATTGGCGAGTCACACTTCCCTAGTCTCCCTTGTTAGTGGTCTTTGAACTCTGAGCTGCCGTTCCATGACATCCCAAATGTGTTGTATCGGATTGAGATCCGGTGAGTTGGGCGGCCGGGACATTAACTGGAATTCAGCATCATGTTCCTGGAACCACTCCAACACAATTTTAGCCTTGTTACGACACCTTGTGTGGAAAATTTCCTTTCCAGCTGGGAAAACAGAGGCCATGTAGGTGTGCAACTGGTACGCAATGATGTTCAGATGCCCTGCAGGATTCATGGTCTGCTCTACCACAATCACGGGTCCCAGAGGCGCCTAAGAGAACGTCCCCCAAAGCATAATACCGCCACCACCGGCCTGTGTATGACCTACTGTACATTGAGGGAGCAACAGTTCGCCTGGAAGACGGCGTATCCTGACACAGCCATCGGCGTGATGAATGAAAAACCGTGATTCATCTGACCTGGCAACTCTCTCCTACTGATTCATGGACCAGTCGCGATGTTCTCGGGACCAGCGCAGGTGTAGTTGGCGATGATGCTTGGTCAGCAAAGGCACACGAGTGTGACGTTTGCTGCGTAGCCCCATATCCAACAGTGTCCGCTGAACAGTGTGCTCTGATACTATTCTTCTTGACCCTGCATTGTATTGGGATGTCAGCTGAGCCACTGTCTGGCTCTGGTTTTGCTTCACCAAGCGAGACAATCTCCGAAGACCTTTTTCTTTGATAGCGTGTGGACGTCCAACACCATGTCGTCTACTGCTGGTTTCACCGTCATTCACCCACTTTGCATAAGTACTAACAACTGTAGATAACGAACAACCCACGAGTCGTGCAGTTTCGGAAATACTTGTTCCGAGTCATTACAATCTGCCCTCCATCAAAGTCGCTTAGATCCGCAGCCTTTCCCATCACACACAGAAGTAAGTGAAAGAATGATTCTTCACTCGAAAGACACGAGTAAAATGGTGTGCTCGAGCTTGAGCTAAGATGGAACTCGAAGTACCTGTCCGCGAAGCGAACACTCCACTTCTTCATCTGTTGTGATGCCCGTAGGCGACTGAAATAATATCCATAGAGATAAAAAATATCAAGTCCTTGTTGAAGTTAGGCATGATTTGTAGTAGTAGATCGTCATTCTGAAGGGGAAGACCCCTTGAGTAAAGTTTGAAGCAAACTGAGCACTTCTTGGTCTTTCACGATCTCTTGTAGCTCCTTTACGATAGTTAATAGGCGATGAGCTATGGAAGCAGGTGAATCCTTTTACTGGAGTCTTTTTCTGCTGGGGCGGGCCTCGCACCCAGAGAAATTGGAGGTGTGGCTTCTCTCCTGGCGGGGGAATTTTTGTCCTACTGGCATTGATATGAGTAATGCATTTCTGCACACTTCATACATCTAGGCTGTTTGGAGCATGTACGCTGAGTTTGGCCGAAGCCCTGGCAACGGAAGCATTGTAGCGGCCGCCGGCCGCCACGAAATCTCTCGGTGCTGATGAGAATCTGTAGTATGCTCTCCATGGCGAAAATCTTGTCCTGGTCTGCTATTGGAGCAATGATGAGAAAAAGGGGGAGGAGCCTATAGGCCCCGCCCACCCTCTTCTTAAAATGGATAACTTATGAAGTTTCAAGTCCAACTTCCCAAATTCATGGGAAATAATATCTGTATCAAAATCATCTGGCAGTCCACGGATGAGTATTTTGACATGCTTGGTAGGCAGAGCTTTTACAGTTTCCTTGGAAGTCTCTTTGTCATTATCGGGAGTCTCTTCCGTAGTTGCAGATGAAGTAGAAGGCGTAGGCTCCGGCTGAGTAAGGGACTCGGAAGGAGAAAAGCTGTTTGATGTCGTGGTAGATGAGCTAACAGTGGATTTAATGGCATTAGCGGGCTTCTTCTTCTTCTTTTTTCTTTTCTTAGCCGGTAACTCTTTGTTGTTGCTGGTAGTAGTTTCCGATTCGGAGGCCGAGACCTCTTCAATCGGCTATTGATTCTGCTCCGTCTCCATAGGAGGGGTGATGTTGGTAGCCTCGGGAATTTGAGTGGTCTCTTCCATGTCCAAAATTGGACTTTCCACAGGGGAACTCGGCTGTACAGGCATGGTTGTTTCGGGAACTGGAGCTGGGTTAGCTGAGAAACATGGCTTTATTGATCCCTCGGGAACATGGAAGTCAGTCATGGTCGGTTGTTTGAAGTCAGGATAATCAACCTTAAGTCGAGGTGTAGATGACGGTGGAGAAGCGCTAGACATAGTCTTGCCTCCCCGGATGGAACGATGATTAGAACCGCCACGTGAAGGTACATATCCAGAAGCATAACCTAATCGTAATGAGATGATTCAATCTCACAGAGCTGGTCACAACACAACCGCACTCTGCAAAGGCTAGGGTCGGAATGCTGGTGGTGATTCTTCAATCTCTCCAGCAACAGTTAAATACCACTTCCACCTGATTACGTGCAATCCAGGAGAGTTCATTGCAAAATGTAAGGGTGGTCATAATATTTTGGCTCTTGACTGTACTTATCGTGTTTCAGGATTTATTTTCTTCCAAACTTTGAATTGTGAAAAAATATCTCCATGTGGATTATTAAATATACTATATTGACAACACGTGGTGGTATAATCTTTAGGGGTTGCTGAAGAGAACTAAAATTTGAAACCTGTTTCATTCACCAAATGTTTGGCGATGGACATTAGTTAAAATTCAAGAGTCCCCACTTTAAAAATTACATTTCCCCCTTTGACACCGTGATGGATAATATCTATTGTTTGACCCTCTACCCCACCTTCAAGTTAGAATATCTGAGGGTAAACAGGCCTGTCCCCGTTATAATACTATCTAGCAATTTTTAAATACGTTTGAAAAAATTATTGTGAAAATTGTATAAGGTTATGTGGAATATTGAATACTTTTATCGTAACTATTTTTTTTTTTTAAATTTATTAATTTCGTTGATTTTTTATTCTAATCAATTTCTTATACAAAAGAAACTGTTTTGATATCGAGTAATTATCAAAACGATTTAAATTAGTTTAAAATTATACATATCGGTTTACTCAAAAGTAATAAACTTTATTTAAAAAATACTGGATCAAAGAAGATAAAATCTTCTAACCAAATATGTGTGATCATGAGGAAGTTTGATAATGATTGGAGGTCTTGAGGAAATATAATGATAATGATGTTGTGGGTGAAAATCTCAATATTTTTCCTTCGGGCAACAAGAAGTTTATGTGTATCGTGCTGCTACCTGGTGGAAGTTTCTGAAACTTGTAAATACTTATCTGAAAACGATAGTAAAGAAGAATTTAATGTAAAAATGTCACCTTTTTGAAGAGTACAACTTGTCAACACATTTGCTCAAGCCCTTCTATTAAAAAAGTTTTCATTAAAGGATATTTCTTATGAGAACCTTTTCCTCAAGAATTTATGAATTTTCTTTTTTTAAATAAAAAATTGAGAGGGCTGTACAATTAAAAACAAAAAAAATGGTTTTATTGTAAAACAAACGTGATTTTAACTCATAATTGCCTAGGATATATTTTTATTGTTCGTTTTAGATTTTAAAAAAAATTTACAACAACTTTTTTCTTGATTAAAGGCATGCTATTGAAATATAAAAAAAGGAGCGCTATATAATTAAAAAAAAATATTTTACATACATAAATATATTTATAGATAATACATTAGGAAATATTCGAAATAATTTCTTTTAACATTTCTCTTTATTCCTTCCAGCAATCATATCTCAGTGTTTTAAATATTTCCTTCCTTCTTAATAAATTCACGTCTCGTCCAGAACATTCTTTTTTCTTCACTTATATGTATATATTTGAGAGTCGCATGGAGCCATTTCTATAACATGCGATAAATAAATATGTTTTCATATTAACCATTTTCAACGTTTATAACAATTCCTTAAAGTTAACATTTCGAATTAAAGCATAATTCCGCTTATTTTAATCTTTTTCAGCTTAAGTATATATACCAGACACAAATTCATACTTAGACTAGATATAACACAAGGACTGTAAATTTAACAGTCGGACATAAATGCTAATTAAAGATTATTAGTGTTGAAAGAGCAAAAATCTTCATTCCTCTAATTAAATATTTTAAATACAGTTTTTAATAAGTTATAACGTTCATAATTACCTTAAACTTAATTTATAAAGTTGGGGTTCCGCCGAAATTAGGTTAATTATTCAGGGTTCCGTAGCCAAAGATCATAGATCAAGATAAAGAAAGGCACGACTCAGTGCCCAGTTACAATTCCTTACAAAAATAGAAATTTCCTTCATAAAAAAATATTTAAACCAGTAAATGTTTAGTTTTTAGCCAAGAAATTTAAGCACTTATTAAATAAAATAGGTTTAAGCCTTTTTAATCAACACAATTAATCTGAGTAAAATAATGCTCAATTTTAATGATGAAGCTGAGTAACAATTAAAATCTTATTATGTTAATGAAAATTGATATGTCGAGTATCAAAATGTAAACCATTTTTAAAAAGCTTATATAATATGAAAACTAGGATGATTGGGAAAGACTTATATGTTAAAGAAGGAGATCATAAAGCTTTATCCAGTTTTAAGCCTTACAGTTTTCTATTAAAAGTAATACAATATATAAAGTAATAGAATAGAAAAGTAATAGAATAGAAAAGTAATAGATAGTAAAATATAAGTATTTACTTAGTTTATTCCTACCACATTAATAATAAAAAAGTGAAATACTATTATTTTAATATACTTTTTACCTCGCAACATTCATATTGTAAAAAACAGGCTATTCTGAAGTTCGGTTTCAATACTTTTTTTTTTTAATTTTGTAAATAACATATTTTGTCATTAAAACTACTTTTATAAATTTAGTTGGGAAATAAGGTTTCCTTAAACATTTTGAGTCAATTAGATTTTATGCAAATTTTTTTAAATATTTACTGAATACAAGAATATAATTTTGTGTCGCGTTAAACCATCACCTCCTTCATCAAAAAGTCTCCACACGCTCTTTTATAAGTAGTCCGCGCAGACTATTGAAAAAGTGAACCAGTTGTGCGCATGAACCTAAAACCTTTTATAAAAGTAATTGAGAGAAATTTATCATATGTATTTGCGAATTGAATATGTAGTGGTTGACAAGTGAATAAGGCAAACCAATAATATTCATAAATAAAACGAATTTTTAGTCATATTATTTGCTACCACTTTCTTATTTTAACTAGATTTTGTATTAAATGACTCGTGGTTAAACACGCCGTTGTTGCACTTGCATTATTTGTTTCAATCTATAAAACCCAGGGCGATATAGAAAATCTTAAGTTAAATTTCATTTCATACGGTATACTCCCATTTTTAATTACAAAATAATACCGGTGACACGATATTATTTCTGTGTGAACAAATTTTTAATATTTACAAGGTCGCTATTACAAAAATTTCTAAACAGAAAATTATAATAAAATAAGGATAAAATTCCAAATAATCAAAAGCTGCAAATAAAATTAATACCACTCCCTTCGTAATCACCAGATCAGATTAGACTTTCCTAGATTTGGATTTAAAAAATAATTATTTTTGACTCATCAGCAATTTTTGAGCTGATACCTATGTCTAAAACCAATGAAACAACCTTGTATTAATGCATAAAAATTTTTATAAAATAATTTTCTAAAAAAAAAAAAAAAAAAAAAAAACTTGGATTTTTTCCAAACTAGACTCGCAACGTATTTTCATTATGCATCATCTTAAAACAATTTAAAATAAGAAAATAAAGGATTTAGCTTGTTCAGTTATAAAAATACATGCAGGTATTAAAATGCGCGGAAGTGTAGTAAATAATTAAGTGTAGGCAAAGGCAATCAAACAATTATTAATGTGCTTAATAAGTTGTTTGAAATTTTGAGAATATCTATGTTAGGTATTTGGTGTTTTCAATTAAATTTTTCATAAAGAAAAAAAAATTTCATTAATAAAAATTCTGAACAAAATTAATTTTTATATACTACTAAGGTTTCTGTCAGCTGTGTTTTACTATAAATAACAGAGAAAAAATGAAAGAAACATGACTTTCATAATTTTTATTAAAAATAAATAAATAAAAAATAAGTAAAAAAACACGTACAATGTACTAAAATTCAGTCAACTGTTCATAGAAATATGAAATTTTTGAATATCTAATAATTAGGTAACCTACATTCAGTTCTTTTTTCAGTATGTACAGTGTGCAAAAAAATAAACAGACTACCCTCAATAACTTTTGATCTAATTATCGGATCTTCACGTTCTAGGACTCAATCTAAACGGTTCGAGGGGGTGACCTCAAATATGCTAATTAATTAGTGTAGACGATATTTTTAGTTAACGAAATCAGACAAAAAAAAAAACGTACTTTCTCTGAATAAACATACCTTTTCTTCGACGGATGCGGATTTCTAATCCCCAAAATAAAGAGAGGGGTAGGCTGAATCCATCAGGAGAGCATACCAAAATTTGGACCCCTTAATGTTAATTTTATTTTTTGCGGATTTCGCCATATCTCGAGAACTTTTTGAGCGAATTGAAAAATTTTTGTACAAGTATAAATTTTGTTCATCCGAAGATTATTTCATGTAAGAAGTAAATTTTAATCAGTATTTATTATTTTTCATTATTTTATTTTAAACTAGTTGAAAAACATTTGAATTGTAAGGTATACAGTTTTCTATATCATTTTAAAGAATGTAATTTTAAATGATAAAACACAAAATTTGAGCGAAATCGGTCGAATAGTTACTGAGAAAATCATATTTTGCAGAAGTATTTTTAAAATTCGATTTCTAAGGAACTATTCGTCCGATTTTGCTCAAATTTTGCATTTTACTATGTAAAAATGCATTCTTTAATATGATTTAAAACATTGTATACATTACATTTCAAAATCTTTTCGACCAGCATAAAATAAAAATTCACTTATTTGTTTTCTTTTTTGCATGGAATTATCTGAAGCTAAACAAATTTTATGATTTTGTGTATAAATTTCTCAATTCGTCTAAAAAAAATTTAAATATATGGCGAAATACACAAAAAGTAAATTTAACTTAAAAGGGTCCAAACTTTAGACTGTACTTTGACCAAACTATGTGGACCATATTTCCCAGATTGCTGCTATCTCCTACATTTTAGGGGTCAGAAATCCGAATCAGTCGGAAAAAAGGGTATGTTTATTCAGGGAAAGTACAATTTTATGTCTGATTTCGTAACTTAAAATATCGTGTGCACTTATTAGTTAGTATATTTGAAGTCACCCCTTCAAACCATTATGATTGTGCCCTAGAACGTGTAGATCCGACCATTTGATCAAAAGTTATTGAGGGTGGTCCGTTTTTTATTTTACGCACTGCATTTTACAAATCAGTTCGACAAACATTAATTAGAAACTTATGTAATTTAATGTTCCGGAACAACACTTACATGGAAAAAGCGTTCTTAAATACTTTCATGATTGCTCATCAGGACTATAATCTGGGAAGGAAAAAAAAGAACACATAATTTTTATTAATACAGTCAAGCGTGGTAAATGTAACAAAAGTTGTTCTAATATTAGAACATATGTTCGTAAATGTAACAGTATTGCAGAATACACTTAATTACAAAATGTAATTTATCTTATAAAATTAAGCAATCGATACACACTATTTATTGTATATTTCCTTTTATTACAGTTATTGCTTTTTAACACAAGCCTTTAAAAAAAAAAAAAAAAAAAAAAAAAAAAAAAAAAAAAAAAAAAAACTCTTTCGTAGTTAACTAAAGTGGAAGAAAAATGAAATGCTAAAGGGAATTGCGCTTTTGGTCTGACAAACCACAAGGCAGGATTTTATTTCCAAAAAGAAAGTGACTCGACTGCCACGTGAGCTATCTGATTTTCAATGACAGTTGCATTAGGTACGGTGAAAAATAAAACAATAAAAACTAATTCGTTAAATAATTAGCGAGTTTTAGTTAGCGATTATAATAGTAGAAGGGTAATAGCAGCAGCAAAATACACGGAACATTTATACAAGTTCTGCCATGTTCAATTATGGGAAACATTTTAACATTTAATATCAGTGAAAAAAATTAAGCCACACTAGATTTAGAAAACAATTCTGCGTGATACTCCTAGTATAAATCCATCAACAACAAAAAAATTGACATACTCACCGCCGCAATATATTTGGGAAACAAACATGTCGGAAAATCTCAACCAGCCTATATATTTCAATTTGAGCAGCATTCGATATATTTCAATTTGATTAAACCTTACTTTTTTTAATAATTCCAAAATTATTAAAATTTGTCCTTTTTTTCAAACTGGTCATCTCAAAAAAAAAAAAAAAAAAAAAAAAAAAATTCATTTAACCATTTTCCCCCCCAAATACAATTTTAAAGTAATGTAACAAAACTAAACTCGGTGGCACGACAGCCCATAGAGGGCAAAGGCCCACTGTGCCCATCTCAGTTTTCTAGACCTTGGGCTCTGGGGTGCAGGAGCAGATGTTCCGGTTAGGTCAGTGTTTCCCAAACTTATGACTTTTGTGTACCCTTTCTAAATTTTTCATAACGCTGTGTACCACTAATAAAAAAATGAATATTTTTTTACTGTAAAAAATGCGCAAAAGTGAAAAATCATAACTGGCTGCTAACACCACTAATTATTAACTGTTAACATTGCAAAAAATAGCCAATAGGAAAATACGTAAACGTAAATTTTCATGGCTAGAATTGTTTTTAAATAAACTCTTTTTGAAATTTTCGTTTGTTGCAAGATATTTCGCATAAGAACGCGTACCCCCACTGAACCATTCCCGTACCCCTGGGGGTACGCGTACCACACTTTGGGAAACACTGGGTTAGGTGGTCACCCAGCCGAACGCGAAACCCCCAGTGTTTAGTTCCCAAGCATGCTTGGTACTCAATTATCGACCCCCTGAAGGGATGAAAAGTAATGTAAATTCATCATATTTCAAAATAAGAGTACGACAGAATTTTTTTTCATTTAAAGATATGAAATTTATAACAAAAATATCATGGGAAATTGTTACGGCTTATTAGGTGATATGAGAGCCAGATTTGGACGTGATTATTTTTGAATGTGTAATCTTGCTGAAATGTGTTAAAAGTTACCGACTACGACAAAAGAAGAGACAGATGAGAGCAATAAGCATCTTTAATTTTTATTCCCTAATTTTAAAGTATGCGATTCAAACGCATCAAATAGTGCGTAAAGAAAAGAATAATAAAATTCAGAAAATGGGGTTTGAAATTTTATTTTAACTAAACAAACTTCTTTAACTTTTCTCAACTATCTTATCAGGGATTCAATTTTAATGGTGAAAAAAACCATTAAAGCTTATTTCTACAAAACCACATTCAAGTCATTGAAACTAAGAAATGTGAAAGAAGAATTCACTTTCAATATTTAATTACTTTCCTCGAAGAAGAAAAAAAAAATTATCATAAGATACATTCATAGACACCATTTCCTTGTTAGAAGACGAAAAAGGTCAAAGCGTTTTTCTTTTTCCTGAGAAAATCTGTATTTGTATAGTGCGTTCGTTCCGTCCGTGCAGTTCCAAATTTTTTGAGAATGGTGACGTACTTCCTTCTACGTAATTCCATTCCCAGTGGAATGGAAATGATGCGCTTATTTTTTTGTTTTGTTTATTTTAATTAAATCAAGGCAATCGAGGAGGGGAAAAATAAAGCTTAGAGATAATCTTTTGAATGTAGACGCGGTCAGTTAGTATCATGGGAGATATTAAAGAAACATGTCAACACGCTGTTGTGCGCATGAAGAGTTTTCTAAATAGAATCGTATCAGATAATACTCAGCTAGAACTTCGATTCAAAATGAAAACTGTTTTTGAAGAATTAATGGTCACTAAACTGGAAATGGATAACTCAACAATGAATATAAACACTTTAGAAGATAACTTAAAAATTATAGATGAAAAATCTTTAACTTTTTTTAATAAGTTATAAGTTATTGAAAAATGCATTTATAAATTTCCCATGATTTTCCGAGAGGTTTATCCTCGTCAAATGCTACCGCTACTGCGTCCGAATTCCCAGAAAAGATAAGTAGAGAGGACAGTGGTCAATAAAGGTATGTTAACATTTCATTATTTCGTTTAAAATTCCATACCTGTAGTTAGTTTATAACTTATTTTAAGAAGTTATTTAAACTTTCATTTATTATAAAGGGTCACCGGCGCTTTTCTGAACTTTTTTCCGATCGGAAAAAGCATCAATCGAAATCAATGTATCAAAAATGTGCAGAGAAATAAAATATGGCAACATAGTCTTAGGGCCGCCGACTAGACTCTGTAGGGGTCAGGGAACTGGCCTTGTATCAGAAAGGTTCTGGGTTCGAATCCCGGGCAAGGATTGGATGTTGTTTCATTCTTTGTACTATCTCTCCTTACTGTGGGGGCAACGATTGTCCACCTAATATGGTGCCCCTGAAAGAGTGGCCAACAAAAAAAGTCTCAGGGATATGACGCATTTTCAGAGTAGCGTATGACCCCTTTTTAAAGTTTCGTAACGGATTTACCTCTTTTTTTTTTTTCTTACAATTAAATTTTAACTTTAAGCCAGCTATCAATGCTAATAAATTATCTTTTAATGCGGTGCAAGAAAGAAACATCATTCATTCAAATAGCTTAAAATTAAATACAAATGTTTTTTATAATTTAAAGTAAAATTTTGTGCTCATCTAATATTTTTAAATTCAGTTTTAATAATTAACTCAGCATTAATTTTAAAGAAACAATAAACATATCCTATACGACAGTTTACTTCAGCTGTGCTGCTGCTATAACACGAATGTAAAAAATCAAAAATTCGAACTTTTGGTCAAAATTTTTTTTTACTATTTCCATAATTTATAAAAAAATTATTTTTTATAAATTATTGAAATAGTAAAAAATATAATTTATGTATAAATATTTCCATGTATAACTATTTCCATGTTCCAATATTATGTATAAATTGGAATTATATAAATATTTCCAACTTTTCAGTTGGAAAATGAGTTTTAAGAAAAGTATTATAGTAGTATTCTGTTTTTTTTTGTTTTTTTTTTTTTTTAAATGTTGCACTAAATTATTATATTAATAAATAAATACAATAGTGCTTTGATTATTTATTATATAGCTTTATAGCTATTTCGCTGCTTCCCTAATCAATTATTTTGAAGGAAAAAAAAATGTAAAAAATCAACATATTTTTTTAAATTTTATTAATAAATACAAGGAACAAAAACAAAACATAATACACGAGTTTTAAGCGGAAATTTTAATTTTTTTTATGTGTAAAAATCATTTAATTTAACATTAGTTTACAATCCCGAGTTATCTCGGGCAAATGAATAAGTTAAATATTAATCTTTGTATGAGGGACAACAAACACAACGTGATACCGCCCAAAGGCCAGTGAAGTGATACGCCATTTTTTTTACTCTTTTCTTTCTAATTCAACAACCACCGTATATACAATCGCACGAAACACGTGTGCAGTCCCACAATCAAATAGACAAACTTCCAATCACAGCAGATTATTCTTATATTGTTTTATTCTTATTGTTTTTCTTAATTTATTTCGTGTTTTTTTTTGTATTTATTTATTTTGCTCTCTCTCTTTATGTATATATATATACATACATATATATATATATATATATATAACTTTACACTTATTTTAGGAACAAATTATCGCAATCTTATAAATATAATAATATATAAAAATAATAATAATAATAAAAATCGCAATTTTTTAATTATTAAATTCTTATTAACTCGCGTTTGTGAGAGGGAATCTTGCAATCCATATTTCGAATTTCCGAATAGCTGGAACAATAAAATCTCAACTGAAGCTCCGTGCTTGTTGACATGCAGGTTTCAGTTGAGCCCTGATCATAAAAAAGCTGAAGATTTGTTGATATTATAGCCAAAGCAGGCCAGTCGCTAACCGATTCGAGAGGGGGAGGGGGTGTTGAAGTTTTTTTGCCGACTGTCTTGATAATCAAAGGTAAAACAAAACAAATAAAAGAGTTCAAATGCAACCGCCATAAATGAAAAATGTGGTATTATTGATAACTAAATAGTAGCAATAATTATGCAAAATAATACAAAGAAAATATAGTTTTTACATTTCTATTAATTTTAATTATTAAACTGGTAACAAAATATTAAAGAAAAAAAAAACTATTTTTAAATAAACTGAAACTTATTCAATTGAAATAAGTTTTCAGTAATAGTTTTCAATAATTTGAATAAGTTTCCAATAATTATTTGTAAAAATAATTTTTTAAAAAAAGTTGTAAATTTTAATGTTTTTCAATGCAACTTTGAAATACTTTTTACTTTATATTTAAATATTTTTTGAAAAATCACTTAGTAATTAAAATTTATCTATCGTTTTATCTAAACGTTGTTACCATAAGCTAATTAGAGCATCTGTTTGAAGATAAGAAAGTAAGTCATAATCAGCAAATACAGTCTTCTATAAGATATTGATTCAAAAGAAAATTGCCCTTTCAGTTTAAAAAAAAATATGAAAAATAATGTAGAAAAACATTGAAAATATTTGCCATATAAATTATAAATGAAGAAATTCACATAAAAATGATAAAAAATTAAGATATTAGTAAAATTATTTTATATTATATTAGCTACATAAATTTACTTCGACGTTGTTTTAAAAGTGAAAAATATTCTGTCAGCTTATCAAGCTTAATATTGTCAACAATATTTTTTCTGCTTTGAGTAAAAGCAGTGAATTTAGGCGTTCAGTGGTCGTTGTTGTTCGAAGATAGTTTTTAATCAATTTCATCTGGCTGAAAATTCTTTCATTTGTCGCAACTGTCATTGGTGCAGTTAACGCTAATAGATTTAACAATAAAAACTTATGAAAGCATTTTTAATACAAAACTGTGAATTGAATTTTTACATAATTACAAAATTATTAAGTTTTCTTTACTAATAATTAATTTAAACAAATGAAAAACTGTTAACTTTAGTCAAAAAGATAATATAAAAACATTAAATACATAAACAAAATAGCTAAAAAGAATTATTTATCAAAAAAACTGAAACTTTCCTATTTTTAAACACATTACATTTTCAATAAAATAGGCATTAGTACATTTTTGTTCATAAAGGATTGCAGTTTGGACTTATAAAAAAGAAAAAGCCTACGAACAAATATAGAATTTGATATTTGAAATTTAATTTAAATAAGGTCTATAAAAAATAATTTCAACTGAAAAAATCTAAAAAAAAAAAATTATTATAATAAAAAATACTATTTCAAACACAAAATAAAAAGCTTAGTAAAAAGTAAAAAACAGAAAAAGAATTCCAATTTTCGGAATTCAAATGTGATTTATCTTTTTCTATCCCTAGCTCCTACTAATGAATATGAATAACAAAACATTTTTAATTGCTCTTTTTTTTTTTTTTCTTTTAATCATTTTACTGCACAAAAGAGATTTAAAAAATAATTTTATCTGCTTCATAAAAATCAATTTTTACCCATATATATATATAATATATATATATATTTAAAAAAATATATAGAGGAAAAGGTGTAAATATGGGCACCCTCTTTTGTTTTTTTGATAAAGTTACCTTCAATTTGAAAAATTCTAGATTTTTGTCTTTCATTAACAACTATATCAAGTTTCCTAAATGCGAGAAGGCAAAACAATGATTAACATCAAATATTTCATTTCAAAAACGAAGATTTTCAAAAATCTTTCAAAAAAGCACCGGAAAAAATGGGGTGCAAATATGGGCCCTCTTCAAAAAAGTTACCAGAAATAGTTTAAAAACAGGATAAAACAACAAAATGGATACAAAATGGTAGAGAATGTATTTATTACAGGAAAAAAAAAATATTTACAGAAATCGCAATCATAACTGGCTCTATCAGCCCCGGCACAATCCAAGTGTGCCCACATTTCGCATGGGTCGAATTTTCCTTTTTTGAAGGTATTTCTTTTTCCCACCCCTGCCCCCTGGCCGGTCTCTTACCTCGGGAAAACTCAAGGACGTCTTCTTGAGAGCATTTTTGTCAAGCGACTTGGTCAACTGATCCTTGTATGTCGATCCGGTGATGAGGCTGGACCTTGCTGCTTTGCGTCTACGAATAGTAGTTCTCTTCTGAAGGATTTTCACATGGTTATCTCTGGCCAAGTCAATGACCTCTGGGTTTCGAACTTGGCTATAAGGACCATATAAGATGAGTAGAACAGTCCTTTGTTCAGTAGGACATGTTTTCTCTACGAAGTGAGTGAACCATTCGGAAAACAAATTGTTTTGAACCCATCCTGAATGATGGACTCTACCAATTGCACCATCAGGACACCCTCTCATTAGAGCTTGGGTCATGTTTGTTCTGGGTCTTGCTGTTTTCCCGTAAAAATTTACTGAAAATTTTTTTGTTGTTTAAAAAAAAGGTGGTGTAATTATGAGAAACTTTTAAATGGGGGCCCATATTTACACCAATCCGACTTATGAAAGAAGGCCACTATCACATGTAACCTAAAAGCATGCGTGACTAAAGGTGTGCTTCAAAAAGTAGCTTAAGATCTCCGCTTTCCGGATATCACTGTGAAATTATTTTTAACTAAACATAAGTACATGAAAAGAAAACGATTTCACATGCCTCTCAAAAGTTTGCAGTCCAGAATAAACACCAATTTGCACAATAACTCACGCTGTATCCACACTACTTGAAAGAATGGTTCAAACTGTTCTCTACTATCTTATATTAGCAAATGGCGCCATCTACAGTCCTCGCCGCCAGTCTTCAGTACCTCCCATAGTCACTAGGGAGGGGTACGCATATTTACACCTGTGCCCATTTTTACATCTTCTCCCCTATATATTTTTTGAGAAAGTCTTAAAACTAAATTTTTAAGCTATAATTGAGGAAATAATTTAATTGGAAAATAATAACACATTTAATGCAATTTAATTAAATTTAATATTTAAATAATAAGACTGCAAAAATAATAAATATGTATTCATAAAAAAATTATACTTGCATTTAAATATTCGTGATATTAACGTATAATAACATATTACAATCTATAAAATACTACCTTGCAAAGTTAGTCTTATTGAACTTTGCAACCAAAATTTTACGAAAGTTAAAACTTTATACTAACAAGAGCTAAAAATAAAAAGAATGTTCATAAGTCCAATCGATTTTTCAATCGACCAATTTTCTTCTTTCGTAATCCATGTAAGAACTGTTGTAGAGTCACTCCAAAAAAAATAAACATTTCATTGATCGCCATTCAAATGCATTAATTATTCAGCTAGCTAGCCTTGAACCTAACACAGCAGCAAAAAGTTCTATTCTTGGTATAGTAGCTCCCTTTAAAGGTGCAATGCGAGACTCGGAGAATAAAAAAAAAATACTTCGTTGCATTTACCGAGAAGCACTAGATACGCCACCGCTGCATATGCATCTTTACTGGCATCACAGAAAACATGTAGACAATAGTCATCTAATGTTTCAGACTTCAACTTGATCCATCTAGGAACCCAAATTTGCTTTAATGTGTTGAGATCCTTAAACCATTGTAAAAAATTTTCATATAAACTTCCCGTTATGTCAGTGTCCCAATCTTCCTTGTTTTCTGAAGGATAAACTTTGGACAAAGTGTAACGTGTGAAGCAACTCCAAAAGGATCGAATAATCTATGAGCTATAGACAACAAAGTTCTTTTTGTTACAGTTTCTAGATTTATATCCTCTAACCATTCAAGCTTGAAAGTAATTATATCTGAGTTTGGGTCTCACAGAAGTCTTAACAAATCCTAAGCCTTCAAGTCTCTTATTTCAGAAGAAGTAAATGCCCAATCTCGTACTTCAAAACCTCCTCTTTTTAGTATATCATCAGCACCTGCTATAAATTCTTTTAGTTGTGCCTCATTCTCTACACAACACTGTGGAACAAAAATCATTTTTCGCGGTCAAAAATAAAAAAAAATGAAGTTATAAGAAGAAAAAATCTCAATATGGTTTTTTGTAGTAAAATGTCCAAGGAATATGACAGTGTATTTTGTTTTTTTTTGGTTTATTAATGGAAATAGCAATTAAATGAAAACAAAGTCGAAATAAAAAAAATTTAATTTTTCAGTTAAATTTTTATTAATATTATAAATCCTTATAGTAAATAAAAATATTAAAACTATGCATGATTTATACATTCATGTATTTCTAAGATATATATGAATTCATTATTTTATATAAATACTATTAAAACCAGAGCCATTTCCCTATTTCTGCACTGTACAATGAAATTGTAACTTTAGAGTGCTCTATAATAAAAGCCTTACGTTGCCGAGGTAAAATAAAATTTGTACATTTATTTGGTATATATACTCAAGAACTAAAAAAAAAAATAGCTGCGAATATTTGCGAATTTGGCTGATAAATTGATAAATGATTTTAAATATAAATAAAAAACGTTGTTTAATAAAAATAATACTTCGTGTAATAAAAAAAATTATAAAAATAAACTTGAGATTATTATTTTTGTTATAACATTTTCAAAATTTTTTATATCTAGCAAAATAGATTCATTATTTTTTTAAAATTCGATAATCGAATTTGTAATTAACAATCTTAAATATTTTGATTCAATTTATTTAGTTTAAACTTGTTTTGATAAATATTTGCGATTTTACATCCATTACTTTATTTATTAAAATTATTAACCACAAATTTGTAATCAAAGATCTCAAAAACTACTAGTAAATAATTTTTATTTATTTATTTAAAATTTTTTCAATAATCATCGGCCATTTTGTTTTTTTGAAATTTTGACTTCATATTTGAAATCAGCGACCCAAAAAACCTATTTTTCGAACATTGAAGTTAATTTTCTAATTTTGGCCGCATTTTTCTGATTTTGCCCCACTGTGCACGAGTGACAAGATTATGTACGTAAAAACTCTTAAAAAGTCCAGACACTACTAAAGGATTAATATCAACATATCGGTTAATATGGTAGTCTAATACAGCTTCCAACAGAAAAGGACTGCTCGTAACACTAAAAACAACCCTGGTATGACGAAACACCTTAAACTCTTGACAATCTTTAGTTTTCCACCATAGGAAACTTAAGTCTCTGTGTTCCTTACAAATACTTATATGAAGAAATGCCTTCTTCAAAACTCAACCAGATTTGGACCGCTGTGCAAGCATTGATTTAATGATGGGTAGCCATTCAAAACCTCTGATACAATTTGATGCATTTCTGAACAAATCTTCTCTTGATCAAGAACGTTGAAAGTGCAATGATAACTCTTTGTAACATCAGTCACGCAGATCTTGTATTCTAAATGCTTCCGTTTATTTTCAATTCTTCCAAATAAAATATGGATGAGAGTCGTTTCTTTCAAGACATGAAATTTCATTTTCTCAGCAGCCTACTTCTATGATTTATGGCTTCCAGTGTCTATGAGAGCTCTTACAGCAAAATCCTCTGTTTGACCTCGAAGCAGCACAACCAAAATCTGAAGAAAAACATTTGAGGAAAATGTAGGATTGGGCGATGCGTTAAAATGTTCAACCCTCTTGACATCAATTGTTTCTTTAGAATTGAGAGTCCCGTTATTCTTTCCATCAGGGCACATAACAACATGATGTCTCTTCTTACAGTTTTCACAGTTTATTCGAACCCTGCAGAGTTTAGATAGATGACCAATATTCAAACGTTTAAAACAACAACCATGTTTCTTAAGTTTTGTCGTTTTTTCATTCAAGTCCATATTTCGAGCAAAACGACAATCTTTTGCTTCATGGTTTTCTCTGTCACAGAAGACACATTTCAAATTAAAACTTCGATTTCCTTAAAACAGTTCTGCAGCAGTTGGAATGGCTCTTTTAACTTTAGAATACTTCGTATTTTCCTTCAAAGAGAAACCTTGCATAGCAAGAGCAATTCTATCTTCATTCTCAACTTCATTTTTTAAGAAGTTCATTAAACTTTCTAATCGAGATTCTTCTTTAGAACCTTTCATCAGTCCCTTGTCATTTCTCTGCCAAGCTCTGAGTACTTCTTCACTTAAACATGATTCCACGAGGGGAAATAACATGACACATGGCAGCGTATTTTGCTGTAGTTACACCTAGAGTCTCTAATGACCTTAGTTGTGTTTCAATACGGTCGTAAATAGTTGATAATTTAATTTGTTTATCTTTAGAGTTAAAAGCCAAAGTAAGTTTTAACAGCTCCCGAACATAATATACTCAACCAAGAAATCATCTTTGCCGAACCGAGATTTCAAACAGTCAATGGCCTTTGCATAATTTCCAGAAGACTGGGGAAAGCTTTCCACTAATTCGCGAGCTCTAGAATTCTGAATAGTAGCCTGTATTAAATAATGAAACTTGTCAGTTTCATCAATATCGGCGTCTTCATCGATTTTTCGATCAATTAACTTCAAGGTATCAATTCCCATTACGTGAAACTTTATCTCTGTAAACGTACGTTTTGGAAATGTTATTTCATTTGGAATCTTATTTATTAGAGTTAATATGGCGACAGCATCAGGCGAAAGAAAATAGAGATTGTTTTGAATCTATGTTAAACTCTATATCGGCCCATTTTCCACCGAAAACCGATTGACTATTTTGATTTTAAATAAAGTGTTTTTTTTAATGATTTGTTGCAAAAATTTTAGGTGTAGATTGGCGGCACTTAAAAACCGCCAAATCTGTAGCTGCGGTGGCGTTAATACGTAAGTACCGAATTTTTATTCCGTACTTTTCTGAATCATATTACTTCAAACATAAGAAAATGCAAAAATACGCAAAATAAAGAATTCTTAGGATAAAAAAAAACGATTTTAAAAATTCCTCATATTGAAATAAAAAACTTTCATATTGTTTTTTTTTTTTTTTTTTTGTTTCTTATAGTTCTTAATCAGACGTAAAAAAAACATTCTGTAGAGAACTATCATCAAATACGAAAAAAATTATTAGCAAGCAAATTTTTTATAATAAAATTCATAATACTCGCCTACTTTATAAATCCAGAGAATTCCAAATGAAATCGTTATATATCGTTTGAAAATTTTATTTTCAAACAATGTATACATAGATTAGCCCTTTGTTGAGTACGGCAAGAAATATACCTTTCTTCCACTCCTATAATTTATTTTATCAAAATTCTTAAAAGGAATATAAAGTCTTGCTGCATATCTCTAAAAACAAACTAGAGTTCTATTGTACAAGTTAAAAGTTATTGAAGATATAAGAAAACGCTTTTACCTAATTCTCCATAATACAAAAATTATTATTTCAAAACGTAACACTCTTCATTACTTTTAGATAACATACCACACAGCAAAATTTTATAATTGTATGATCTGGATATGAATTTCAATATGTAACTTGAAAACAATTAGCTGAATTCTAGTTGAAATCATTCTCGTAAAACTAAAAAATACCTACCAAGAAAACGATACAAATTTATTAATAATCAGCACAAATGATATTATTTCAAGTAATTCAGATGATTCTTTATTGTTGTTTTCCGAATTATATCGATACAGAAATATATACTATTTTGTAAAGAAGAAGAAGAATATTCTACAGTTCTGTACGTTCTGAATTCCCATTTATTCATTGAAATGAAGAAAGCAATATTGACTTCACTTTAATTTGTAATGAATTGATGACAGAAGAAATGTATTTTACCGTACGCACATCTGTAACAATACGCGATTCCGAATTCGGAAGTTAGCAGTTGCAAGTTTGCTGATAATAGAAGTTAAAAATTAGTGAGGAATTTTACTTCAAATGTTTGGCGTGTTCTGTTTCTGAAAGATTTACCAATGTTCTGGAGAGTTTTTTCAAGTTCTTCGGCCTTTTCCTTAGGGAAATCTAGCTTCTTATTTGCTGCTTAGAAAATGGCGTCTGATTCTGCCAATGATTCTGATGGAACTAAATAAAAACTTCATAAATAAATGCCTGATATTTTCAGGCTCCCACTAGAGGGCGTACTAAAGCGTTGCGATCGCTAATAGTAGTGTTAAGTAGTGGTAACATGTGATTTGATCAATAATAAATATGTAAACCTAACATTTGAAAAAAGAATCGTTATAAAACACTTCTTACCTTGTCAATAATATATGCTAACTTTCAAATTTAAACTTGAATTATAATGTATAAATTTAATATTGATCCTCGAACAATATGCTAACACTAACGTAAGATGGTGCACAGCTTGCAACAAGAACAAATAGAAATAAACAAATGGAAAGAGGCCAAATCAGGACTGCCAAAAAAGCGAGTTATTCAAAATCTAGCAACCATGTCACCTTGTCTATCAATACATCTATAAATAACTAAAACAAATTTTCACTTCTAACTCACTAGAATTACTTATCATTAATATCATATGAAATATGACAGATTTGAGCTCAGAAATTACCTAATTTATTTCTTTTATTGAAAACAAAATTATCCGTTTGAAAATATTGCCTCGCAGAATAAGCTATAATTTTGGGCACGCCACTTATCACGAATTTCACTATAAAGTATATTAACAATTAAATTAAAATTAACAAACAACAAAAAATGAGCAATTACAAACAAAATAATTAATAATCAAATGCAAAAATAATTAATTAATAACCATAAAAAACAAGCTAACAATAAAGAACTAATAAACAAATTAACAGTTAATAACAAAATGTATTTTATTTTCCTAGTAAATGAAGAGGTTTGAGTTGGTAGTATTTAGTGTTATTATTTTCCCATTAATCACAAAGTCAAGATTATTAGACGGCACGCCTATGAGACATAAAGGTTCGCCATCCCTGCCTTTACATTTATATTGAAAACACCATCCATTTTTAAGCCAGTAGTTAAGATAAACCATAAAATTAAGGTAAACCTTAAAAATGTATTTCGTTGCCACCGGAAAATAGACACTTCATTTCCTTTTGCGGGTTCTTACTATCTACTTCATTACTTCCAGTTTCCCAATATTGATGTTTATCATTAAACTTCCATCTAAGAGTCCTGTCATTTATCCTCAAGACATGTTCATTAAAACTATTTGGTTCGTCTAACAATTGTAAGTTATTTTTAAAAGAAACTTTTGTTTCGTTTTAAGCGTAAGTTTTGTAAAATATGTTTTGTATTATGCATGTTTAAAAAGCATATTTGTGCGGAGAAGCTTTTAAATTTATGTTATTTGGCGCATTTTTAATTACCTTCTTTAACATTGTATTAATAACAATAATCAAAGGAAACTTATCTTTAAATAAGGTCACAAAACAATGAATGTGTATGATGTAACACTTTTTTGTGCAATCCTGCTATAAGAATGCTTGTACAATATATTTAGTTGAGAGTTTCTTTTAAAAAAAGTTGGATATAATTTCTGCAAGGCAAGAATTATTTTTATAACTAGCCTTTATTATTTTATTTTACCATAACCTTTTCTTCTTTGATTTAATATTAGTGATTTATTATTTAAGGATTTCAAAATCAGTGGTAATTATAATAATTATAATTTTAAGCAGAGATACCATTAATACTGATTGGCAATTGCTTTGCATCTATTTTATCCTGATTGAAGGTGTAATTCTGATTATTTATCATCATAATTACAAGTAATTTCAAAAACAAGCAATCATAATTATAATTCTGATGACCAAATATTTATTACTGTGCAATCAATAAAATTTCTACCACCTATGTTGTAAACTGAGCAGGGTTAGGTTTTTAACATGACACGTCAAAAACCTAGAGCAAGTTTCTTTTTTGTTATTGGGGATATTTTATAAAATATTAAATCATGCATAATCCTTACATTATATACTATTATAATTATGATTTATATTATATACCACACAAAAAATATAGCCAAAATTATTGAAACTATTCTTCTAAAAACATGGTACTCTTAATACTTTAAGATCTATATTATTTGCTATATTATAATTATTTGGTTTATATTACAGGTAATAACCATGAGTTGTTAATTATTATCATTCTAACTATTGATATTATTTTTTTTTATGTTAAAATTTAGACAGATTTTTAATAGTAAGTAAAATTAAAGTGGTTGCCAATAATTGCCTGATCAGAACTTATTATTATTATTTTTTTGATTCTCAATGATTGCTGTTATTACTTATATGCGGGGGAGCATAATATGTCTGATCGTGTGAATGAGGTTTTTGGGGAAAATCAGACAGCCCTGGTAAATATTTTGGTCTAAGAAAATTTCTAAAAAGTGTAGCTTTATAAAATTTTTCCTTGTTAACAAAAACATGTATCAATTTGTGTATTTATTAGTATGAATTCTATAAGTTTAAGTTTATAAGTGGGAGCTTAAATTTAATTAAATTATTACTATTTCACTATATTTTGATGTATGCCTGTTTATTCGAGAATTTTATGAAGTTTAATGAATTTTTTTTATTTTTATGTAAGCTTTACTTTCAAAAAGGAAATATTAGGCTATGAGAATTTTCTGCACTCCTGCTTATGTGTACATTAATCATGACAATAATATTATGACCCTGATTAGTGAACTAATTATAATGTACAAAAAAATATAAATGTTTGTTTAAATAATTTTTTCTAATAATTGATTCATAGGTTTAATTAAAATGACTAGCAATATTTATTACAGTTATTAGAATAAATTTTCTAATTAAATGTTATTTGAATTATATTAGTTTTAAGTACGTTCACATTCTACTCTAAGCAGCTCAGTATCAATTGAAAAAATTGTTTCAAATTTCTGTTTTATTCATACAAATCTCAAAAAACATTTGGAGTACTGAGGGTTTCGAAACTATTTTTTTTGTAATCGCATGCCTCAGGGAAAGGAGGAGTGGAGTTATAATGAAGGTGAATGAAAATTGATTTTACATATTATAAATGAGACTATTGTTCAGTTTTTTTTTAATAAGCTGAATGCTTTTGTATTTTCAATAATTAAATTAACAGATTGGATAAATTGCAATTTTACACATTTTTATTTATAATTATCCAATATTTTCTACTCCAAAATTTGGGATTTTGACAGTAATTGTCAAAAAAAGTTTAATATCAAAGTAATTCAAAAACATTATTGATTGATCATTTGTAATTTTATATGTAAGTATGTTTATTTATAAATAATTATTTAAATTAGATAATTATTCTAAGAGAATTTTGGGTTTTAACAATTGTACGAAACTATGTCAAAAAGGATTTTTTGACATGATGGATAAAACCTGGTTAAAACTGTCAATTATCTAAAACTTGCCAACCCTGAAACTAAGGGATAGATTTTTCCCATGGGGTTTTAAGTATCAAGAAAAGTTCTTGTTAAAATCAGATTTCGATTCATAACAAATTTGTGCTAAACCTGAAACCTGTCACTGAATGCTCATTAAAAAATGTATTGTTATGTTGCTGAATAAGAATATGTCTAAAATATTATGGAACCAGTCATAAAGGCGGTTAAATTTTATGTAAACATATTATTGACAATTTTGGACTCTCCTCTGTCAGCAGAAATAAGCAACCCACAACCTCTCAGGTTTTTGCTTTAAATTGGATAATAGTAATTTTGTTTTAGATTCAATTCCAATAAAAAGATATAATATTGCAATAGACAGAATTACGTTTTAATTCATTTTATAAAATTTTGAGCCGAATATTTTTTAAGAAATTTTTGTAAACTAGGAGTGCACTACCTTTTTAAGTCTAGAGCCACAGCAGGTTGACTAAAGAAAGGCACCACACATATTTAGACCTGTTGATGGCAAATATGGTAACATTTATATAAACAATAGTGTTCTAAGTACAATTTTTTTTTTTTTTTTTTTTTTTTTTTATCATTAAGCTTGTTTACAGAAAATTAAATGCTCCTAACTATTAGAATTTGCTCAAAAATGAGAAGGAAAAAAAAAAAAAAAAAAACTGATGCCTTTTGTTAAAAAAATTTCCCTCTATCAAAACTAGATTTATCAAAAAAATATATAAACATTCAGTCCCGATTTAGCAATGAGGGGGCTCTAGGCACAGTTCCTTGGGGGCCCTAGGAACTGCTCCATGGTCATTACTTTAAAAAAATTTACTTATTGTTTTATTAGGAAGTGTTTTTAAATTATTTATATCATAAGTAAACTACTATAGATTAGTAAATTTGAACTTATATTTATTTCAATCTTTGTTAACTCAAATTTTAATAGACAATTTTTAAGGAAAAACACAAAAGAAAAAAAAAATATTATTTATAACATTTAGGGGGCCCTAGCCCTGGGGAACCTCTCAAGCCATATGATAAATCAGGTAGTGTTAACATGAAGCGTGAAAAAAAATTTTTTTTATTATTTTTTTTTTTTTATCATATCACACATTACAAAAATTCCTTTTAAAATAAATTCAACAAAGTACTATCACCCTCACTTAATGAAAGTATAAAAAAATTAAATACATATTTTAATATATAATAAATAAATTTAATATTAGGGTGACTGGAAAGTAATGTCGTTTCGGCGCATTGAAGATTCGTTAGTCTTTTAAACCAAATAATTTTTTTTCTCGATCAGGCATTGAAAAGATTTTGCTTACAACGGTGAATATATTGATTAAAAAATAAAATCTTGATAACTATCAAATGCACCAAAACGATGATATTACTTTCCGATCCCCCCTAATATATTTCAATTGAAGAAAATTTGTAAGGTTTAAACGAAAACCAAACATTAAAACGAAACCGTTTTATAAAACAAAATAGATACAGTATTTATTTTGTAATATACTTGAGCACATATTATTGTTTATTATTGTATTAGAGTTTTAATGAATGTTAAACGGTAAACGTTTTCTTTTTTTTTTTTTTCCTGAAAAAATTACTTAAGTAACAAAACATTGAACAAGCTTACTAACAGTGTATGCTTATGCTGAAAATGATATAAGTCAGCTAAATTACAATTTAAAAAAAAAAGAAAGAAAGAAAACAAACTAATAAATGGTGAGAATAGAAACGTCATACTTTTATCTTCATTTTAGCTACTTTATTATGAATTGAAAAACTTGATACGTATGAAATTTTTTATATATGCATATTTCAAAACAATGTTTTATTATTATTTTTTTTAAAATTTTGCTATTTTTAATTTTGGAAGTACATAAATTTCATATAAACTGAAATACTAAATAAATTATAGATTACTGATTGGACATTAATATAATTATTACTATGCACTTAAAAAATCCTAAAACTCGTAACCCTTGTGATCCTTCCACGAAAAACTCCAGGGTTCCGCGGAACCCATTTTGGGAACCGCTGATATAGATAACCAAAAACAAAAAATACTTATTTTCAATGTTAAAGTTTTGTTCAATTGTTTTTTTCCTTTCTATTTATCATACTTTTTTTTATATTAACTTTTCTTTTTTATCAGCGTTTTTATTATGGCTCAACATTTTTTAAAGAGCGTTTCTAATGAACTTTACTCTTAAAATTTTGTTTTTATCGACGTCTTATGACGTGGCAATTTCAAGAGTTTCAATTTGACTATTTTTTTATTTTCATTATCACTTTTTCTTTAAAATCCGTGAACGCAATGACCTATAGGGACATTAGTTGAGAAGAATGTTAGCAGAAAAACACGAACATCAGTTGTACTGGAGATTTCTTCAGTTTAGCATAGTAACATTCCTTCTTTATTGTGGTTTATTAAATTTAAAGAAGAAAAATCTGATATTCTTTGATACAATTGGAATTTTTTTTTTTTTTTTTTTTTTTTTTTTTTTTTTTTTTTTTTTTAAGAGAAGGAACATCCAAAGCACATTGGAAAAACATTTGTAAATAAACAGAAAAAAATATGTGTCTTATCTTCTTATTCGAGTTAAAAACCTAATAATGCCTACGAAATCGCTATATTACATTTAATGATGTAACATGAAAGGTCTAAACTTTATATTCCATACTTTTCTGAATCGTATTACTTCAAGCATTAAAATATGCAAAAAGTATTAAGAAACACATAATGTTATATAATTTAATTTTGCAAAAAAAGTTTTTGACAACAAATTTAACAAAAAATTAAAGTTTAAATAAAGCATCATTATTTATAAACTAAAAAAACGTAAAATAAAGAATGCTTACGATAAAAAAAAGATTATAAAATTTTTTTATATTTAAATAAAAAAATTTCATATTTTATATAGATAAGTCTTAAAGTTCCTAATCAGACGTTGAAAACCATTCCGTTGAGAACTATAATTTAATTAGAAAGAAAATTATTTACAAGTAAATTTTTTATTATAAAAGTCAGAACACTTATCCGCTTTCCAAATGGAGAATTCCAAAATGAAATGGTCTTGGTATGAAAACTTTATTCTCAAATAATATATATACACAGATTATTCCATCATTACTTTAAGATAACATAAACATACCGCACGAAATTTTATAATTGTAAGATCTCTACATAAATTTCAATATGTAACTTTAAAGCAGCTCCGAGTTGAAATTAACCATTCAAATTAAAAAAATACTTAACAAGGAAACGATAGAAATGTATTAATAATCAGCAAAAATTATACTATTTCAAATAATCCGGATGATTCTTTATTATTGTTTTTCGAATTATGTATATACAGAAATATATACTATTCTATAAAGAAGAAGAATATTCTAAAACTTACATTTCTGCACGTTCCGAAATCATATTCATTGGAATGAAGTAGTGCTGACTTCAGTTTATTTTATAATGAATTGAAAACAAAAAACTGTGTTTTGCCGTAATACACACATCGGTAACAGTATGCGATCACGAAATCGGAAGCTATTGGTTGCAAGTTTATTCGAAAGAAGAAGAAAAAATTGAGAAATTGTTCGGCAAATGTTGGACACGTTCTGTTTCGGAATCAGCTTTAAAATTTTCGTTTGAGAATTAAGATTTATTTATTTATTTGTTTCGCTTTTGTACATAATCTTTTGTTTTTATGATCTATATTTCTTTAAAACGTTGTTTTATGGATACTTTTTTCCGAGAAATATTTGCATGGAAGTCGCTATTCAGCCAAATCACAATTCATTACATTCCTAATTAATATATCGGAACTTAAAATACCTCATGGAAAGAAATAGCACTAACTGGACCTGAAAACAAACATTCACCACGTGGCTAATCAACAAAAAATGGCGGCTTAAATTAACGAACGCTAACTTTTTCCCATTTTTTTTCTCATTAAAATGCTCAAGTGTCTCAATTCAAAATTTTGTTCCTTCGGAATTCATGAATTTGTGATGAAAAGATTCGTGTGAAAGGAGAGATCTTTTACAATTCATATTTTTCAAGGTTGTTATGTATATATTAAATGTTTTTTTTTTCTCTCCAAATATTTTTAATTTTTTTTTTTTTTTTTTTAAACTCAGTATGTTAAACTAAAATTTGTCATATTATTTTTATTGTTTATCTTTTTATCGCCGTAGAGTATTTCTAATATGAATTTTTATTAAAAAAGTAATCTAATCCAAGCAACAACAAAAAAAAAAAAAAAAAAAAAAAGTGCGCAAAAAATAGGCTATTAAATGAAAAGGATCGATCGATACCGGTCATAATCCTATCTATATCGGTTTGAATGAAAAGTGTCTACAAAGTTATTTTATTTTATAACTGTCGTTGAACAGCCGACCCAATTTTTGGGTTTACGACTACTAATGTTCAACTGCGTAGCCTTGTAATTTTGAACCCAATCCAGAAGACAAGGGATCTCCTGGATCGAGTTTTGGGAGAAATTTGCTTTCGTGGGGGACCTTTTGATGGAACTAACCCGAATTTGCGTTACATGGAGAGGAAGACCACGAGAACCACCCACGGTTAGCCTAATGGCAAGGGGACACTAGACCATGATCCGTCTACCTCTGAGGATTTTTCACGTGAACACTGTGGTCGGTGCAAGCTGGATGCGGAATTCGTATCGACCAGCCATCGCTGGGATTCGAACCCGGTTCACCTCATTGGAAGGCGAACGCGACTAGCTACTAAGTTATTTTTATTTTATAACCGTCGTTGAACAGTTTTGGGTTTACGACTACTAATTTTCAACTCCGTTGCCTTGTAATTTTGAACCAATCCAGAAGACAAGGAAACTCCTGAATCAGTACCCCCAGAGGTATGATTTGTTATGGGAACATGGAGGACTTTGAGATGCGACATATTTAACGTGCATCACATGCTTCGGCCGGCGAGGATCGAACCCACGACCTCTTGGACATGGGCCCAATGCCCTACCAACCAGGCTATTCCGGCCTACTACTAAGTTATTCGAGTTCACCGGCCACTGCTTACGAACTGAGCGTCAGCGCTAACACCGATAAAACGATGGCTAAACTTAGTATACGTTACACGCTTGGCGCGATTTTGAAGAATGTCGCCACCGCCGAAATGGCGTTTTTATGATTGTCGAGAAAAATTTGCGTAGGCAAAAACATAGAAGATAACCTAGAAATGGCAAATACATACCGGGCAGTGGCACTTCACCTTAAAAAGACAGTATATGGAATACCGGGCTAATTTATACCGGGCAGTGTAGCTCTCAACCTTTAAAAAACATGAGTGTAAGATATATAGGGCAATTGTATGCCCGGAAATGGCACCAAAAAGAGCATAACTATTTTTAAAAAAAACTGAACATATAACCAGGGGTAGCCAAGCTCCTTAATCGTCAAGCCATTTTTCAAAATTTGAAATTTTTCGCGAGACGCAACAAAAATGTATTTAAGAGGTAATAAAAAAATTTTTTTTTTACATAAATTAATATTTATTGAAAACATATAAGTAAAAGTACAAAATATGTTTATTGAATTTAAATATTAAAAATTAAACACATTTATTTTACTTCTCTTGATAATTCTTTAAAATTTGGTGACAGCACTTTTCAGTAATTCTTTGAGATGCTGGTTAGTTAATACTGATCGGTGTTTTGATTTCACGAATTTTTAAATGGAATAAAATGAGTCACATAAGTACGTTGTTCCGAATATTGAAATAATTTGACTAGCAGCCTTTTTTAGTTCAGGATACTTCGATTCTGGTAAAAATTTCCAGAATTCAGTTATCTTATATTTTAATAGTAGAACTTGATCTTCTTGTATCTCTATTAATTCTAATTCTCCAGATGCTTTTTGTTTCATAATTATATCGAAAATGGAAAACTCACCTTGAATTGAATAACGTTGCACTTAGTCTTTCATATTTGTTCTCAGTAATTTAAAAGAAACTTTAAAACACATACAAAACGATAATAATTTTTTAAAGTATAACAGCACAAAAATGAAAAGGGAACTCGGGTACATTTGTCGAGAGCCACAAATAATCCTTCAAAGAGCCGCATGTGGCTCGCGAGCCGCAGGTTGGCCACCCCTGATATAGACTCAAAACTATTAACGACGCTAAACAAGCATATAAAAAAGATGCAATAATAACCATTTTGAAGGTACTCACCTTTAAAACGTGTATACTATTACATTTATTCAAAGTACCTTGAAATTTATCATTGTTTGATTTTTATCTTTAAGGCATCGTTTTAGGAAACGGACAGCAATAAAAAATTGACTTCACAATCATATGAACTCTTTTCATACACAAGAAATCCACTTCTTAACGCGCATTCAACATGCACTTACAACAAAATACGCCTCCAATAACATTCATTTTGCAGAAGAAAAAAAATCTCACAAAATTCAACCCTAGAAAGAAAATGTGTAAAAAATAAAACACCAATAAAACATTCATTGCGTGAGAACTCATCTCCACCTGCTCAAATAAAAATCACCACCACAACGTCAAATTTAATTCTCCAATTAAACCTCCTCCTTTTTACGATACGCTCAATTATGAAGCTGTTATAAATACACAAGTGGGCGACCTTTGTGCTAAAATACAAAACTACGGCAAACAACGTTAAAGAGCACAAAAATATATAACAAAGCAAAGAGCTGTTTCGGATGCTCAAAGGGCAAACTTCATCAGTGCAACAGAAGGGAATAAGAGAATTCCCCCTCCCCCCTCTTATTCCCTTCTGTTGCACTGATTAAGTTTGCCCTTTGAGCATCCGAAACAGCTCTTTGCTTTGTTATATATTTTTGTGCTCTTTAACGTTGTTTGCCGTAGTTTTGTATGAAGCTGTTAAATTAACTCGTTGAACGCTATTTTTACATGGCTTGCCCGTCTGGCCAAAATGATTTTTGTGTGTTCTATATTGCATTAGTTTCTTCAAAACATTTTAGTGATGATAATAATATAAAAAATTTAAAAGCATTAAAAATTTACTCGAATTATGTGTTTCTAATATTCTTGGCTTCGCTGGTCACCGGTGACCCCCGTGGCGCTACAAACAAAATCTGTGCCGGTCACCGGTGGCCCCCATGGCATTCAACGTGTTAATCATCATAACGTCAAATATCCACTTCCAATACAATCTGACCTACGTCGCTCAATATGTTCGATTTTCCCATAATTCTATTTACATCTCCGTGATACTATTAAAAAAACTAAATGTCTAGCAAAACTTACTACTACAGATTGCAAACATCATCGTTCTCCCAAACATCGCCGATGTCACCAAATCCACCGTGTAACGTATAGTGTGATTAACCCAATTGACGAAAAAATAACTTGGATTTACGATGAAATGTGCCCAAATAAATTGTATCAAAAAGTGATTATTTAAATGCATGATTAGAAGCTCGCGTGTAGTAATAACAAATCCGGGATCGTCAAAAACACGTGGAAAAGCATAGAAATAATTGGAACAAAAAAAAAAAAAAAAAAAAAGAGAAGAGAAATCATTTAAATTTACGATGAAATCAGCACGAGTAATGCACGTCAATAAGTAACTATTTAAATGCGCGATTTATAATTCACAAGTCGTAATAAAATTATCGAAATTTTTAAAACCATGTGGGATTGCATAGCAATAATTTCCGAAAAATGGTGGAAAAGTAACTTGGATTTACGATGAAATCGGCACAAATAAAATGCGCTAAAAGTGAATTTAAAAGTAATGCGCTAAATGTGCGATTTGAAACTCGCGTGTCGTAATAATATCGTAATACAAATACGGGATTTTTGAAAATCACGTGGAAAAGCTGAGTAATAACTAACTGCTTAAAAAATATCTTTTAGATATACGATAAAATCTGCACAAAGAAACCGCATTAAAAAGTGATTATTTAAATGCGTAATACGACTTCAAGATTCATAATAATATTGTATTAAAAATATCAAGATTTTCAAAACTATATGAAAATACAATGTTGAAAAATAACTTGGAATTTGGGATGAAATCGGCAGAAATAAATTACGTCAAAAAGTGATTAATAAAATGTACGAATCGTAACTCACGAGTCAGAATATAGTATTAAATGTATCGGTGTTTTAAAAACCGCATGGAGATTGGTGTTTATAACTGCCGAAAAACGATCGAAACGTCACTAGATTTTATAAAGATTGGTAAAGAGAGTAAAAAAGTGATTACTTAAATTTAAAATTCGTGTATCTTAATATCGCATCAGATTTCTGAAGCAATAACTGTTGAAAAAGTGATCGAGAATCAACATAAAATGAAATCTCTGCAAATGCAGCGCGTCAGAAAGGGACGATTAAAAGGTGTGATTTAAAATTTTCCGCATTTTTATTTTTTGTAAAAAAATTTTTTTTTCATTTTGTTTGAAAGCTTCCGTAGGCTGCAGGTTGTGTACTCCTAGTTTAAACTGTTGACCCCTAGAATAATTTTTAATTTAATCTCTTAAAGTGATTTTCTTCTTATGCTTTTCTTTTCCAAATGCAATTTTTATTCCGAGTTATAAATTTTTACATTGTTTTAAATTTTTATATTGTTTTGCTAATTTTTTTCTTTTTAAGAGAATTTTGAAAGCAAGATGATTTCATGTCTAATGCATGCATTGCTCATACCCCTCCTCCTCCCCTGTTAGCAAAAATAAGCTAATCACAAACTTGCATAAAGTGTTTATGCAATATTTGAATGGCCCCATATCATTGATATTAGATTTCTACAAATTTGTTTCCAATTATTTATTTTTAGAAATCAAGATATCAAGATGAATTCGAAGGCTCTGTTTCGGATGCTTTTCCATGTTTTTACAACTTTTGTATATTTTTGTGCAATAGTAAGGTATGAGTATCTGCCTCCTATGCCTCATAAAAAGCCACAGGATCACTTTGCTGGACGACTCAAATATCTCACTTACTGGAATTTGGTAAAAAAAATGTAATTTTATCATTATAAATGTGTATCATTAAACATTTTAATTTAAATGAAGAATTTTAAAGAAATGAAGAATTCTAGGTAGAACTTTACTTTTAAAAAAAATTATGTTAAATAATTTAACATGATTTTTTTAATTTTTAATTGTGGTATTGTATTATTTAATTCATCTGAAATTTAGATTTCCTTTATATCAAAATTCTTTTTGCGAAAAAAATCTAGGTAGAACTTTACTTTTAATTACAAAAAGATTTTTTATTTGGAAGTATAAAAAGTAAAAGAGTATTCTAGAGATGGTTACTGTAGAACAGTGTTTTCCAAAGTGTGGTACGGGAGCAGTTTAGCTGGTGTACGCGTTCTTATGCGAAATATCTGGCAACAATCGAAAATTTGAAATTTCTTTATTTAAAAACAAAGCTAGCCATGAAAATTTACAATTACGTATTTTTCTATTTTCAGTTTTTTGAAGAGTTAACAGTTAATAATTAGTTGTGTCAACAGAGAGTTGTGATTTTTAACTTTTGAGCAATTTTTTTATAGTAAAGGTTTGTAATAAATTCTACTTATTTTGATTATTTTCATAAAATATAATTTCTATCTTTTGTACAAAAAAAAAATAAATAAATAAAAATAAAAATAAACATATTTAAAAAAGATTTTTTTTTTTATTAGTGGTACACAGCGTTGCAAAAAATTAAGAAAGAGTACACAAAAGTCATAAGTTTAGGAAACACTGCTGTAGTAGATCAATGGGAAATTTATCTCCCTTTATCACAATGGACTGACTGATCCTGAGAAGTAGTTCCCTGTACATCACTCAAGTCAAGAATCACCGGCAGTTCGTAGGTGGGTGAGTGATCACTTTGATCAGCCTGCAAAGGGTCTGAGGATGCGCTGTATTGGTCCTCGTTAAACTGTTCTATCGTAAAGTGCACGATTTCGTACTCAGGTTGTAAAATTACCAAAGCAGAAGAGCTGTTCACACTGCACAGGATCAAAATTGTCATGCCTTCAGATAATTTTGAGGGATGTTTCCCAGACTATTGCAAATATCCCACTGTGCAGCTAGTAGTGTGATGGAATAAAAATAATACCACTCTTCTTTTTGCAGATGATTAACAGATTTTTTTAATATATTTTTTTCATGAATTCATTCGATTACATAAAAGTATATCTAATTTGTGATTATATCATCTTGTTAAAGAGCTTTAGGCTTCTATATTTGGGAATGCTTAAATCAGTTCATGCACTACTCATTGAATTGAATACCAGAAAGAGGAGCAATTTTAGTCTTCTTCTTATGTTTCCGATTCGTAGACTATTTTGACATTGTTTTAGAGATTTTAGTAGTAAGAAATTTAAATTGTTTTTTTAGTTAGCTTCTTTTGTCATCATTACATAATTATTTTATTTTTTGAATATATAAAGTTTTAATATCTGAAGATTTAGTAATTAAATTTTCAAACAGATCAGTAATTTTTTTTTTAGAAAAAAATGATTAAAAAATACTTTTATAAAGTATAGTTGCTGTTAACGTTTGCATTTTTTTTTTTTTTTTCATTTACTTTCACTGTTATGGTTCTAAAATTGTTAGAAGTTTTAGAATAGACTTTAAAAATCAGAGACATTTGCTCCTATAAAACTAAATCATATCAGGGTTGCTACTCCACAACGAGAATAGAGAAAATCTTTAAAATACAGGGAATTTAAAAATCACTTAAAATAACAGGGAAGATGCAGGGAAATTTGAATTTTCCTCTACGAACTGCGAATATACAAGAAAATTGTTCTCATTGTCCTCTTTTTAAAAAATGCGACCGCTCAAAGCGCAATCTATGCGATAGTTAAGGATGATATTTCAGCTTTACTAAACTATTTCATTTAGTATAGCATTATTTCTTTCAAGTAGTTTCTTATTTCGCTAAGTTTTTCCAGCAATTTAATAAAACTAGCCTAATATAGCTCACACACAAGGGCATAGTGGTTGTGTGTTTCCTCTTAATATAAATGGGGTAATTTTTTTTCTAGGGACAGGGACATCCATTTGTAAGGATGCCAACCTTCATCTATCAAAAGGTACCTCGTGATAGAATCAAGTTAACATGTCTTATATACTAGTGAATTAATATTTATAGTGGTAGCTACGCCACATTACTCCCCTTCCAGAATTTTATCTGTGATAGAATTCGATGAAAGAATGACACTAGTTGATTCATATTTATTTTATAAAATTTTTTGCTCATTATATTTTTTTTCTTCAGTTTTTTTATAGTATTACGCTCATTTTTAAATTTTTTTTTTTATATTCCTTTATATTTTTTCTTTATAGCATTTTTCTCATTATTTTTATTCTTCATTTTTGTTTATTGACTGAGAGACTTAATTTACTTAACCGGGTTTTTTTTTCTTTCTTTCTTTGAGCAGTATATATTTTTTAAGCAAATCAGCTGTTTATTGTGGACCATTCATCAATGTTGACAAGTTTATATCACGTCCGGGTCACCAATGTGGGGATTTTAATTATCGACCATGCCAACCTTCATCTATCAAAAGGTACCTCGTGATAGAATCAAGTTAACATGTCTTATATACTAGTGAATTGATATTTAATATTTGTAGGGGTAGTTACACCACAAATACTCACAGGGAATTTTTTTTCTAGATTTAAGTGGCAACCCTGATTATATTTTTATTGAAAATTATGTAAATTTTAAATATATTCAGTTTTGAGATAGATTTAAAATTATATCAGTTCTTTCTCAGTATTTGTTGTTTATCTTTTAGCTGGTACAGTTTTTGTTTTTCACTCTCTCTTCCATTATGGATTTTATGAAAACTTCATCTAGCAGTTACAGCAAACTAACTAAGCTTCGAGATAAATTTTATGCTGGGATCGTCTTGCCATACGGTGTGGTATGTTCTGTTTCTACTGAATTTGTTAAACTTTTTTATGAATACAGTTTTTTTTTTTTTTTTTTTTAAATTTGATAGTGTGTCTGCACTTGATATAAATTAAATATTGTTCCCAAGCACTTCTTTTTTCTACATAATGTTTTTTTATAACTAACCATGTGTATGTATATTGTCTGTTTTAAAGAATTTTGTAAATTAAAATGTTTAAATTTCACTCTTACAAATATAATCTTGGTGACTGTTTAAATCAGGGTTTGCTAAAACCCTAACCCATGTGGGTTTTTTCATGAAGGAATAAAATTTTGCCTGGGTGATCATGTGATTACATAAATACGCGAACAAACCCTCATCTCCGATGTCCAAGCCTAATTCCACCACCCAGGACTTTGCCTTTTCCACGACCCGATCACTGGCTGTGATCAACATTTTTCTTTTTATTTCAGAACTTCCACATCTGAGCCAACATTATCGACTTACATTTTCGATGAATCGTGAAAATGGGTAGCTCGGTGCACAGCCGCTTCGCGGCTGTGCACCGAGCTACCCATTTTCTACTACTACTAACCTTGTGAAAATCTATAGCAGCAGCTGAGATCTCATAGATACACAAAGGAATCACCGTGATTCAAAATTTGCGCGTAATAATCCATTTAGTCATTCGCTTGTGGTAATAACAGCAGGCTCGATTCAATTTTACTACATTTTACCCTCTTGTTGGTGACATCAAAACTGTCTTATGCCCATCAAAATGGAAAAATTGTAGGTATTTCATGATTTATTATAATTCTTAACTACTATGAATTCACATAAAAATTTCAATCTCCTGAAATCTTTTGTATTTTAAGTGATTTCTTCTGCAATTTTAAAAATTAATGTTGGCAAACATGATTTCGTCTTTTTTGTGATGTTCTATTATTTATTCAGATCTGGATTAGCAGATGGTGTTAGTTGTATGTATTGTTATTGGTATGACGTCACACGCTCCGAATATCGACGGGTCTTCAGACCAGAAGTTACGACAGAATTCGAGATCTTTTTGACGAGTTCGATTCTTGACAATTAAATCATAATTTCACATCGTTAAATGATAGTTTTTTCGACAGTTATTAATCAATCTTTTTTACATCAACTTCCAAATTCTGATATTTTTAATACAATATTATGGCTTTCGAACTTGAGATATTATTTTTTGATGCGTTACTTAACGTCCTTTGATGATATGTTTTCGGTTGTTAATTTCTTATTGGCCCTTTCCATGTGGTTTTGCAAAATTCGATATTTTTAATACGTTATTACGACACACACTTTTTGCACTCATTATTACGACGCTAAGTCTCGATTTTTGATACGTTCAACTTGTAACAAATCCGCAATAATTCCACCTCGTTTTTTCGGCCATTTCCACTTTTTTCTTAATTTAATAGTCTTTATACGATGCTATAACGATAAGTGAGTACTTCGAATTTAAGGTCATTCTCAGTTTGCAAGGATTCCACTGTAAATCCATGTCGTTTAGGTATCGATATTTCAGCAGCTATTTGGTTTGTTGTTTCTTGGTTATTTTCGCTTTTTTTTTTTTCCGATTCCAATGTTTTTAATGCGACATTATGGATAGCGATTTTTGAATTTTAGTTAACACTTTTTTACAATTTATATCCCTGACAATTGCATTGTAAATCTTCATTAATTTTGGATTGGTTTTTTGGCAGTTAGCTACTTTTCGTTTTCAGACATTCCAACCTAGTCATTAAAAATCCTGATATTTTTAATTATGACATGTAAAATTTTAAAATTAAAAAAAAATGCTAATTTTAAAACCGACTTCTAGAATATGAGAATTTAACCGAGGAATTATTCTTAACTATTATTATTTTTAACTAAAAAAGATATTATTTTAGTGATAAAATTAAGAACTTTATATATTGGACTTCATAAAAGCTATAGGTGCCCTTTTTTAAGAGGGATATAGTGCCTTTTTCAGATTTTAGAATAAACCCTGAAAAAAGGCTTTTACGAAAAGTTATTAAAAAAAGGATAAATATTGTGGATGAAAACATAATTTTAAAATTACGCCTAGTTGGGCCTATTTTCCACGTAGGAAAAATATATGTATATATTTAGGTGCGACTGATACATTCTAATTTCTAACTCTTACCTCCACCCGATGCTATCTGTAAACTCTTTTCAAATTATTTTGACCTTGAAATAAGGAATGCTTGAAAAGAGGCTAAATGTTAAGAGACAAAAATTTATAAAGATCATTACAAGAAATGTGGTCCATATGTGGGAAATTGTTTTAAATTTCAATATCTAAAATTGTAAAACAAATAGCAGGACCTAAACGTATTGCTTCGCTAAATTTTATCTCTCAGCTATATATTGCATTTATCAAATAAAACAACAGAATAGCATCGAAGATACAGAGTAGTTTTGTCACTTAAAATTGTTTTACTTTTGATTGCAACATTTAAATTTTTGAGTACTAATTCCCCTTCCAAATATAAAATAAACTCAAAAGCAATAGAAAATATAAATTCAGGATAAATTTCCGATTTTTCGGACAAGTCGGAATCTTAGACCTTTGGAATTATTTTTTTTATTATTTCTTTTTAACTGCAACTACATTTGAAAAAAAAAAAAAATGCTAGATTCTTCTTTTTAATCTAATTATCAATTTAACTGTTTTTACTATTTATTCTCAATCAGCTCTTTTAAGCCACTTATTTATATTCTTTTAATAATTTATACATTTATTTGGTATAGTTTGTGGTTGCAATGTTTTGGATTCTCTATGGAATAAACAGAGAACTCATCTTCCCCAAAGTTCTTGATCCTGTTTTCCCACCATGGCTGAATCATGTTTCTGTAAGTTTTTCTATTCATTGTATTTAATGATAAAATAATGAGTTGATAATTTAAAAAAAGAATACTCTCTGGTAATAATGAGGTAAGCCCCCCTCCTCTCTGAGAGAGCTCCCCTTCTGATTGGCAGACAATACTTTATCATAAATTAAGCGTTAGGAACATTTCAATTACTTAAGATTATTTCTTTTTTAGATTTTCAATTTTGCTTATTTTTTTTCTTTCTGTGAACACTTGAAAGTAAACAGTTTTATTCACCTACAATTTAAATTTTACATTGTTCTATTATATAAGAATATATTTGGAAATTGTTTTTTTAGTGCAATCTATAAATGATCGCTTAGAGTTTTTTTTTTGGTTTAATTATTACATTAATTATTACATTTTTGATATTGCATAGAAACCACTTTGAATTAATTTATGTACAATTTCAACCATCAAATATGGGGTACTTTTCTGTTTGCCGGTTGCAAGCAAAAAGTTGCCAATTAATTTAGATATACATGCAAATTAAATCGTAAAAATTCAACTATAATTTATTATAAATAAGCTAACATTTATTTTATGTAACTATGTTAAATATCATTTATTATATATTGACGAATGTTATCGGTTTTGTTTTGAGTAGAGGCCACAAGTCATATATTTTATATAACACAAGTTTAATTTATTATAATAAGTTTTTATTGTGTTTTTTGTTTTGTTTCTAATTTTAATATTTTTGTCAAATAGTGTTGAATTGCAAATTTTTTTAAAATGAAATCTTTTGATGCTTTTTAAATATTTTGATCCTGTTTTAAGACTGAATTCTTTTAAACATCTTTTAATGCCAATGATTTTTTTTACAATTGCATTAAGTAAAATATTAATGGTTTTAAATTTAAACTTAATTTTGTATATTTTAAGTTGCTTTTAATATATTAATTTTATGGAGTACTATATAACTAATTTGAGCTGCAAGGGCTTAGTGGTTAAGACACTGAACTATCATTGTGAATAGCTGTGTTTTGATCCCTATTGATGTCTCATAGTCCACTTATCTTCTGATCGATGAGTACCAGCTTGTCTGGGAAATAGAAACAGTCTGTGTTCAGTGTTGATCACACTGCCACCAGATATGCATAATATAAATGAAGCAACCATTTGTGGAAGATTTGTCGCCATCATGGAAAATTTTTTACTATTACACGTTATTAATAAGAAACAATAAAATATATATTACTCTTCAAACAACCAATACATACATATATCACTCTTTTTTTTTTAAAGATAATAACATCATATATCTATTTAGATTATGGTATTTTTTTGCAATAAAACATATTGAAACAATTCAGTTTTAATTCCTTTTTTTGTACTGTTATATACAGTAGAGCGCCGATTATCCGAACTGCTCGGGACCGAACGTGGTTCGGATAATGAAAAGTTTGGATAATTGGAAAGTTGTTTAAAATCTTGTTTAAATGATTATTATTCATGCACTACTTTCCCTTCACACTTATTCCAGGTTTTGGACTGGCAGTACTATCTAAAATAGCTCTGTTTAAAAAAAAAAATTTTTTTTTCAATTTTAAAATATTTATTATTTATTTTTAAAATTTTTTTTTTCATTTTGAATTTTTTTAATCATATTTCAGCTTTTTAATTTTTTTTGTCAATTACTGATTACTGAATTCTTTATTTTCCATAGCAAAAGAAATCCAGCAAAGACTTTTGTTTAAAAAAAGATGCTCTTTTTTGAGCAGCCACTGACCTTATTCTTTTTAAATAAATCAACTGAACTTTATCAACATCATTTTGGCGTTCTAGCCAATTCATTGCAATATATAATGAATTGCACGCTTCTATACGAGAAGATCTACTATCTTGAATATGATCATCTACGTCTTCCTCTTCGTCTGTGGAGTTCCGATTTTCATTAAAAATTTCAGCAACAATTTCATCATCATTTGAAATCCTGGGACTTTTCAGTGTCCTGATATCAGTCTTCTATTTCTTCTACTGCATAAGCTGGCATCTTTTCATCCCAAAGATCTACTGGTTCAGAAATTTAGAAAAATCGTTGATATGTTAAAAATTATTCTAACCTTTAAAAAAAAAAAAAAAAAATCAGACAGAGTTCGGATAATAAGGGTTCGAATAATCAGCGTTCTACTGTATTGTAAAATGCGTAGGAAAGCAAGATTATATAGTTGTAGAAAAATTGAAAAGCAATTCTTATAAAAATATTTATTAAATGTTTGCATTTAAAAGGTTTCTGAGAAACATTTATATATGCAAAGAAAATCAAGATAAGAAAAAACAAAGGAAATCAATTACTCATTTTATATTTATATCTTCATGAAATTGCTAAATTTAAAGAAATATACCTAACATGTATGATAATGAATATCTTATATATATATATATATATATATATATATATATATATAAATATATTTAAATAAAACTATAAAAGTGATTTTCCAACATATTTCGTAAAAATTAGGTTGTATTGAAAGGATTTAAACTAGTTATAAGAGTCATTAAATTGCTCGCGAAAAGTTTTTTAAAATATTTTATCTAAGTCTGACTGCTACAATCATGCCGTTAGGTCATGAAATCCCTATGATCTTATGGTCTACAGCAGATTGTTGTAGAGAAAATTTTACTTTTTTATATAAATAATTTTATATACAATTAAAATGACCACCATTTGTAAATCACTGGTTTATAGTTTAAGTAGATTTTTAAAATCAAACCAGTAGAAACCATAGTATTTTAAAAATATTAAAAAACATTCCTTAGTGACATGTACATTTAAGTAAGTAAAAATATTAACACTGGTAAACATAAGTTAGTTAATTCCTTTAATTTAATGTTTTTATGCATTTGTGACAATTGATATTCCAAATTTAATTTTTTTTAAAATTTAAATTAAGTTTAGTTATTAAAATCACAAGTCTTTAGAATGAAAATGATTTTAGTAAGTAAACCAGATAACATTATTATTCACTTAGCTTTAATTATAATGTAATGCTTCTCTATTTTTATAATCCTCAAACAAAGGATTATACAGTCTATTTTTATTTTGTTAATATAATAGCTAATATTTTTTTTTAATCATAATAAGTTAACATTTTTTTGTTAACTTTTATATACTGACCATTAAAACAAATTTATACTTTCTTTTAGATTAGTATTTAAACTTCTAATAAATTGTTTAAATGTAAATAATTTATGCCTCTTATTTATGTTCAAAAAATTAGAAAAAACCTTTTGTTTATGAAATTTGATGTTCAAGAAGTTTTGATATTTTAATTTTTTAAAGCACACAATGATCCTACCGGTTCTCCTTATTGAAACATACATAATAAAGCATCGTCATCCTCGTAGAAAAGATGGAATGAAACTCACTGCTGCATTTGGTCTTTGCTATGGTATATGGTATGGACTTTTCATAGATAATTTGTGAAAAAAATTTCGTTTGAAAAGCTTTGTTTGTACTCATTTGATGTAAATGTAATTTTTTTTATATTGTTATTATGCAAATACACAACTGCAATTTATAACTGAAATTTTTTTTCAGTTTCCTAGGTTGGTGGGAAATTTCATGTATTTGAAAATTAAATTTTCCCACTAATGTACCATGTTCAATTAATTGCCACGTCTTGTTTAAAAATTCATATGCATGTCTATACTCTGAACAGGCTCTATACTCTGAAGTAATTTTTAATGTTGGTTTTTTCAGTGATGTTGCCCCCCAGATTATTAGCTAAGATTTTTTAACCAGCATCATTCAAATACATTAAAATTTTTTTTTTATCACTTTTGAAAAAAAAGACATCAGAGTAGGGTACCACTTTTGGCAAAGATTCTCTTAAACTTCATTTCTGTATTCCGTGTTAAAATTAAGTAATCATCAGTCTTTATATCTGTACTCCATGTTAAAACACTTAAAATTATCAAGCCTCATGTCCGCATTCTATGTATAAAATCTTGTTAATTATCAAGCTTTATTCTGTACTCTGTATTAAAAGCATGTTAATCATCGAGCTTTGTTTCAGTACTTCATGTTAAAAGGTTGCTAACTATTGAGCTACATTTTGTTTAATATTTTTAACAGCTAAAAAATGGCAAGCTACATAAAACTTTTGTAAATTGTTTATTTACTGCATTCAACCCTTTAACTATCAAAACCTAACTTTATTTATAATTTGTTTTCAAAATTTTTTGTTAGAAATAACTCCTCCAAAAGAAAATTAAAATTTTATCCAATAACAACAATTTACAATATAACAATAATTTACTTTTTGTATATAATAGAATAGATAAAGTGACAAATACTCCTATTATAGTTTTTGAAGTTACTTATTTAAAAATTATACAACTACTTCACATTATTTTGGGCCACTTGTGTAATCACCAAATCATTTCCAGTGAGTATTTAATCTGAATTTTAACAAAAAGTAAATTTTTTTTTTTTGAAAAAATGTTAAATGTACTAATTAAAAAAAAAAAAAAAAAAAATGTGGCACAGTTTATTTGTAAAAATAACTAAGCATTAAAGTATTTTAAATTCATTATATTTTAACAAAATAAATAAACAAGAATAAATAAATAAAAATTAAATAAAAAAATTAAATTATTTAAAACAAAAAACCTTAAAAGAATAACAATGTATATTGTTATATAGTTTTACCATTGTTGATGAAAAATGTGTGTGGTGTTGTTTGTTGAAACTTTCTAACTATACAAAGAATCTAGGTCAGAGTAGGACAAGTTTTGTTTTGATTTGCTAACAGATTCAAATAATATCATTAATGATATTCATGCATTTTAGTTTTCACTTATTTTATTTCATTTTTCTTATGTAATCATCAACATAATTATGGCAAGTGTTTTAAAGAAAAATCATCCTTCAAAATAACTTCATATTTCTACATCAATGTTTAATATGTTTATGTTACTTATTATCTATTCCTTTATTTTTAGTATAAACTTTTCGTTTCTTAACGCAAACATTAATAGTTTTTATTTAATTCATTTAATTTTTTTTTTTTTAAGTAAAGATAAGTTAAGTAAAACATTGCAAAAAATACTAGTATATTTAAATATTTTTATTCCTGGGATTTTTATTTTTTAAAATACAAATTCATATTTCAACCACATAATGTTAGAAAATTTTACTGTTTCAGTTAAATATATATATATACACACACACAATTTAGTCATTTTATAGGATAAATCTGGCCCTTGTGACTACCTGGAATATGCTAATTATTTAGTGTAGATGATATTCTAAGTTACAAAAGCCAAATTTTAAAAAAAGTTGTGTATTTAAAATTCGATTTCTGTGGAACTATTTGACCTATTTTGTACTTAACCTCATAAAATTACATTCTTGATTCGTAAAAATTCATATTACATTTTTATTCATCCCTATAAAATTCATATTCAGTTTTTACAATTTGTTTACCTTACTTTAGAGTTTAAATTTTTTTTGACCAATATTAAATAAAACAATAAAAAATAAGTAATCTCCAAAAATTATTTTTTGCATGGAATTTCCTTTTGATAAATGAATTTAATAATAGTGTACAAAAACTTTTTGATTCGCTTAAAAAATTCACAACATACGCAAAAAATAAAATTAACATTAAGGGGTCCTAACTTTTGACAGCTCTTCTGACCAAACTATAGGGACCATATTTCCCAGTTTGTGTTTTTCTCCCATATGTTGAAAGTAAGAAATCCAAATCTGTTTAAAAAAGTATGTTTATTCAGATAATGTACATTTTTGTTTCTGATTTCATAACTTAAAATAACGTTTGCTCTAATTAATTAGTGTATTTGAAATCACCCCTTTAAACCACAGACACTGAGTGCTAGAACGTGATCACTGGATCAAAAGTTATTCAGGGTGTTCTTTTTTGCGTATTGTATATAATGCTGATGACTATGTTCAAGGACAGTAAAACTTGGTAACTTGTATCCTTATTTTTATCTATTGTAAATAAATAGTTGTCATTATCAAGCTTCTAACTCTTATAGCTTAAGAGTTATAAGTATAATTTTTGGTTGATCAGTCCATTTTGCTGGATTTTAAGTAGATATGCGAGATACATTTACAGTCACCAATATAAAAGTAGTTTAAAAACAACAAACATAGGTCTATTTTAATTTAGTGGTTTCAGCTTTGATTACCTGCTTTTCTTATGCAATATAAATTGAAATTTTTTTATTATTATAGGACTCTAATCCTGGGATTAGGTATGGATATCTGGGTATATCCCGTCTTGCAAATAATGAATTGGACAGCAAGAATTGTTTTCTTTGCGGTCAGCATTCTTTTTATGTTTCTGCAGTACCTTGTTGGAGAAAAGATCAATTGCTTGTTTTGGGGTAATTATATACATTTGTATAGAAAATACATATTAAAAAGTTTATATGGTTTAATAAAATACAGCTGTATGTATTATGCAGATTACTGAAATTTGAATTTTTAAAAAATATTATGCCTGTATTATATAAAAAAAATCATTTTTGAGACATTCCAATTTATAGTTAAATCATTTGATAGTTAAAATTAAGATAAAACTCGATGACTTCTAACTCTGGCTTGATTGAACAGATATGAATGAACATGTTATGTAGATCATGCACCTAAAGTTTCTGTTGAAAAAAAAAATTGAAATTTGTTAACTGGTGGCACTGCAACAAATAACAATAGCAGTTTAAATATTAAAAAAAAAAGGATATTTCAATTACCTACATGTTTGTGTGCTCTTTGTGAATATTTTGTTAGTGAGCAATATGTTGAAAGCTTAACACACCATGATAGATGCCGATTTTAACGACCGCCAGGAAAGATTTTACAGTGTGGTAGTAAAATAATAATTAAAAGTTGGAAAAAATTTCTAAACTGTAATCTACTATGGTTACACTCTAAAGTATATCAGACTGTCCAATAGATCTTATTTACTTAAGTTTAAATTTTTGATTTGTCATGGTGTATGAAACAAATGTTAATATTGAGAAACATTTTCTTCAACCACTAAACAGGTGGGTAATTGTGCTCCTCATTATTAATGTTTACATAAATATGTTTTTAAAACTTCAGTGACTTCCCGTTTCATTTTCTGCAAAAGTTTCCTTTTATTTTTGGATGCTTATAGTTTCCAGTAACAGGCCGTCTCCATTATAATTCAAGACATTTTAATTTGATTGCCTTTCTGAACTTAGTACAAATGCTGCTAATTATTAACTATAGTTAAAAAAATTTGATATGGTTAAGCTTGATTACATATGCTTATAGAAAGTGAATGATAAGTCTGGCAGTTATTTGGCTATCACCCTTTTGTCATTGCTTATAATGCCAGCAGCAATATTTCAAGCATTTCATTAAATAACATAGTTTTGGTTTGAAGGCCCTGACTTGTTATTTATTAAATTGACTGACTGGTTATAAGGCCTGCAATAATTGATTGCCTCGAACTAACTGTATGTATTAATTGTACCTAATATGTATATATCTAACCTTCGTAAATTGTATATAGTATGTATTTGCCTAACCTTAAAATTTAATTAATTAGTAAATTTAATTAGTAAATTCTTTTTTTTAAATGCATTTATAAACTTTTTAAACATAATTCATTTTCTAATGAATAACTATCACTTCAATAATTTTTTTTATATTTCAGGGGAAGGTATAATTCAGAAAAACAAATGAGCCGTTTTTAAAAAAAATCAGATCAATGATTATAGCTGTATCAGCTTTCAACGTTACCTCCATGAATCATCATTCCTATCGCCAGTAGTTGATTAATTATTATTTATTAAAAAACATATATCATAATCATTTTAATACGTTAATTACCAAATATTGTTTCTTTTAACCTCAGGATCTAGTTTCTAAGTGCATATCTTTACTATAAAGCAATAGCAATATATGTGTAGACTAACTGAGCAAGAGTTGAGATTTTTTTTTTATTGTTTATTAATATCTTTATTTGTAATTTTTATAAGAAAATGAAATAAAATTTGTTAATTTTTTTATAATTCACTTGTTATATTGGTGTTTTTTTTTTGTGTTTTATACAAATAAAATTTTTATTACAAGAAGCTGAAAGTATAAATTTAAAAAGTTGAAATATGTCTCCTTCAGGGTTGGGGTTTTGGACGTCCTAAACTGGTTTTGGACAGGACACGTGGGTTTTACTGTCTTAACCCACTGACGGTTATGCACGTAAAAAGTCGTATTTTGACCTGCAGTCTTCACTGCAAAGCAAAACCGGTTTTCCCATGTTAACGGATAGGGGAACTGTGTGTAGTGGAGAAACATTCTCCCAATTTCACCCATTTCCTTAACCGCCAGTGGGTTAAACTGTCCTAAACTGGGTAAAACTGTCTCAAAGTGTCCAAAACCTTGAACTTTTGTGAAAGATAAAAATTCTATACGTGTAACCGTTGTACACATAATAATTACATGTATCAATAAATATTTGATATTTTTTATACATTTTACTTTAACTTATTAAAGGAAAATAATACAATATAATAGGAAAAGGTTTATAATTTTTGAAGCTCCACAATTCATTGAACAACAAAGGTGAACACCTAATCCTTTAAATATAAATATGCTTTTAATACTGATAAATAATGTTTTTGCATAAGGATAAATAATGCAATATTAAAAAAATACTAAATTTGTTTAAAAATTAACCTTTTATTTTTCACAATATTTTTTTAAAAAAATGTTATAATTTCTGCATGATAAAAAAGACATCTATTTAAAAAAAATTATTTTAAATATAAATATATTAGTTTAAATTGGAAATACAAAATAACCGAGAAATGTATTAACAGTTTTGAAGGGCATAACATCAGTTTCAGTTACTGACACTGGTGATGTATCACTACTACGCTAAAAGAATTGAACACGAATGAAATAAAAGTATTCTTGAATAGTACTATAGATAAATAAACCTGTTTATGACTAACCAAACACTTAGTTCCAAATAGCTTAACCTGTATGGCAAGGTCAAAATTCAGTTATGTACTATTGAATGAAAGGATCAATTGAACTTGATTACTGATTAATCTTCCTTTGTTTAATGTTTAAATTGAAGAGTCAAACAATATTAATAAAACATTAAACTTTTAAAAACATTTTCTAGTAGATTTAATTATTAATATGTTAATAGTTCTATGTTTATTTTACTTTTTAAATATTGTTCTGATAAAATTGTGACATAATTGGAGTAAAAGGGTTTTGGACAGGACGGTTTAAACCATGGATTAATCCATTCTGTCCTAAACCTTTCCAACCCTGGTCTCCTTAGTTAATAATGATGGAAAATATTGATCAGAATCTTGTAAACAATTTAAACTGTTAAGAAATTATGATACAGTTAAAATAGTTTAAATTTTTTATAATTGTTTTAATTATTCATATTATTAGAAATTGTATTGTAAAGAATTAAAACAGTTAAAAAGAATCTAAACTGTTTAAAGTGCATTGCTTTAAATAACTGTTTTGTTAATAATTATTGATAATTGTAGCCTTAATATGTGGGTGAAATGATTTCAATTTTTTTTAAAAACATATGCAAATCTGTCTGTAATAATCTACTGCTTTGTATTTGTTAGTCTTACCATTGACTGTATTTATTTTTGGTTTTTAATTTTATTTTGGCCTAAACAAAACAAAATAAATTTATCTTGAAAATTTGTACTATTTATAATAAAATAAATGAACAATAAATATATATGATAATTGAGGCAATTAAATATATTTGATTGGCTAAAAACATCTAGTTCTATGACGTTTTAAATTTCCTAGTTCAAAGAAAATGAATTATATCAGAAAACAAATTCTATATATATATATATATAATTTTACATTTCATGTTAACAAATTAAAATCCTTTTATTCCTATTAAAAACTAACTTGTAGCTAATTTCTCTATAAATTAGTCAACTTACAGTAAGACGGGTAATCTGTCAAGGTCACAAAGTCCTCCAAGTTCCTATAACAAATCAATACTTGTGGAGGATCTTGATTAGAGATTGATCGTGCTTCGGTTTCAGGCTAAAATTACAATCTGTGATAGAATGGATGGTGTGTCCTTCCCGTGAAATGGGATGTGATGTATGTATGTTGTCTCTGGATCATCCTCAGAAATGTTTTTCATGGCTTATAGCCCATTGTGCAGCTCTAATGCAACGCGAATAAAAGCACCAAAGTACTATTGGGATCTTATTTAAATCTAATCATTTTATCATCAAAGGCGAAGCTAAAATGATTTTCTCCTTCTCTCAATAAATTACTTAAATATTAAATGTTTAAAAAAATCCTAGGACCCTATTTCTTTTAAAAATTGTTTGTTGTAATGAAAGTTTCTTTAAATATTCTAACTTTTTCCATCAAGATTTATACAGTTTAGATATTCTATTTTTTAAAAAATTATTTTCTTCGTCAGTTTTTTTTTTTACTAAAGTTTTTGGATTGCTAGAATAATGAGTACTAGAATTCTGTTCTGTGATTATGACAAAAAATGAAAATTTCTGCAGGAATGGAAATTGCTCCACTTTTTGCAAAATATTTTAAATGATAAAGAAAACAGTACTGGTAGAATTTTGCAAATACTTCAAAAGGCTAACCACGGGATAAGAACTAAGTAGTGTATTATACAAACTTTTTAATCACTTATGCGTAGCACTGGGAAGGTAACTTTTTACAATAACTTTTAGGTGATTTATACATTTAAACTTAAAGTTTGCGACCATTAGAAAAAATTTAACTACAAAGTGGAGAAAGTCAGTTTCTCTGCTTCTGTCGTCTAAATTATTAAAAATTTTTTTTTTTTTTTCTACTCAATGATTTATAATTATCACTCGTATTTAAAAACACAATAGAATATTGAATTATCTCTGAAGGAAAAAAAGAAAAGAAAAATAATAAATAAAAAAAACTTATATTATTTTACAAATTTTTAAAAAATATATTTTTAGTTCAATATAAACATTTACACAGCCATTTATTAGTTTTTTATACACTGGATAACATTTTTCTATATGGTTCAACTGCAGGTTGTACAGTGCACAAAGAAAAAAAAACGGACCACCTTGAATTGTCGGACACAAAAACATACTTTCTCTGTATAAACATACCCTTTTTTAAACAGATTTGGATTTCTGCCCTCCCCTCAAATATAGAAAGTAGCCGCAAGTCAGAGAAATATGGTCCCCATAGTGATCCAAAGTTTAGACCCCTTTATGTTAGTTTTATTTTTTGAGTATTTCGCCATACCTCGAAAACTTTTTAAGTTAATTGAATAATTTTTGCACACAATTATGAAATTCCTTGATTTAAAGAACTTTGATCTTGAATAATTATAAAATACCTTGATTTAAAGAACTTTGATCTTGAATAATTATAAAATTCCTTGATTATACAAAAAATAACTTTTAGTAAATATTTCTATTATTATTTTATTTAATAATTCAGTGCAAAAAATAAATTTTAGTAAATATTTATTGTTTTTTATTATTTTATTTAAGAATGGTAAAAGAAAATTCGAACTGTAAGGTATAAAATTATTTTAATGAATTGTCAAAAAATTGAGTACAAAATTTGGGTGAAATCAGTCGAATAGTTCCTGAGAAATCAAATTTGAAAGAAGTCGTAAAATTTAAATTTGATCTCTCAGGAACTATTTAACCGATTTCGCTCTAACTTCATATTTTTCCATGTACAATTTCATATTTTTAAATGATGTGAAAAAAAGTATACCTTACAATTCAAAATTTTTTCGACTCTTATTACATAAAAGAATAAATATTTACTAAAAGTTATTTTTTTCACATAATTAATTATCTTCAAAGAAAATTTTTTTATTATTGTGTGCAAAAAATTTTCAATTTGCTCGCAAAGTTCCAGAGAGATGGCGAAATATGCAAAACTATTACGTTTTTGTGTCTAATTTCATAACTTAAAGTATTGTCTGCACTAATAAATCAGAAAATTTGAGATCACCCTTTCCAACCATTAAGATCGAATCCTAGAATAATAAGATCTGATCATTAAATCAAAAGTTATTCAGGGGTAGTCTTTTTTTGGTTCACAATATATTTCATGACAAATTGCATTACAATAGATTCAACTATGGAAAAAAAAAAGTCAAATGTTAAAGATTATTAGTTCAAGAAGAATATTTTGGTTGATAAATAAGTAAATAAGAATCATATATATATTTAAATAAATGTTTATTTAAATTATTAATAAAATAATATTTTAAAAATATCATTTTTTCAGATATTAATTTATTAAATCTCTGATAAAGTAATACATAATTATTAAAAATATGTCTTGAGTTGAATGACAAAATTTTATGTATGATACAAATAATACAATATAAAACTTTTTTCTTAAATAAAAATTAAGTAAAAAAAAAAAAAAAGATGTAAAAATGATTATGTCTATAGCAATATATATATATATATATATATAGTTAATTGGCTATAACTCAATTTTCTTTATGAGATTCCTACCCTTTTAGATTTAATTTCATGCTAAATATTAAATATGCTTAATTTTACTTTTACTGTCTTTTTTAAACATGACGCAAATTACTATAGTTAAGAAATTAGTGTAAATTATAATGGGTCGAAAATTTTTACTGGTTCTCTTAAATTGGAGTTATCACAAACAGAAAAAAAAAAAACATTACATTATACAAAATTAGTGATAAAAAATTAAATAAAAAAATTCATATTACAAAAATTTATTTTAAAATGTAAGAAAGTGTCCTGAAAAATGTTCTAAACATGTTATTTTAGTTAATCAATTTCAATTATTTATATCATAATGATTAGATAAACAGGTTAATTATAAAGGTTACACTATTTTTTTTTTAGGGTAAAATAGCACCACTCTTTAGAAGAGACAAAAAAATTCACAAAAGTTTTCCTTTACCATAAACAAAATCTCAGGAACCTGAAAAAAAAAAAAAATTCCAGTCATTAAATTCTTTGTAATTCTAAGATAATCCTTTGTATTTTTAAGATATTTTTTTCAACTAAAGAAAGATGTAAAAAAAATATATCAATAGCTCAACAATCTATTTTGTACTTTCATATTTCAGAAGATTAGTCTGAAATAGTCAGAATAATCTTCTCAAATAAGCAAGCACAGAATAGAGAGAAGAATTTTAAATTTGTTTGGCAAAAAAAGTCTAAGTGAAATGATTAGTTTTCTCTAAAATATCATGGTAGAACTTTAATTGAGTAGCCTTAATTATCTGAGGTAACAATCTAAATTACACTGTAAAAAGTTTAAAACTCATAACAGGACAATCACCCTTTGCGTTACCAGCCACCAGCCAAAGGACAGATATAACCAAAAGAAAAACTTTGAAATGCCTTGTCTACACTACAGATGTTATCTTGTCATTTTTGCACGCAGAAATCTAGAAAACATTAAAATTGTAAACAATTGACTTCAAAAGCAATTCTCTTCCTTTTGTAATGGTAGAAGAAAAATATCTATTGGTTGTCTGAAATATGTTTTGGAATCTGTAAAAAGTGCTGAAAAATAATATTTTCTCACAAATATTGCAACTTGGTTCATATTTGGTTTGCCCTCGTATATAAATGAACATGCTTTTACTTTAATTAATTCCTAAATCTGGTTTTATGAACCGACTAAGAGAATGGCTTATTAGTAATAGAACTAAAATCTGATCAAAAGTCTTCTATTGTGCTGAAAGCTTGATATTCAGTAAACATATCACAAAAAAATCGCTAATTTTGGGTTCTGACCAAGAAAATAACGTCTAGCGAATTCTTTACAATCTTGAAATTTATAATTGATACAAGCAGCCAGACATAGTAAAAGTTATCAAATCAAACTTAAAGTATTTTGGTCACATATTCAGAACAGAGGTTTACAACTCCACAAAGGGTGTTAACCTACAACAAATCCTCCACTCAAATGGTTTGATGACAATGACAGGGCTGATTGTGCTTCGGAAAAAATCCGGATTTTTCGCTAACCGTGATCCGGAAGTTTCCGGAGATCGAAGGTTCAGATGTTTCAAAAAATCATTGATTGCAAAAGTTTTTGGAAATCAAATTTTCAAAGGTGGAACTTAAAAACACAATTTATTTTATTTGTTTGTAAGGAGAGCTACTTTATAAGCTTATATTCAAGATTAATATTCACTTTTTATTAGTAAATAGTTATTATAATCGTAAACTCAAGAAAGAAAGACATATTTGTAAATTTCAAATACTTCTCCAGGTCATTATGGGTATATGTAAAATTTTAAATATATTTTAAGTAAACTAAGAAATATTGAGAAAAAGAAAAAAAAACCTTGTTTAAATTTTTTTCTAATTTTTCGATTTAAACTCTTTTTTTCTTTCTTTTTTACTCAAGAAATTTTCCGGAATTTTGACTTGGGCTCACAATCACCCCTGCAATGAGAAAGATTTGAAACATTAAGGGTGACTAATTGGAAACCACTTGCATCTGGTTAACTCTGATGGAAAAAACTTTTTGAGATGGTTGTAGAAGTATTAGCGAATTTTTTTCCTCCAAAACCTTGCATTGTAAACGTACACATTGTAAAACTTCTTAATCTGAAATCAGTTTTGAACCACTGCTCACATGACTAATTTTAGTACTTTTTTTAAAAAATTCTGATACATTTTTTTAAAACTTAGCTACAAAGTTCAACATTTAACTTGTTAAATTCCATAACTGTAAGCATAGCTACAATTTGTTCTCAACTTGATACAAAGAACATACAGACTTTTTTAGAACTTGCTTACACTACATATTATCAACTTTTAAAATGAAAACTTAGAGCATTTTTAGCTGTTGCACCATAATTTAAAATAAAAATATTCAAATAGATATAGATAATAAACAACTTCTTTAGTAACAGAGAATTTTTTCAGAATTTAGATACGATTCATTTTTCTACATTTTCTTCAGTGTTTATTAATATGAAAAATATTTTATTGGAAACCCTCTTTGTTGCATCATATCTCTTTAATAAAATACATCAAAATTTTATGGCATTGTATAGTTTAAATTTACACACTTAATAAATTTAATTTAATGAAAAAATTATATGTTATGATGATAAATTATTTAATTTAAAGAATAAATGATATGTGATATCCATAGTATAGGATAAGTATAGTAAAATGATATGCATCATAATTTATCATACATACTTACAGAATTTTACAGAGAGGATTTGTTGTAAGGAGGATTCAGAAGACTCTTAATATCATCTGATATGCTGATATAATGATCTTCCATATATTGTTTACTGTTAATCTCTGTGTCTTCCAGATAATATCTAAAATTAAATAAATTTTAACAACAAAGAAATTGAAAAATGGGCACTCTTAACAAAATCAGTTATTTTCATTTCACTTTAGGCTTTTGACTATCACTTACGCATGTTTTATGGGTGGAAAGAGTATTTTTAGAATGTATTTTTACGAAGTAACAAAAATAATATTATGTACTAATTTTTATTTATTTTATGTAGTTAAAATATATTTATGCAATTCTCAACTTTCTAAGGAAATAAGCAATTCATTTACAAATTTGTACTCTTCATTTTAAAATATTGCCACATAATTAATTTAAAGTTTATTCCTAGTGGGTCGCATCATTCCCTCACTACAATGTATGAACCTAATTAAATCACAAAATAAAACCTTTTAATAAAAAATTCCATGATTTGCAACTACATTGCAATATGTTTTCAACAACAACTCATTAAAGCTTTGCCTGATAGGAAACTTCAAAAATATACAAAATTGAAATGATATACAACATGTCATTAAAGCTTTGCTTGCGGAATCTATTTGATTATATCAAATTAGGTAACATCATTGATAATTATCATTCTCTAAATGGATTTTTTTAAAGTAAAATAAAATGAAATAGTATCTAAAAAGTGAATCATTATAAATTGTTTTCTCGCATAAATATATCTGTAAATAATTGGTTTAATAAATTAGTTAGCCTAATTACTATTTTTAAATTTTGTTAAATTCTAATTTTGTCTAAAATTCAAAAATATATGTTTGATTTTTTTTTTTTTTTTGGTATTAATATATTTAGAAATAAAGTAAGACTGAAAATTACAATTCCTTTTATTTATTTATTTATTATTATAATTTATTTTATTTCAATGTAAAGTGAATGAGAATGATCCATAGATAAATTAATCATAATTATTTTTTAAATTTAGATTTTATATGTGTTATAGTTTCTAATAAAAAAAATTAAAAACACCTAAAAAGAAAGAGTTAAGTCAAAAACTAAAAAGCATTGAAAAGAAATATACAGATATAAAAAATAAAAAAAATTTTTAAAAAAATTTCATGTCAGAAATACTTTTACCTTTTTAACTATTATGAAAAATAAAGAGATAGATAATTTTTTTTAAAATTATAGTTCAATATTTTATTTCATTCAAAATTTAAATGTCTAAATAGTCAGAAAAAGTTACAGTTAAATAACTTAATCTGTTGTCAAAGAACAATCTTTACAATTATTATAAGGACATCACAGGGAAAAAATAAATATTTTTAAGTAATATTGGGTAAATTAAACTTTAAAACCTAAATTTTAATTTCATATTTGTACTTGTGATAAATCTACACAAGCTTGTTAGATCAAGAGTGGAATAAATTTTATACATTTGGTAGCATTAATTGCAAATCACGATTTTAACATTAAATATGGGCTAAAGACATCTATAGTAGAATAAATGTTTTACATTAGGTAGCATAAATTAATAATCACTTTTTTATCATTAAGTATGGGCTAAAAACTTCAAGGGCGGAATAAATTTTACACATTTGGTAGCATAAATTTATGTTCCCCAATCAAATATCATGCTTACAATAAATCATTACTACAATAAATTAAATATATCATATTTAAAAATATCAGATACCTGTAATTTACCATCATTCCACATGAGTTGTCTAAACCACGTGGTGAGAGGTCAGCTTCCCAGTTTAGACGCCAAAGTACAGCTCCATTTCTCAAATGAAAATGAGCTGAAAAAACAAACAATCAAATTATAAGAATATTTTACTATGAAACAAAATAAGTTTCAGATGTTAAAAATGGATTTTAATTATATGGCAAAAATACTTATACAAATTTATTGATGATAAATATTAACAATACATAACTGCCACCTTGTAGAGTTAAAGTTTTAAAAAAATTGTTTTATCCACCAGGAAAAATCAATAATTCAAACATACATGTTACTGTTAAAGCTTGAATCACTGGGTAATGTAAGTAGCAACGGTCTCCATATTGTTACAGTAAAAGGGTTTGTTTCTCTCATTTTATCTACTAATTTGCTGATTATTTGATTGTATTGACTTGATTCTTTAGATAAAGAAACATAAATGAATGACAATCTGTTAATTTCCTTACTCGTAAAAACATTTTTAACTATTTTATTCTTTATATTATAGCTTTAAAGTGATTGATAATTGGTTTTATTAATTAATGTGTTAATCGTTTTATTTTATTTTATAATCCAATATTGGGTTTACACTCAAATGTTCAACTCCGTAGTCTTGTAATTTTGAACTCAATCCAGAAGACACGGGAACTCCCGGATCAGGTGTTTGAAGAAATTAGTGCTTGTGTATGGATAAAAATAGAAATAAATGTAGAAAAGAACAAAATTAAAAATATGACCACTGAAGCCGACGTCTTCAGGGGGTACCGGCCCCAGTGGCCAAAAAACAAAACCTTTTCTATTGAGGAAGAAGGCAAAAGCCTAAAAACCTTCCTCAGTACCCCGAAGGTTTTGTTTAAAAGTCCAGGAGAAAATCAAGCAAGACATAAAACTAATACAGAAAAGAAACTCATACAAAAACACAAATTATTCAGAAAATAAAAATCAACAGAAAATAAAAACTCACATAAACAAGGTCAGACAGCAAACTCTAAAGCAAACCAAATGAAAAGGAATCACTTAAACCAAAAGAAAAACAACGCCCTCTTTTAAAATGCGCAGAATGAAAAAAAGATAGGTAGAAGTTGTCATAGAAAATTTACGTCACATATTAATAGAATGCTTAACTGGGGCTGCTCAGTTAAGTCTTGAATTGCGCCCTGTTAAAAGAAATAAAAAAACTAATATTCTTCAATCATTTTCTTAATTAACAAATTAACATTACAAAAATTATAAGGAAAATCATTATTACTCAAATGATTCAAAAAATTATTCACAGCCTCTTGAAAACTTTCAACATTATTGCAAATATTTTTAATCCTAACCAAATGTGAAAAAACTAAATTATTAAAAATTTGATTATTGGAGAATATAACGCAAATAATACTTATTTAAAATTAAAAGTGGATAGGAAGGTTGTTGAAAAAAGAATTATTGCGTTTAGTAAAAAATTAAAATTTAGGTTAAATAGGATTAAATTTCCATATTTATTTCCTATTGTTAAATTTCATAAAAATCCTGTTAAATTTAGGTTTATAGCGTGTGGTACTAATTGTTACAATTCTGATGTTAGTAAAAAGTTTTTTAGTTTTCTAAAAATTATTTTGCTTAAAATTAAAAAAGAGAAAAATATTATTATTGATAGTAATGTTGATGTTTTGGATTATATTAATAATAATGAAATATCCAACATTAATACTTTTGATTTTGAAAATTTGTATACAAGTATACCACACGAAAAGATTATTGATATCTGTAATGACATTTTTGATAAATATTTAATTAATGAGAAAATTGATAAGTCTAATTGGTTGGATTTGTGTAGGTTTAATCTTTTTGAGAATGTTCTTTTTAATGGTTTAGATTTTTATAAACAAATTATTGGAATTCCACAAGGTAATTCCTTTTCTGGTGCTTTTGCTAATATTTTTTTGCATGTTTTTGAAGCTAAATTCCTTGAAAATAATGATTTTAAAGCTTTTAGATATATTGATGACCTGATTTTGTTTAATAGTGATAATTATAATTTTATTTATAGTATTTATCCTGGGGATTTGGTTTTGAAGAAAACTAATGAGGATTGTTTTAATGTTGAGTATTTAGATTTTAAAATTGATATCATTGACAAAATTATTAAAATTGGTGTTTTTGATAAAAGAAAGGCTTTTAAATTTAAAGTTATTTTTTTCTGCAACTTTTATACTAATTTGTGTAATAAAATTTTTAAAAATTTAGTTTTTTCACAATTGGTTAGGATTAAAAATATTTGCAATAATGTTGAAAGTTTTCAAGAGGCTGTGAATAATTTTTTGAATCATTTGAGTAATAATGATTTTCCTTATAATTTTTGTAATGTTAATTTGTTAATTAAGAAAATGATTGAAGAATATTAGTTTTTTTATTTCTTTTAACAGGGCGCAATTCAAGACTTAACTGAGCAGCCCCAGTTAAGCATTCTATTAATATGTGACGTAAATTTTCTATGACAACTTCTACCTATCTTTTTTTCATTCTGCGCATTTTAAAAGAGGGCGTTGTTTTTCTTTTGGTTTAAGTGATTCCTTTTCATTTGGTTTGCTTTAGAGTTTGCTGTCTGACCTTGTTTATGTGAGTTTTTATTTTCTGTTGATTTTTATTTTCTGAATAATTTGTGTTTTTGTATGAGTTTCTTTTCTGTATTAGTTTTATGTCTTGCTTGATTTTCTCCTGGACTTTTAAACAAAACCTTCGGGGTACTGAGGAAGGTTTTTAGGCTTTTGCCTTCTTCCTCAATAGAAAAGGTTTTGTTTTTTGGCCACTGGGGCCGGTACCCCCTGAAGACGTCGGCTTCAGTGGTCATATTTTTAATTTTGTTCTTTTCTACATTTATTTCTATTTTTATTCTCTCTTTTTTTTTGAAAATTCTGCTGCTTTTTAGCGCATTTTTTTAAAAGAAGTTTTGTTCATTTTGTTTTGATATTAATTGTACTCTTTTAGTATTGTAAATTTCAAATTTGGTTTTAGCTGCATTTTGCGCTTATTCTTATTTGAAAAGTTATTTTGATTAATATTCTGGTTTTTGGTTTTTTCCAAAAAAATTTTAAAGCGTCTTAGGGGTTTTGTTGGATGTCTGGGTTTATATGTCTAATTATGTATTTTCCTTTTAGGTTTAATTTATTTCAATGCAAAGTACAATTAATGAATATTTCATGGCGCATGGCTCGTCGCGCGCCCAAACAAGGAGCACTGAAGTTAATCTTGATTTAGGGATTACTTCGGACAAAAAGTTACTAAGTCATGTATTATGTTTAAATAAATTAAAATATATAAAAAAATTTAAAAAGTTTAAAAAATGAAAAATAAAAAATGTAAAACTTGTCCGTTGGCGGATAATTCTCAGATTGACAGTTTTTCGAATGTATTTTTTTGTAAAAGTTTTAATATTATTTATTTAATTCAATGCAATTGTTGTAATTTGTGTTATGTTGGTCAGACAGGACTTGAGTTTCACAAACGGATTAATTCCCACAGGTCTGCTATTAAAAATTTTAATAATAATAATTGTTCTACTGATTACGAAATTTTACATTTTCAATTTCATGATTTTGATAACGTTACTCTTTTCATTTTGGATTTTATGGATAATTTAGATAATAGACTTGATTTAGAAAATATTTACATTAGTAGTCTTAAAACTCTTTTTCCATATGGATTAAATAGTAAGTTTAATGGGGAAGGTATTGTTAATGCTGGTGATTATTGTATTTATGACAGATTTAAAGTTTTTGATTTTCCTGGGGTTTTTAATTCAAAATATAGGAATAAAAGAGGTAGTGGGAAAGGTAAAGTTGTTGCTTTTGATGAATTTTTGAATTTCTGCAATTTACCTGTTAATTTGAATAATATTTTCAATATTAGGAAATATATTTTTGGTTTTAAAAATAAGGTTCTTAAAAATTTTCTTATTAATTTTGGTTCTAAAATTAAATATGATACTGAACTAGTTAATTTTATTGTTTTGGATTTAATTAAATCAAAACTTGGGGTTAGTAAGACAGATTTGCTTTTTAATAAGGTTTATAGTTTTGAAAAGGTTTTTTGTACGATTAATTTTCATGATAAAAAATTTGAAAATGCTAAATTGCCACAGATTATACATGAACTTTCGGATTTTTTTCCTTTAAAGCATATTAATGTTTCTGTCGCTTTTAAGTATTCTTCTACACTTAGGAAAAGGGTCTGCAATTATAATTTTTTAAGTCAAAATTTAAAATGTATTTCTAAATTTGATTGTTATTGTAATGAAAAGGAATATTCACAATATATTGATAATGATTATGGGCATATTATTACCGGAAATTTGGAGATTGTTGGTAATGAAGATTTAATTAATATTTTAGGCAAAGGTTCAAAATTTAGGACAAGGTTTAGAATGAATAAAAAAGATTTTATTTTGTCCATTAAAAAAGATCTTGATTTTTTTATAGCAAAAATTTCCAGAAAATATCATTGGCCCGTTGAGGGTTTTTCAGAGTGGAAGGCTAAAATTATTGATAAGGTTAATTTTAATTTATTTAATACCAGTTCTGGTTCTTTTCCTAGTGGTACCATTATTGATTATGATCTGTCTAGTAAAATTAAAAATCTTAAGGATAAATTTATTGTTACGGTTGTGGATAAAGCTTCAAATAATTTTTGTATTATGTGTAAATATTTTTTTAAAAATTTGATTATTGGAGAATATAACGCAAATAATACTTATTTAAAATTAAAAGTGGATAGGAAGGTTGTTGAAAAAAGAATTATTGCGTTTAGTAAAAAATTAAAATTTAGGTTAAATAGGATTAAATTTCCATATTTATTTCCTATTGTTAAATTTCATAAAAATCCTGTTAAATTTAGGTTTATAGCGTGTGGTACTAATTGTTACAATTCTGATGTTAGTAAAAAGTTTTTTAGTTTTCTAAAAATTATTTTGCTTAAAATTAAAAAAGAGAAAAATATTATTATTGATAGTAATGTTGATGTTTTGGATTATATTAATAATAATGAAATATCCAACATTAATACTTTTGATTTTGAAAATTTGTATACAAGTATACCACACGAAAAGATTATTGATATCTGTAATGACATTTTTGATAAATATTTAATTAATGAGAAAATTGATAAGTCTAATTGGTTGGATTTGTGTAGGTTTAATCTTTTTGAGAATGTTCTTTTTAATGGTTTAGATTTTTATAAACAAATTATTGGAATTCCACAAGGTAATTCCTTTTCTGGTGCTTTTGCTAATATTTTTTTGCATGTTTTTGAAGCTAAATTCCTTGAAAATAATGATTTTAAAGCTTTTAGATATATTGATGACCTGATTTTGTTTAATAGTGATAATTATAATTTTATTTATAGTATTTATCCTGGGGATTTGGTTTTGAAGAAAACTAATGAGGATTGTTTTAATGTTGAGTATTTAGATTTTAAAATTGATATCGTTGACAAAATTATTAAAATTGGTGTTTTTGATAAAAGAAAGGCTTTTAAATTTAAAGTTATTTTTTTCTGCAACTTTTATACTAATTTGTGTAATAAAATTTTTAAAAATTTAGTTTTTTCACAATTGGTTAGGATTAAAAATATTTGCAATAATGTTGAAAGTTTTCAAGAGGCTGTGAATAATTTTTTGAATCATTTGAGTAATAATGATTTTCCTTATAATTTTTGTAATGTTAATTTGTTAATTAAGAAAATGATTGAAGAATATTAGTTTTTTTATTTCTTTTAACAGGGCGCAATTCAAGACTTAACTGAGCAGCCCCAGTTAAGCATTCTATTAATATGTGACGTAAATTTTCTATGACAACTTCTACCTATCTTTTTTTCATTCTGCGCATTTTAAAAGAGGGCGTTGTTTTTCTTTTGGTTTAAGTGATTCCTTTTCATTTGGTTTGCTTTAGAGTTTGCTGTCTGACCTTGTTTATGTGAGTTTTTATTTTCTGTTGATTTTTATTTTCTGAATAATTTGTGTTTTTGTATGAGTTTCTTTTCTGTATTAGTTTTATGTCTTGCTTGATTTTCTCCTGGACTTTTAAACAAAACCTTCGGGGTACTGAGGAAGGTTTTTAGGCTTTTGCCTTCTTCCTCAATAGAAAAGGTTTTGTTTTTTGGCCACTGGGGCCGGTACCCCCTGAAGACGTCGGCTTCAGTGGTCATATTTTTAATTTTGTTCTTTTCTACATTTATTTCTATTTTTATTCTCTCTTTTTTTTTGAAAATTCTGCTGCTTTTTAGCGCATTTTTTTAAAAGAAGTTTTGTTCATTTTGTTTTGATATTAATTGTACTCTTTTAGTATTGCTTGTATATGGCTTTCTGATGGACCGACCCAATTTTTGGTTTACGACTACCAATGTTCAATTCTGTTTCTTAGTAATTTTGAACCTCATCCAGAAGACAAGAAACTCTTGGATCAAGCATTTTGAGAAATTTGACTTTGTGGAGGACTTTTTGATAGAACTAACCCACATTTGCGTTATATGGCGAGGAAAACCACAAAAACTTCCCATGGTTAGCCTGGCAGCAAGGGGTCTCTAACCAATGATCCGCTTAACGCTGAGGATATTTTATGTCAGTACTGTTGTTGGTGTGAGAGTGAAGAATTTATATCAAATAGCCATAGTTGCGATTTGAACATGGGTCACTTCATTGGAAGGTGAACGCTCTATGCCCTGAGCCACCACATCTCTAAACCTTTGATTGTAATAACATAAGTTCTACTTGCCAATGCAAAAAAAAAAAAATAAACCATAGCAAAATATAAAAAATAATTCAATGCTATATTGAATAAATTATGAAAAGGATATGCATTTATAAAAAATTTTATCAGTATTTTTCATCATACTTTTCAACGAACTTTCATAAGAACTGCAAAAATATTTTGGCTACCGCTCTTAAACGAATTACTTTAGTTAATCTGTACAGTATCAGGGTAAAATGTAGATTAATCAGGTAGTTATGCTTTTAAATGCTGGCATAGTATCTTAATTTTTAGAAAAATTCTACTTGTTATATTATTTATTATTTTACTATCACTTTATAAAATATTTAATAATAAAAAAAATTTAAACCAATATTTTAAATTCTATTTATGTAAGGTAAATATAAATTACTCTAAATATTCTTAATTTTTTTTTTCCTAAATGGAAGGAATATTTAAATTGTAATGATCTAAAACTTTATTATTAAATGTATTAAATCTAAATCATGCAGTTTTATTTTAGTTCTTAGTGAAATTATTTTGCGTGAACCAAATATTTACCTGTTAATAAATTTATTTCATAACAAAAATAGTAATAAATTTAAAGTTTTAGAGTCCTTAGTGGGCTATTGCAGTGGTTTCTAAATTTTCTCAACTAAATGATCCAGCTTCTTTCTATGGAAATACAACACTTTAAATAAAGTTTATTGACAGCTATGAATGAATATACTAACTGAAGAAAGATTACTAAGTATTTTAAAAATAATTAATGTAAAATGTAAAATTTTTTTATTGTTTAATCAATATAAGTTTTAAAATTATATTCCATGTTTGGTATTTTAATTTACAGGTCTAGTGCACCTTTTATTCTAGTCCTGAATTTGATTTTGGTTAATGTGTAAGATGAAAATAAATCAAATAAGCTGAATTGGTTTTCTAAAAAAAATTGTTAACGTTGAGAAGCGTTTATCAAAAGAACATTTATATTTTTATTTTGAGTTGAAAAGTATGATGAAAATACTGATAAATGTTTTTATAAATGCATATCCTTTTCATAATTTATTCAATATATCATTGAATTATTTTTTTGTTTATATTTTGCTATTTTTTTGCATTGGCAAGCATTCAATAATAATAAAAGTATAAAGTTTTCTTAAAATTGCATACAAAAATGTTCACACAACAGAAATAGTAAAATAAAATAAAAATGGCTTACAGATTAAAAAAATTCTAATCCATTATTAAAGAGTTATTTGAAATTTGAAATATAAAAAAATGAATTCATCAAAATAATCCAGGTTAAATTAATTATTGATTGGATATAAATATAGTTACAGGTTTCAAAAATCATAATTGCTGAAAAAAATTCTAACTCTCAGAAACTCTAGGATTCCATAAAACACCTTTTGGGAACAACTGGTCTATTGTTAGACCCTCTCTGGTTAGATGCCTAGGGCTGATGTACCCTCCTGCATGCTTCTGAGTTTTTAACTTACCAACACTGTTTAAGGCATTATTTCTTCTCTTTTCTTTGTAAAGGTAATGAGCACAGGTTTTCATCAGCGGAAGTCGAAGTGCTTCTCGCAACTGTTCATTAACTACCCATTTGTTTGATGCTATAGCCACATTCAGGGCATTCCACACTTCAGAAGATGTAACATTAGAAATAAGGCTTCTTACATTTTGAATGTCTTGTTCGGAGAAAAAGCTTGTAATAATAGAAGTTCCTGGAATAAAAAACTTTTAAGAAATAGAATTCCTTATGCTTAATATGAAGCTTTGGTCAACTATTAGTAACAGAGTTATAAAAGAATAGTTGGAAATAAATAATGAAAAATTAAAATAATGAAAATAATAATGGAAATAAATAATGAAAAATTATTTTTCACCTATTATGTGAGATAATAGCACAATAAAAGCACAAATTTTCTGAAAATTGAATATAAAGATGTAGTAATCACTCAACTTACATAGCAAAACAAAATGTTAAATCCATTGGGACCATATTTTCCAGATTGCGGCTACCCCCTATATTTTGGGGGTTAAAAATCTAAATTCAATGAAAAGAACGGTATGTTTATTCAGAGAAAGTACGTTTTTGCGTCTGATTTCATAATTTAAAATATTATCTGCACTTATTAGTTAGCATATTTGACGCCACTCTCTCAAGTCATTGAGCCCTAAAATGTGAAAATCTGATCATTAGATCAAAAGTTAGAAGGTCCGTTTTTATTTGGCGCACTGTATATTCATTACTTTTATTGGGTTCACCTCAAGTCGTATCCTCAAACAAACCTGGAATAACACATTTTATTTCAAGGATATGCAATGCGTTTAAATCAAAGTTAAAGCTGTATAAATTAAGTATTGCGGCTTGGTTAGTCACTAATAGGTAGCAATGTTTAGACAGCATAAAGTATTTTTAATGGTGTTGAAATTTGTCTTTCTTCTCAGAAAAGTACTTATACGTAAGAAACTTTTTACAAGCCAAGCAAAGAGTTAGTCAAGAATAGGTAACAACATTTAAAAATATTTAATTTAAATTAAGATAAAAGATAGAAATATATTGAACAATGAGTAAATAGACTGAAATATTTTTTTAAAAATAATATTTGAAAAAATAATAAAATTTCATTTCTTTGGAAGTTTAAATGTGAAGAATGGAAACAGAAAGCATTAATATAAATAAAAATTATTGAAGTAATATTCATAAATATACCATAATAAAATATAACTTATTTGGACACTATCTGAATGAAAATGCTGAGAAAGAAAATTTATAATTAATTTACCAATGAGTAAGAACTGATACTCAAAACCAGTGTTACCCCTTTTGTGATATGTCAAAATTTTTCATGCAATATGTGCTTTGTATCAAAATATATTTCAAAACGGTGATCGCAAGAATTTCAGTTTAATTTAAAACTTCAATTTCCCTGTTTTTTTATTGGAAAAAATTATTATTATTATTTTTTTTAAATTTCCCTTATAAAATTTAGATTTTTGTGAGGAAGTATATTTCAAATCGGTATCAACTCGAAACATAGACGAAGATAATCATTTTATTGAGATGAAGAAATAACTTTAGTCAACACTCAATAAAGATAACTCTTAATACTTAATTTCTTTAAAACTTGAAATTAAAATATTGTAAAATCAATAGCTGCCCTATTGTCCTCGGAACATATGCTTATAAATGTAATTATTGAAATAAATAACATTAGATTAACATAAATAATTTTTAAGTATTTATGTAAGAGTGTAACAGTGAGTATTAAAAAAATTAGTTAACCATTTTTCAATTTACGAATCTCCAACAGCAACCAGTCTCGGAAACCAGGAATGGGAGATAAAGATGAAAATTTACTAACATGTGGAAACTCAGACAAAACCTCTTGAACAGCTTTCTTAATTAACTGGTTTCCTAACTCAATACCATGTAAGCCTGCAATGAAAAAATAATTTTCTTATTATTATACAAAATTAGCTTAAAATGAGGAAAACACAGATAATCATAGGAAAAATAATGTAACTCTTGACTCAAACTATTGTTACTGTTTTGAAAACTTGCACTCCAGTCTCTTTTAATTAAGGTTTTGTCATTTCATCAAAGAACACGTTTTGGCATGTATTTATAACTGCTGTAATATTTTAGCTGTTTTTATATCTGCTGTGAGTTTTTATGAGCTATTTCTAACTGTTGGGCTAAGTTTTCTTCATCTTTAGTTAGTATTCTTTATATGATAATTATGAAAATAGCTCAAGATATAGTTTGGTACAGAAGCATTTAAAATCTAATTTTTCTCACATTTCAAAAATTTACACTACTACTGCATTGTTTAATCTCATAAAAACAAGTAAAAATTGTGAATTTTTCATTGATTTTAATAAAATTTCTTTAAAAGGAAAAATGTAGCAAAATTGGCCATTATATTTTAGAAATAAAAGTTTAAATATAGCAAAATTTGCTACATTTAAACATATACTTCGAGTTTAAAACTTTCAAACCATGGCTTTTTAAAAATTTTTTTGGTGGTAAAAGATACCCTAAATACCACCTTTAACTGAAATTTCATAGTTTTCTTGAAAATTTACATATATCTTGCAACATTTTGGCTCGAAATTAAAAAGAAATATTCTGAGTTGTGAAAATATAATTTTTCACTGATTATATTTAAAAAATTAAAGTAGGAAATAATCCTAAAATTGCATCATTGAATCGTAAGATAGTTGTTTAAATTAAAAGAATATTTTCTTTGATTTTTTTAAAATTTTATATTATTGTTATTGCATTTCCTTTTTCATCCTTTGTATCTTGATTATTTTTTTTTTCTTCCAATTATTTAAATTTTTGAAAGTATGTTTCAACAGTCAAACATTTATTGATTTATAAAAGTATGTGTATTTATAAAACAATTTGTAGATGTTAAAAATAAGCAATTAATTTGACACTTTCATAAATAATTTAAACTCATGTGGTACATTAAAGCTTTCTTTATTTGGAAATGGTATATGAAGTAAAAATTGTTGGGAACACTGGTATAGAATAGGTGTAGAGGCATATTTGTAGCTTTAAGCTCCTTAGAATAATTTTAACTTACATTTTTTTATTATATTCATATATTCAATAAAAAAGATAATAAAATATAATGATTTCAAATCGTTATATTTTAGTTGCATGAGTGAAAAAAAAGACAGAATTTTTTTTTAATTAACACAGACTTCAACAGAAAAACTGCTATAAATTTTTCATTATCTTCAAATATAGCCATAGCAAAATTTTATTACATTTTATAACATTATTAAAAAGTATTAATATAATTTGATTACTTACTACAAAAGTTTATTAAATCTTAACTATTATATGCCTAAATAAGTTTTAGATATTATAAAATATAATAATTTTTAACTACTCAAATGTAAAAAAAAACTAGACCACACGAATGAAGCACAAATAATAGAAAAATACAATAAATCCTTAAAAATAGATATGCTATAAATTCTGTTCTATGACCAAGGCATATAGTTAATATTGAAGCATAGAATGAGAGAAGGACAAAAGGACATGCTTGAAAGAAAAATTTACATGCTTGTATGGATGTAAATGAGCATGTTATATGCTTCAACATTTAAAAATGTTCTAGTATTATACAATGAAAAGGATAGTACATATGTCTGTTTTTATGGATTTATTTGTGCTTCATAACATTGATATATAGCAAAAAGTATAGCCTTCCTCAGTTAAGATAGAAAAATATACCTTTTTGAGTAGATGTAATGGAATAAAAAATAGCAGCTTGTATATTATTTGGATCTTCTCTTTCACATTTTGATTGAGAAGTAACTTTATCATTCAAATCTTTCTTGTCTCGACGCACAAAGGGCTGAAATAACATTATGAACATAAAAACATAAACTTCTTGTACCATGAAGAAGCAAATTGTTTTATTTCAATGAATAATATTTTATTAAAGATCTAAACTATCAACGACTGTCAAAGATAAAAGTGATTATAATTTTTTAAATGTAATGTCATAAATATATTTTGCTGCATTGAATGCTGAATAGAAAGGTTAATTTGCAAAGCCAAAAATTTAAAGTTTAGTTAAAAAGAAAATCCACAAAAAAATTATTATTAATGACAGCACATAAAGTTTAAAGCATAAATAAAAAGACGGGGGAGCAAATCACTAAAATTAAAAATGTATTAGTGCTGAGACTCAAAAACAATGTCTTAGCACTGATGACAGTTGCACTTCCACCAATTACTTTATAGATAGAGTATAACTAGAGAGATTTATAATTTTGTGTTAGAAATTTTTTTTAGATCAAATTAATCTAGAATAAATGACCATAATTGTGCTTTATACAGTAGGCAAGTAATTAAATCTTTAATTTATCAAACATCGATCGATCCACAGTGATAAAAAGATAGGGGAGCACAGATCTAGAACAGGGGTTTCAAGGGCCACAATTAAAAACAAGTCAAATGGCGTTCTGCAACTTTATCAAAAAATTTTATAGGACTCTTTTATATGTGAAGGAACATTAAATATTACTGTCAGATTTTTATCAAGTTGTACAAAACAAAAGTACTGAATAACAAATTAAAATAAGAAGTTGATTTTTACCTCAGAAATAAATTTTTTGCACCGTTGGTATGTTAAATTTCACAGAAACGAAGAAATTAGGCGTTTTTAATGAAGAAAAAAACTTTGAACCCATATCATATTTACGCCGTCACATTTTACGAAAATTGTCCGTAAAAAATTACAACTAATATATTTGAGTTCGCGGGCCACAAAAAACCGCTTAGCGGGTCGGATGTGGCCCGCGGGCCGCCAGTTGGTAACCACTGATCTAGAATATGAAACCAGACTTTACAAAGATATGCTAGACATTATCAATAAACATTAAAAGAAATTATGATTCAATAAATTTAATAACATTGAATTTAAAACAAATTATTGAATATTTTGAAGCAAAGTCTAGCCTCCAAACTTTAGAAAAACATTTCTTTTTACAGTTATTGCAGTCCTTATTTAATATGTTTTATATAAGAGGAAATACAAAACCATTTTCAAAAATAATTTTCTTAGACAGGAAAAAGACATAAAGATTAATACGTACTGTAACGCATGATGAGATTTCATTAGTCAGAGCTGTATGCAAAACAACAATGGGTTCTTTTGGCATACTGTTATGAGTAAAAATATAACATCTTCTATAAGGACCAACACGCTGTTTAATGTCAGTCCAATTTCTAATAGGATGAACAGCTTCATAAAGTGAGATCTACAATAATAACATTTCAATAGATTCAAAGTCAGAAAACAAGATTTATTCAAATGACACAAGTCAACACATAATTATGAGCCTGTTATTATTATATTAGTTTTGACTTTGTCTAGCAATCTGACTTCAAATAAGTAAATAGTTTCTCTTTATCAGCTCTATTTTAAGAGATTCAGCATAGCATATGCTAATTTTACAATAAGAGTGTCTGTCGCTTGAAATTTTTAAACAACTTTAGGCTATAACTTGCTGAATTGACTTCAACTTAAAAAAAAAACAGTCTTGTTATTCAAAATCACTACGCCCTATTTTTAGACATTTGCCATAGCTCTTTGAAATGCAGCAACTTTTTTAGAAAATTCAGCAAGCCTACACTGAAATTCAAAACATTAGAATATCTAAGAAAAATATTTTCATTATTTAAATTGAGCATTCCAAAAAAAGTTAAAATTAGTTTAAAATATCAGGTCACATATATTTTTTTTCCTTTTGAAGAACTGAGATTTATGTATATTTTACAGTTTAGCTATGGTGAATCTTCAAATGGAGATTTACCTCAGTCTTACCCCTCTATCAAATAGAAGAAAACTATATACATATCTACAATGTACATATTCAACACATTTCTTAACTTGGGTTATTTAAAATAAATAATTAGCCGGAGGATCTCTCACTGTTATCATTAGATTTATGATACTCGTATACGTTTCTTTAGAACAATAGGTTTAAGATTGTTATAAATTTTATAAGTTAGGAACAAAGCAAAAATATCATACATATAAATATCCCTTTATTTAAACATTCTCTACCAAGGGAAGTACACATCTTGGAATTTCCTATTAAAACAAAGCTAAAATGAAAGAACATGTTTGAAAACCTTAGATAGGATACAAATTAGCAGACAGATCTGACTCTGGGATAAAATATGGCCTAGCAAAAGTTTCAGCTAACTTACTAATAGATTAAAAACTTTCAAGTTGATGTGTTTTCGTAGTGTAATGGCTAGGTTTTCTGTCTACCAGAGAGATCCATGGTTCAAATCCTAGCTAGTATAATTGAATTTTATCTTTAATATTCTTTTCTAAAAGGTTTCATAATTATTTAATATGTTTTATTCAATTTATAAATTATTATTTTTCAATTTAAATTAATCTTTTAAAAATTAAAATTAAAAAAAAATAATTAGATTTTTATTTTTTTTATTTAAATGTTTGGATTATTTAAAAAAAATTAAAATTTTATTTAAAATTTTGTAATTTTTTAAAAATATTCCATATTTTTTAATTAAAGAATAAAAATAATTAAGCATCTGTTAATTTTTTTTGCTTTTAAAAATGTAAATTTCAAAATAAAAATTTGTTTCAATTAAAAATAATAATTTATAAATTGATTAAAACACATTAAATAATTATCAATCTTTTAATAAAAAACAAAGAAATGAAAGTTCAGTCCTTGCAGCTTGGTCTTCAACCCCAGACATCTCTGGTAGAAGGTGGATAGAATAAGCCTAACACTATGAATGCATATTCCCTGTAAATATTCTGTTAGTTATGAAGTAAATGAACTGACACTTCAACGGGGCACATTTTAGTAACTAATTTATGCCTCATCAAATTTTTTTCAAAACATGCTCTTAAATCTAAGCGCAACTTTTTTTTTTAATCAGATACACACTTCCCTTGTAAGTGTAAAGGATATTATTAATAAAGTAGTATTTAAAATAATTTCATTATCAGCATTATTTATCATAACATTATTCGAAATTAATAACTTGCACAATTAATTTTGACAACAATCTAAACTAAATTATTTACTTATAAGTATGCCACATACCTTTTCAAGCATATTACAGGAAGAATCCCATGTGATCCTTTCCACATTTAAAAATCCAATATTAAAAGAAAATGATAAAATTTCTTTCAAATAATTATTGAGACCTTTTAAATGGTGTGTAGCATCATCATTGTAATCCAGAGAAGGTAAGAATTTCTAAAAACAAATGAGTAAACAAAAAAGAAACTTAATAACAAAAAATCAATCGAGATCAAAATAAATGATATGAAAACTTTACAAGAAAAATCCAAAGACTAAATACTATACTAAAGACAAAATATTCAAAGACTAAAATTAGTGCACATAATGTAAACAAATGCTATTGCCATTTTTTAAGCTTCATAAACTCAAGAATTGAAAGCGTTTAGGTATGGGGTAAGAATTTTGAATTATGGGGTAATTTTGAATTATGGGGTAAGAATTATGGGGTAAGGCCTTAAAGAAACATAAGGCCAATTGGAGTAGCAATCATATCTGCAGCCAGCATCAGGATTAGATTTATTAATAAGCAATTTTAAATTGATTTTTAAGAAAGAAAAAGTCAAAATAAATATGCAAATAAAAATGTTTAGAATAGTTTTCCAGATAAAACTATTCTAAACAAGAGAGAAAAATTATTGAGGGTATAATAAATAAAAGTAAAGAAAATGCAGAAAAAAATCAATAATGTCAGATGATTAAATAATTGATGTTGTGGAGGATGGAATAAAAAATTATCCATAATTTTAATTAATTATTAAATAATTAATTTAATTATTTAATAATTTTAGATTCCATCCTCCCACCAAATAGTGCTATAATTTGCTTTTCAGTATAAAATTTTTTGCACTACAGCATTTGCCAACAAGCACTAGTATTACACTATTTGTAAACTTAAAAAGATTATAAAGCTGCCACTAAATGGGCATTAGTAATTACCTAAGTTTTTATTGCAAAGTTATTACAATAATATTCTCATTAAATTTTAAAATATTTACTCAGAAACAATTTCAGGTAATGAAGAGTAAAAAGAAAATAAATAAAAAGAAAATAAAAAAATAAACATATATATCATAGCTCAGGATTTTTATTTAAAATTTAACTTCATTACAATGTAAAATGATAATAAATAAATAGTCAAAATGTTTCTTAAAAATTCCTTGCTAAGTTAAAGGACAAAATACTAAATTTATAATCTTGCTTAAATAAATTAAATATCACGACTATAATTAAAAAAATTATTATGCCTCTTAAAACAAATTTTTTTTTTAAATCCAAAAATCAGTTTATCACAACAAAAATGAATAATAACAAATTTAAATCAATTGATTCATGGAAATCAGGGGCTGAAAGTGACAAAGATCTCCCCTTAGATTTCTAGCAGCACGGCAAAAAATAAAACTAAAATGCAAAATATTTCTGCAAAATAAGAAATAGTTGCACACTTTAAATAGCATTTTGTATATTTTATTATTTTAAATAAATTTCTGGAAATATGTGCATAATATAATAATAAAAAATATTTTCCAAACGCTGGTTATAAGTCATATAGATTTATCAGGGAACAATGAATATTGTTAATAAAGCTATGAGATTAGAATCAGAATAAAGCAAACATTGATAAATAAATATGTCATAAAAAAACATTACTTAAAGTAAGTTTGAGAAACTTTAAAGTTAAAGCAAAATCAAATAAAGAAGAAATAAACTTAATAAAGTTTTTTAAATAATAAAATTTTTTAGTTAATAAAGTTTTTTTAGTACAATACTAAAGTTTTTTAGTTAATTTTGAATAAAATTTAAAAAGATTATCAAGATATTTGACATACTAGAAGATCTTCTCTTAAATCAACCAAAAATTTAACACCACCATCTATTTTGCGTATACGATTGAACGCATAAGCATAATTAGGAGACAAAGTAGACTTGAGTCTGTCAGCAGCTTTGAGTTGCAAAGCTGTTCCTTTATCCTGAAAGAAAGAATTACAACATTAGGTTTTGAATAACACACATCAAAATGTTTCTTACAATTTTGTGATTTTTAAATGCTTAATAAGTTTTTAGCATAATTTAAGTAATTAAATACCTCATTAGTAATGTCTAAACAGTGACATTTATCAATAGTTATATTGAGGAATTAAATCTCAATATTTAATTTTTCAATATTACTTCCAGAAACTCCAAAAAATAAAGTGTACAATAAGAACAGCTTAGTATAAAAGTTTTGTGCTATTATTTAGTATTCCTTTTTTATTGATTTCAATAAAATAACTACAAAAGAAATATTTTTCATAAGAAAACATTAATTACTTTTTAAAAGTTATTATGAAAATGAAACAAATACATGTAGAATATTTTTATTTTGAAACTTTCATTGCTATTGTTTCCAACTTGTCTTTGAGAAATAATAAAAAATATCAGGAAAACAAATATTTTATTAATAGTAAAATAAAATTAATGAAATGATTTTAAATTCATTCTAAATAAATAAAATTACAATAAAAAATATCATTTTTATGTATACATTTGAAATTAAAAATACTGATAGATCATACAACTTTAAGTTACAAAAGTTTTATGAACAATATTGGGTATTTATTGAAAATTAGTAATAACTTTGGTATTTAAATAAAATATGATGGTTAATAAGTACTAAAATGGCTAATGAAAGATATCAAATAAATGACTCAAAAATGCATTATAAATAATGTTTTTTCTTATTTATTTTTTATTTTAAAGATTAGAGTACATTTGCAAATGTAAACTGATTTTGTTAAGAAAAGTCGAACTCATTTTTTATGCATAAAATAATATTAAATGACGAGTTTCTTTAGTCTCTTAAAATGATAAACATACTTTTAAAATATTTGATTTAAAAAATATAATTTAAAAACTGTTCAGTAGGCTCAGGAGGAAAAAGAAAAGATCTCGATAAAACTATTACTTAAGAGACATTTCTTCCCTAAAAAATATAAAAGTTATTTTTAAAAAATAATGAAAGACTGCAAATTAGAAAGCATATGTGTTGACGTTTCATTATATATTTATATAGAATAACTAACTTAAGTAATCTGTATAATGTTTAGTCATTGCATTAAAATTATACATACTTTGCTAACCAGTTTATAGCATTCTACAGAATGTTAGATTTTAATCTTACATAATAATTTCTGTTACATAAGGGAAAATAATGAGAAAAAAAGGAAACAATTATTAAGATAACTTTTGAATAGTGGTTATTTCATATCTAATATTGGCTATTTCAATTTGGTTATAAAAAATAATCATGTAAAAAAAAAAAAAAATCAAGCCTTTGTATAACTGTTACTTACAACACATTTACAGACAGTGACTGTCATTATTTAACCAAGAAAACATAAAACTTACGTGGGAAATTAAATAAGATTCAGCAGCTTTTCTGGTAGCATCTCTGTCAAATTCATATTTAACAGCCAGTTCTTTTAACATTTCTATTCTTTGCTGAGAAGGTAGACTTATATACTCTTGGCAAAATTCGTAAGTTTTTGACTAAAAGAACAAAGATAGATACGTGTAGATATGTTATATTTTGAAACAGTGAAGTTTAAATTACACTGGTGTCTAAAAGCTACATGTTATTTTACATTCATGTACAGTGCAAAGATATGTTTAATTTTTGAACACAAGTGTATTTCAAATAAAATTATGTTTAAAACAATTCTTAAAATCTAATTATCAGCAATAAAAAATGTATTAAAATATACCTAATAATAAATTTTTTTACAAATCAAGATATTGGACAGAATTTTGGTTGAGCAAAATTATTAAAAGCAAAAGAAATAATTGCTCTAAAAGTTTGCAATATTTTTATGCTATGCCTAGCAAATTTTTTAATATTATATTATTGAAGTTACTGTTTAAAATTCCAGCTTATAGATTTTTTATGCTCTCACAATTCAATTAATAAATTTAATGAGGATTAATTAGGATGATTAAGGATGATTTTGAACTTATACAATTAATAAATTTAATGAGGTACATGAAGCATTTTCAAAACAACATTTATTTGAGTATTATTAGGAACTAGGCCAAAAATAATAAATGCTATTTTTAAAAATTGTTTTAGAATAAAGTTCTGGAAAAGCATTAAAATTTCTATTTTAAATGAATTAGTTAATAAAATATTTTTAAGACATTAGCCCACTGAAAATTATAATAAGGTTTAGGGTTTATAATATATAAGTTATAAGGTTTTGCATTAACCTTATTTAGTCAAACAATATACTTAGAAAATAAATATTTTCATTGCATTTCAGAAAATAATATCCATACCTATAAAATAAATTTATATCGCATACAATACAATATACTTGTAATATGTAAGGTATACATACCTGTAGAGGGAAATCATTTGGTTGCACTATGCAAGCTAAGGGACTTTTAATTACTTCAGTAGTAATTGGTTGAGCTTGAGGCGTCATTCTTCTTAAATTGTGCTTTACTAATGGAGATATTACAATTCTAAACCTTATCTAAAAATATGCATAAAAAAGAATTCTGGTCAACTAAACTTCAAAATATAATAAACTAGCAAAAAAACTAAAGAGGTAATTAAAAAAACATAATCTTCTAATTTCTAATTTTTTTTAGGAGCCAGGATTGGCAAAAATCATGATAAAAAATTTAAAAAAAAAAAAAAAAAAAAAAGGATTTTTTTTTTTTAAAGTTACGTTTTCTTACATTTATATTTCATAATAAAAGTGCTGAATGCCTAACAATATTATAACTAAAGTATTGAATATTTATAACCAAAAATGGTAAATGTATTCTTGTAATTATTACCAACTTATGATTCTGAATAACTAAAATCATAGGTGTTTTTATTCAAGTTCAACATTTTTATGAATTTGTAAAAACAAAGACAGAATCTCAGTTAAATATCAAAAGAAAAATTTAGATAAATTAACTTTAAAATAAATCAGTTATTCAAAATTATTCTGAACAGATCAAGTATTTTTTATGTACATCAATTGCATATTTAATAAGTTTATAAGGTACTCGTATTTAAATAAACATAAAATAAATATGTGAATTGAAAATATTTATTAAACAATAAATTATTTTGCATACAACTAAAAGAAAGCTATAATCACTGATTTTTTTTAAAACAAAAAAAATCAATTGATTTAAATCATGCCAACTTTATCAGAAATATTATGTCTTTTCTAATCAATTGTAATGATAATTTGGAATACATAATTTCAATGAGATTATGTACATTTTTTGATAATATTTTCCCCTTTCAAAAAATAAGTACAGATTATCTTAATGTCCTTATAATTTAACTATTATGTATTAAGGAAGATAACTATAATATGTAATCATAGAAAATATATGCAAATTATGTTTTTTAAATTATAATTCTTCAAAAATAAATAAATAAAAAGAATAATTTTTTTAATTTTGAAAATAGTATGCTTTTAATACATAGTTCCGAATTTTTACAAAGAATTATTTTTAAAAATAGAGCTATGCCATAAAAATTTAATCACTCTATAATAATCTCATTGAAACAAATTTACAGCATTAATGGGAGAAGGAAGAATATTAATTTATTAGGCAAGAATAATAAATAAAATCTTCACTACAAAATAAATAAAATTATATATATATATATATATATATATATATATATATATATATATATATATATATATATATATATATATATATATATATATAAATATATATATATAAATATATATATATAAAAATATATATATATGTATATATATATATATATATATATATATATATATATATATATATATATATATATATATATATATATATATAAATTAATAATAATTTAGTAATAATGGATAAAGCCTAAAATTATTTTTAATAACATCATAATAATACCTACAAAACTTAACATGATTTTTGAGAAATTTTAAGGAAAATGCATCTTAATTTTTTTTAAATATATAAGAGAAAACAAAGTATTTAATCAATAGAATGGTGTAATAAAAATACAGTGGGTTTTCACATCTTTCCCTTAAGTTATTGTGCAAACAAAGAGTTTCCTCATTTCCATTTAATTAAATAATTAATGATCAGATTATTATCGCATTTCTGCCTAAGCATTTGTTTATTTACATTTTAAAGTGACATCAGCGGTTACAGTTTATAGCGAATTAAAACTATGAAAATTACAAATTATAAATTTTGTTTTGGTTTACCTGTCTTGAAGTTTATGTGTCGAAAATTCCGTTTGTCTTCTAGAACTTTATATTTCCTTTCTATTACAGATACATCCGCTAATTAGTTCTGTTAAAAACTGGTTTTCCTCGTAACATTTTTACTGTTCTCCAGTTCCCCTCCCGTCCCACCCGCACTCTCACTCTGCTAATGTTTTGTTTTGGTTGTTGAGTTGAGATTTGGTTGAGATCAATTGATTGAAAAACAAAGCCATTGTATAATAAATGTTTCGTGGCGATATTATGATAATAAATATAAATTTATGACCGCCTGTCAAATCTCATTTTAGTGATTCCGGAGAATTATTATTTTAATAATGCAGAGCATTGTTGAATATTTTTCTGGCCAGGAAGGTCATTCCTGTGGATATTGTAAATCTAGCAATACATTTTATTCTAATGGTAATCATGCTTTAGATAACTTTTTAAAATTATTTTATAAAGTTATTTTCAAACAGAAAAATAAGAAAGAAGGAATTTAAATTACAAATATCAAAAATAAAACACATCTTTCTTCCCAACTTTTCAAAATACTAAGTATACTATACAAATACTAAATATAATACTACTCTGTCTATCAAAAATTGTCCATTATTACTAAGCTCATGAAATGTACAAAATATTTATTTTTCCTTCTGAAATTATTAAAAAAAATTATTACCAAAATTTTTTTAATATCATATTTGTATATCCCTTGCTTAATTGCTATTAATTATTAATATTTTTATATTTTACTAGATTATATTACAAGTAAATTTCACACTATTGGCTACATTTGACAAAACTAGAACATATATTAAATAAAAATCAATTTAACACGTCTTTAAACCTACATGAGTGAAACGTTCACATATAATTAATAAATTTTGTGAGTAATATACCTGTAATGTAAAATTACAAAGTTAACTAATTTATGTGGAGCATATTTTCAGAAGGGTGATCCTTTTTTTTTTATAGAAAAAATGAAGTGGTACAAGTGGTTTTTTAGCCTTAACAATATAGTTCTATCTATCATATATCAATAATAAAAATAATCACATTAGTTTCAGAAGTCAAAGCACATTGCCTACTTAAAGCTAAAGTGAATCAAAAGAAATATCAATTATAAATATGTACTAGTATTTTTATCACATAGATGTTTTTCATAAATAGACCATTTTTCGTAGTTTTCGAAAAATTTATTTTCGAAAAATTTTTGTGGTCTGTATATGATATAATTATAGAATATTAATGGCTAAACATGTCATAAATTTTCTAACATTAATTTTTATTTCTAAATAAAAAAAATCAATAAGTAAGCTTTTTCATCCAATTATATATTTCATGTATATATTAAAATTTTGTAATGATTATAGAAATGTTAAAAACCTTATTCAAGTGAAGTACGAGTAAACGTTGTGGGGTATATGAATAGACAAACAATGTGAAAAGAGCACAAATATCACCTCATAATCAGACATATTATAGTTGTAATTATGTTATGAAGAATATTCAGCAGTTTGAAACAGAGAATGATTTATTATTTTTCTGCCAATTTTTTTAAAGACAATATGAATCCTGTTCAAACATGAAGTAGCTTATTTTTATTTGCTATTATTTAAAAAAAATTTTAAAATATATTTATTGCCTTTAAAATTTATTGTTTTCACTGCTTTTCTTCTTTGTTCATGCAAAATATAATATCTTATAATTAATTTTTTTTTATTTACAAATTAAAACACAGAATGAAGTTTCATTTTTATTTTTCTTCATATTGTTACTTATCCTATCCTTCCATTACAATTCAAAGCTTTATTGTATAAAATGTATGATGTTTTACTGTCATAATCTGTAGCATATCATGACATATCATTATTGTAGTAAGGTTTAAATACATTATCTTATATCTATGTAATTTAATTGGTAATATGCTTAAAAAAGTTAGACTTGTGTTACCTACATTGTTTGTTTTTTGACTACATTGACTAACTACATTGTTTGTTTTTTGAAAGTTTTATTTTATAATATTTTTTGTTTAAAATTAAAACACATTATTGTATTTTTCAAACAAAATTGTCATATTTTAATTTTTTTTAATACTTTACATATAGATTTATTCAAAACCATTAATTAAATCATATTCTTACACTTCAAATTATTCTTCCTTCTTCCAAAATTAAAAAAATCAACAAGGTTGGTAAGTTAATAAAATACAGTTATAAATAATTTCAAAAGGTGTTAGAGAATTTGAAGTCGTATCTAAATAATATATTCATATTGAAATTTAATTTGTTATTTATAAAATAAAGCAGGGGTCTGTCCAGGCCGAATTTACTACCGTTTAGCGGTATCTTGACAAATTCAACTTTAGGAAAAACGGTAGTTTCACAAATTCAATTTTAAGAAAAATGGTAGCTTCACAAAATACTTTTTCTTAAAATTTTATTTTTGTATCCCTTAAGAATAAATAAAAAAATATTTTTACAATATTTTTGTGTTGATTTTTCAATATAATTTTTAATTTTTCACAAATTATTAAGTTTTCACAAAATAGGTACCTCTCAGAAAAACCTAGACAGACCCCTGTAAAGATTTTCAAACATAATTAGTTCTAAGATTTTTTTCTTTTTATTCTTAGGAATGTGGGCTCACACCTTAACTACAACAGACTATCAGAATCTAATTGATCGAGGATGGAGAAGGTAAGATTTGCATGAATCTTTAATGGATGTTTTGTGTAGTTATTCTTTCGTGGTACAACAGTCTAACTGGTGCACACGTGTTTTTGTAAACATAATTTTGTTTTATAACCAGCTTTGAACAGCCTACCCAGTTCTGAGTTTAGGACTATCAGCGATCAACTCTGTATCCTTCTGATTTGGAACCCAACCTTGAAGACAAGAGCATTGGTTTTAAATAACCTTGGTGGAGGACTTTTTGATGGAACTAACCCACATTTGTTTTACATGGAGGGGAAAAAAAATGAAAACCTCTCATGGTTTACCCGATAGCAAGGAAATTCTAACCTATGATCCATCTACCACTGAGGATATTTTACATCTCCACTGTGGTCAGTCTGAGTCGGGAGCAGAATTGGTATTGACCAACAACCAGCCACATCCGGGATTCGAACTTAGGAAACAAACACTCTATCCCCTTAGTCACTGCAGCTTTCATGAACATAATTAGTATTGTTCACTGTAATTATCTCAGCTGGCAATTGCAAAGCTAGTTATTCATAACAACAGCCAGATGACAACGAGTTGCCATCTGGCTAGCATAAAGGTGATACTTTAACTGAGCTGTCCAGTCTTAACTTGGAAACTTCGAGTACCTGTTTTATGCTTTACAAAGTATTACCGCATTGTAATAGTAATTTTTGCCTGGATGAAAAAATTTTGCCAGTGGTTAAGGCATTGAACTGTCATTGTGGAGGACAGGGGTTCGATTCCCAGTGGGGGCTGGAATCCAATCCAACTTCCAATCAATGAATACAGCTTTCCTAGGAAGTGAAGATGGCCTTGCGCAATTCTGACTGTATTGCGATTGTTACAGTCGTGCCGTTGGTCATGAAATTATGAAGCCTTTACTTTCAGGACCCCCTGACTTAAAACAGGCTGCTGCATGAATGTTTTTCGTTTAATAGCAATTATTTTAAAATTTTAATTGAAAATGGTTTTATAATGTGTGTTTATGTTTGTTTTTATTTATAAGAATTGTCTCAAGTTTTCTTTTCACGAAAACTTTTTCATTCCAAAAATATTTGATTATCAAGTAATAATACAATGCTTTTATTCTTGATTTTTTTCCCTCGAAAATTAAAATATTCTATTGTATATATTCTAACTAAATTTATTCATATTTCATTCTAATTTATCTAGAATATGTACTATTTTGAAAACAGGGTACTGATGCAATAAATTAATCAATTTATGCTAAGGGAACTCTTCTCAAACTTCATTGAAAATGAGCTTGACATAAAAGTTATAAATGCAATAAAATTTACAATTTAAATTAAGAAGTTTTATGTCTAAAGATAATGAACTTTACCTCATTCTGTGTTACACAGTTATCCATTTTTTCTAGTTTCAAATATTATTCTTTATTAAAATCTCTTAAAATTTATGCATTAAAAAACCTGATATTTTAATGTTTTATTCTCTCCTAAGTGTAGGGTTAGGTTTAATTTTTTTAAAAATCAATTTTGACTTTATAAACTTAGTTTAATTAAATTGCATTAAAATTTTATTTTAATGATTTTGCTTTCTTTTTTTCAGAAGTGGGAAATATTGTTACAAACCAACTATGAATATAACTTGTTGTCCACTTTATACAATCAGGTAAAGAAAAATTGTTGATTAATTTAAAAAGATTAAATACTTTATATATAAAATTATAATTATTGATCCTGCAAGATTAAACAATATGGTTGTGTTGTGTTTTTTTTATTGTATTGCAGTCATTAAATTTTCCAATTGTATTTTAGATGTGAAACTAAGAAGTTTACTCTTACAAAATCTCAGAAAAAAGTTTTAAAAAAAGTTCACAGGTTTCTTGCTTATGGAGATCAGGGAAAGGTATTCATGTGTGCATTCTATTCATTATTTCTATCAATATTTTCTGAAGTGTATAAGACATGAGTGATATTTTTTAATTGAAACTTTCAGCGTTCTCAGTCACCATCATCTGAAAATAGCGAACAACGAGAAATGGATGGAGTTGAATTTTCACCAGATATCAGTGCTGCAAATTTGAAAAGGATAGAAGATATTAGATCAACTGACATAGAATACTCAGAATTGGGTGAGTTTTAATGGTTAAATAATTATATACATTTTTATTTTTATTATACTTTTAGTTTACATCCCATTATTGTAATTTAATCCCTTCTATGTTAAAAAAATTATAATTTATATTGTATTACTATGAATGGTAGGAAAGATTTCTGTATCGGTACTTGAGTTAAAATAACTGCCAAAGTTTTAGGAACTTTTGGGTATTGACCTGTAAAAAAACTTTCAAAAAAAAATACAAAAAACTCTGATGGGGATTAGATTAAAGGGTATAGCTCATATCTGCTCCTGAGCAATCCTCTTTTCAATTTCTTTTTAAAACTTTTACAAGTTTAGAATTTCTTAGGGTTCTTGGCGATTGTAGTTGACACGAATGGGTACAGATATGAAAATATGTAAATTTTGTATCTGTCATAAGATGTGTAACAAATATTAACTTTTAATTATTAAATATATCCTATTGTATTTTTTGAATTTATAATTTTTCCTTAAATCTTTTAAAATTCAATGCACTTTAGTTATTCTTATATAAATTTAATTACTAATTATACTTTTTTTGTTTTATTATGTGTACTTGCTTTAGGACAATTTTTTACTGTTACTTTTCATCATATGTTTTATTTTTTAACAGAAAATATAAGATCATATATTTAAAATTCTATATTTATTTAAAATTAAATTTTTCATAGCCATATGTTTAAAATTCTATTTTTCAGGAAATATTTGATCGATTTTGCCCAAATTTTGTATTTTGCCATGCAAAATTACACACTCAAAAATGCAATTACCATTATACAATTAAAAAATATTTTGACTATTACTAAATAAAATAATTAAAAATAATAAACATTTACAAAAAAAAAAAATTCGCACAGAATTATCTTTGGATAAATGAATTTTAAAATTGTATGTAAAAAATTTTCAATTCACTTGAAAAGTTCTTGAGATATGGGGAAATACGCAAAAAGTAAAATTAATATTATGGGGTTCAAACTTTGGATCACTTTAGTAACCAAACTGAGGACCATATTTCCCAGATTACGGCTACCTCCTATATTTTGGAGGTCAGAAATCTGAATCCATTGGATAAAAAAAAGTATGTTTATACAGAGAAAGTAAATTTTTGTGTCTGATTTCGTAACTTAAAATATCGCCTGCACTAATTAATTAATATATTTAAGGTCATCCCCTCGAACCATTAAGATTGACTCCTAGAACGTGAAGATTTGATCATTAGATCAAAAGTTATTCTTGGTGGTCCATTTATTTTTTGGCGCACAGTGCATTAAAAATGAATGTATAACATTTTTTTCAACTTTATATTGCATGGTTTATAAAAACATGTTTTAAAATATATGAACTCACCTAAAGAAAGACATTAGTTAGCTCTGTATACATGTTGTAGTGTGCTTATTGCAATTTTACAATAGTTACTATGATTCATTTTTACTTATATGTCCTTCTGTATAACTGATAATTCCTCATGTAAAAAAATATTTTTATTAACAATAGAAAAAGTGTTGGAATTTAAAAACTTTCAGCAACTTGAAATTTTTAAAATGTGGTACTTAAATAAATATTTTGATAGTATACTATTTCATTATGATATGAAATATAATTGTTATGCTTTATGAGTTTTCATCAATAAAAACTCTCAAACTGAATAAGATATCATAAAGGCTAAATTTGTTGTTTTAATTTTTTTTGGAAGGCTATTTGTATTTTTGTAAAAATCTAAGTTCTGAAAGAGTTTTTCATACTTTATGAGTTTTTATGTCATTTAACTTAGCTATTGCAGGCTTTGATTTTACAGAATATCAGTTATAATAAGATTAAATGGATGGTTTAATGTTGATGCAGCATTTACCTTAGAAAATGAATTTTTGAAGTGGTCAGAAAAGGTTTTTGACTGTTTATATAAATGTTTTTTCTTTCAAGAGTGTTGCATAAAAGCCTGTATTTTGAATTGTTTGAACATTCTACAAATACTATAAGAAAAGTAATATTGTAAGATCTTTCAAGATAAATCAAATCTCATAAAAGCTACATTTGTTGATGTTGATTTAATTTTTTAGAAGACTTTTGGTAATTTGTGAAAATCTGAACAGTGATTTATATGTATCTTGTCAGTACATTAATCTCATAGGTTTGATTAATGTTCTTTCGTGAATCACTGGTATATTATAATAAGAAATTAAGAGTGGTCATTGCAATGACTAACAGATATGTTATTGCGTGAAAACCATTGGATATATTTTTTCTCTTATTGTTATAGTGTTATGATATTTATCAGATAATGTTATTTATCTAAAGTAATTATAAATCTTCATAGATTTAGTTATATTGTAATTTCAGAATCTGATCCTAATCTGAAAAGTGAAGAGTCGTCATCTGCAGATATCCAATTACCAAAATCTAGTTTTTCTTCTTCAGGATCTCCTTCAACTGTTAATAAATGTAAGATGTTTTTATCTTTTTTCTTTCCGATTAATCAGAGATTCTGTTTTCAAAGTTTCTGGTTTTTGCTGGATAAATATCTATTTTAAGTCTTTTTCTAAATATAAGGATCCATAATTAGCCTGATCGGAATTTTTTAAAGGTCTTTATTAATTGAACATTCTTTTTCAGAAGTTTGCAAAATTTTTACCATTGAAATAAAAGAAAAAAATAATAATAAGTTAGGATTGTCTACAGAGTACAGTAGCTAAAATAACAGAAAAAAATCTTTTGACACAACTTATCACAAATAATTTTTTGTTGTCTGATTCAATTATTGACTTGTAAGTGTAATAAAATAAAATATTAAAATGTGAATTTCAAAAAAATTATTTCAAATATATTCATATTTATGAATTCTGTTATTGAAAGGTTAAAATCAGTTTGAGTTGACTAATGAAAGAATTATGGTTCATGTTTTAAAGGGCCACCTTCTCTCTATTCTGCCTATGTATTGTACCTTTTTGTTCAGCCCTCCTCTCAGCAAATTTATTTTATTGATAATATTCATTTATGAAACTCACTTTCAATGAAATTGTTTACGTTTTGACTGCACATAAATAGCTTGTTACTTTTCATTTGAACATTTTCAATTTTATTTGTTTGTTTATTTTTGAAATTTAATAAAAAAAGTAGCTATATAGTTTCGTAATTTTTTCCTGAGACTTATATGTAGACTACTAGTGAATCATTTTTATTTAGCAGTATTACTTTCTTTTTAAAGTTCAACATTTTTCTGTTAGATAGTATTTAGAACTGTTTGTCATTTTCATACTATCATTGTCATATTTTATAATTTGTCATTTTATTTTTCTTGTATTATTAGTATTGCTTTAAGCATCATTATGGTAAATTAAGTATTCTTAAATGCGACATTTTAACTTTTATATGATAATGTGTATCACTGACTTTTCATAAAGCTGTTAATTTTAAAATGATATTAGTTAATGCTTTTAATCTTTAATTGTTAATATTACGTAGACTTTTATTATGCTTGTTAATCCTATAAAGTAAGTTCCCCCCCCCCCCACATAGATTTTGCTTTGCATTAAAAAGTTTTAATTTCAAACAGTCAGTTCAAAACTTATATATTGTTTTAATACAAGAATAATTAGCAAATTCTATTTTTCATGGGTATTAATATCTTAATTTCTTTTAAATTGGCTAATTAATAAGTTTATTATTTATTTTCTACCAAATGAAATTTTTTTTATTCTTCAAAGTTTTTAACGTAGTTAAATTACCACTAGATATTTTCCAAGATGCTTTTGATATCATAAGTTAAGGTTTTAAATGGAATATATATATATATATACCTTCAAAATGTAGAGAAATCAAGGGAAAAATTACAGAATAATGAAAGAAGGGGAAAAATAATAATAAAAATAACAAGAAACCAGAAGGAAAAAAAAAAAAAAAAAATCCGAAAAAAGGACCTTTTTGGAAAATTTATGTCCTTTTTTTCGGATTTTTTTCCCCTTCCGCTTTCTTGTTATTTTTATTATTATTTTTTCTCCTTCTTTCATTGTTCTGTAATTTTTCCCTTGTTTTCTCTACATTTTGAACTTATTTTATGAGTTCTATTTACTTGCAGCTTATGCACAATAAATGAAATTTATTTATTATTACTTTATTTTCTTCATGTTTTTTGTATTTATTTAATATGCTATATATATATATATATATATATATATATATATATATATATATATATATATATATATATATATATATATATATATATATATATATATATATATATATATATTATTTTTTCTCCTTCTTTCATTGTTCTGTAATTTTTCCCTTGTTTTCTCTACATTTTGAACTTATTTTATGAGTTCTATTTACTTGCAGCTTATGCACAATAAATGAAATTTATTTATTATTACTTTATTTTCTTCATGTTTTTTGTATTTATTTAATATGCTATATATATATATATATATATATATATATATATATATATATATACTAGGGGGCTAAGCCCCCTGTTCGCTGCCGCTCACCAACCTCAATTATTGCTTCGCAATAATTGTCTTCTCTTGGCAGAAAACAGTTTTTCTACTAAAGTTAAAATTATTCACTTAACATATAGTATGTACTAAAAGGAATTCTGTTTGCTTACTCTTGTGCTCTACTTCCCACGTCCAAATATTACTATCTATTAGTATTATAAACATTTAGATCTCTTGGTGAACGGAAGTGATTTTTTGAAGTAATTATTTGTTTAAATAACATTTATATTCTTATAACATTATATTGTTCAAACAAATTTGATGAGTTTTTAATTTTTTCAGGTAATGAAAATAGTAATCGTCCTAAATGTCAAAAAGCTAAGGTCTTACGACGGGAAAAAAAACTTCAGAAATTGCTTAAAAAGGGAATACAACTTGATTTAGCTGCTGCATCAGTTAAGGTTATTTTGTCCTTTTGTTTTAAAGTATATTTAGCAATTTTATAATGTTACGTTGATGTAAAAAAAAAAAAAAAAAACTTTTTATGGTTTTTCGGTTATTTATCTATCATGATTTGGTGATTTACCCATCATTCTAACCTCTTGAATAATTTTTTTGAAAATTATAAAAATGTTCTTTTTTTTCTATTTAGTTCATTAAATTAAACATTATATCATTAAATAGATAATGTAATTCAATTTCATTTGCAATTTAGTTGATTCACACTTATTCAAATTTTCACTGGCTGTCATAAATCAACTTTAATTAAAGGGGATGTTTCCCTTTTAAATTGTATAATATCGTGTGTCCCAAAAATGACCAATGATTTGAACTATCAATTTTAAAAAAGTGCAAATTGAATTATCAATTGAAAAAAAAAATGCATGGTTTACTGCTTTCTGCATATAAAATTCCAGTTTTATTTCATCAAATTTCAAAATTAGTTATAAAGTTTGTCAAAAGATTGTTCCACTGTCTGGAAAAGCTATTAAAAATTATAATCTGTGGTATGCCAGACCATATTATAATGGGAATATTTGCACAGCTGTTTGTTAATTTTGTACCTAGACTACACGTTGTTACTGCAAATTGTGATTATTTTGAAAGCATTGTTTTGTAGTTTTCCTCAATTAGCATAACAAAAGTAGTATCTGCTGACAAACTCTTTAACTTATTTTTAAACTTGGGTAGAAGAATTCTGGTTTCCTAAGCAGAACTCAGCAGACTATACAACTCCTTCCATTTTCACCATAATTCTCCTTTCATTTTTCTTTGCATAGTATATGTATCATATAGATATTAAAACAAAAAGGTGTATCTCTATAAACACCAGAGAGTTAATTACACTCGGCAAATTAATAAAGAGAGAGGAAAAAAGATGTATTACATTTTCTTTCTTTTCCCATTTGATATATTGTAGTATTTTTTCAAGTTTTCTCTGTTTTCATGTTTTGTTAAACAAAATAACTTCTATTTTTTATAAGACCACATTTTAATGGAGTTGTAATTTTTTTTAAACTTTTTATTTTTTAAGTACAGAGTGCATGTAAAATAACATGTTTTACTGGCAAAAATAAACAATGCATTTTAAGTAGAGAATGCAGTTTAAATATCTTAGAAAAGCAACTAAGTAACAAAAGTTATACATAAAAGAAAGTTTGGCACCCTAGTCATATGTATAATAAAGGAATGCAGATTTTTCTATGTTCTGCCCAATGCATTTTATATTATTATACTTTATACACCTCACATTGTTTTATATGCATCCTGTATGTTTATTGTATTTAGATTCAATATTATGATTTGATTATAAATACATAATTTGTTCCTTTGGGTCTTTTTAATCTATTTGTTGTTTGTGTTTTATAAGAATTTTTTTATTTTATTTGTAGAAGACACCAAACCAGCCAAAGAGTCTTGAAGAGTTCCTATCAGAACCACATATCCCTGATCCAGCTCATAAACTAGAGGTCAGGACTGTCCTCTATATAAATTTTTTTTATATGTTTACGTTTTTTTATTTCTTCCATAATTAAAAAAAACATTTTTGTTTATAGTTTTATTTGTTACATTTGTTTATACAGTAAATGCAGCACAACTCTTTTCCTGTAATTCTTAATATATTAAATTTGTTTGAATCTTATATTATCCTTTTAAATATTACATTTCTCATTGATTACCCCTAATTCTATGTTCAAAACTATTTGAGTCATTGCTTTCATGCTTGAATTTCTCTGACTCAACAGTAATTTTCTTTTATCACGAGGAATGTAAAACTAAATACAGGATGAAGAAACTTTACTCCAAATATTCTTTGAATGCCAATAAATTAAGATCGAGCTTGAAGTAGAAAATTTTCCTCAAAGTTTTTTTTAACCATTTTAAATATAAAACTAAACTTGAGAAGTTGGAAATTTCCTCTAAAGATCTCCAAAGATTCTTTAATCAAGCAGAGGCTAAACTTTTAGGGGAAGAAAATTTTCTCCAGAGATTCTTTAATTACTAGGAAGATAAAGATTAATAAATATTTAAAAAAATTATAACATACTTCAGTATATTATTATAATATATTTATATATATATATTTATGTTACAAAGCATAACTATTTTACAACATTAATTTAATTTGTGGCTTTATCATTAAAAATGTTATTTCTGTAATCAATTTGAAACAAATATGTAGCATGAAAATTCCAACAAACATGTATGCTGATTTCAAAAAATATGTATGTTGATATTAAGGAATGATTTCAGACTGATTCTCAGTCCAACTAAAATCAGTTATTATTTTTTTTGCAAGCTTTTAAGTTTCTGTCTGTAGTGTTGTCAGGTTGCGTCATTACAACTGTAATAGGTACCTCATGTATTATTATCTTAATTATAGTGCCATTTTTATCTTAAATAGATTATGAGTTTATCTTGGAACTATAGTCATTAACAACGATTTGATCATAGAAATTAACTGTAGATTTTCTTTGGATATAAATATATGCTGTTATGACAATAAAGATAGGTTGAAATCTTTATGTATCAGTCTTAATACTAAAACTAATATTGAAAATAAACTATTTCTACATGGCTATGAATGTTAAGTAATGACCAAAACTATTTAAAATAGACTAATGAAATAATGTTTGAATGCTAAATGTTCGGTGCAGTTGGTAAGAATGCTAAATGGAGAACAATGTATAATTATAAATTTACCAAAAACACAGACAACTTTATTGTGTTGACCATTATTGTGAAATTCATAAAGATGACTAGGATATTCATTTCAAATGCATGACTCAAATCTAGTTACAAAGCTCACATTTGCAAATCCTGTGCGATAAAAAAAACTTGCTATATCCTTACTTAAGATGTTTGATTCAGTTGAAAGTGCCTTAACAACCATCAATGAGGGAAGAAGAGCTTTATTTTAGCTAATACCAGATATTGAAAACTGATAAAAAAAAGCCTTGACCTGTCACAGGCTGCTGAGTTTTAGAAGAAGAAGAAGAACTATAAGTAGGTGCAGCTATTAGTTTAAAGTTCAAATAATCTATGTTTCTCTAAATCCCAGATCTATAAGAATATAAAACCTATTAGTGCCACCACTTTATTTTTACTGAATATTAATTGGTTTGTGATCAATGATCATAATATTTTATCTTTATTAAATTTTTCCTTTTTCTGATCTACAAGAACAGCCAGGTGGTAAGCTTAAAAAGGAAAAGGTACTTTGATTTGAAAAGAAAATTACAATTGTACTCAGTTGTAGCAATCATACAATAAATTCACTATAAACGGTAGTTCACTGCATTGAAATTCTTCAAAAAAATTACTTTTTAAAGAAGTGATATTAATGTTCGAAATAGTTACTATGATAGTAGGTTATTTCTTTATAAATTATTAACTGATTAAATATATAATAAATCACGTTTATTGAAAAGAAAAATTAACCAATTTGGTTTTACATTCCATGAAAAAAATTCATATTATAATGCAGGTTAATTGTTAATAATCAATAGGTTTCAATAATGTATGTTTATTTTGGAGCTATAATGTGTATTTTTATTTACCAATCTATATTAGTTAGTAAGTATGGCATTTATTGAAAACATGTAAGTTTTTTCATTTCTTATGCTCTGAACAAATTATTTTTAAACTCCTAAGTTTGCTAATTAGTGTAAAGTAAATAATAAATATTTTCTTTCGTGATTTTTTTTATTTATTTAGAAATTTTTGTGTAGATTGAATTTGTTTATTAGCTGTATTAAATATATTTAAATAATTAAATTGAAATCTTGGTATTTATTATATTCGCTTTTTGATGTCTTAATCATTCCATTTTTTATATTTGACATTAGTTGAGTAATCAAAAGTTTAGTAAACAATTCAAGATGATTTAATTGTTAATTAATTCTTTTAAAAGGATATTTTTTTGCTCTAATTTATATACTGTAAATAGTAATGTGCATGCTAAGATTTTGTTTGCAATAAAACTAAACTAGATTAATTTATTTGCCTCATAAATTTATGTATGAATGTTTTTTTTTTAATTGTTATTCACTATCACTATTATTTTATTACAGCAATTATGTGAAATTTTTTTTCTTGAAAGGCAATTTGATTTTGCTTTCAGCTTCGCTTGGTACCCTCAAGCTTAGAAAATTCCCTCTTTTGTCAAACTTTTGAGGAGTCTTACAATATTTATAAAAAATATCAGATGGAAATTCACCGAGATCCAGCTGAAAAGTGCTCAACCAAACAGTATACTCGTTTTTTGGTGAACAATCCATTTCAGGTAAAGATTACAAATCATGGACATATATCATTATTGTGTACATTTAATGTCCTTTCCAAGTTATTCCAGATGCTTTTGAGCTTGATGACATGATTTGATAACAATACTAGAAGTTTAATGATGTGTGTGAAATTCATATCTTGATAGGCAATGATTTATGTTTACACATCTATAGAGATGTACAAATGTCGTTTTTTTTTATTAAATTATAGTTGAATAATTTTTTTAAAATCATTTCTAGTATTTTATAGTTGATTCTTTTCTTTTTTATATTTGAATTGATTTTTATTTTTGTTTCTTTTCTTTCTTGATGTTACTTTTATGTGAATATGCTTTCAAATTTGTTGCACTTAGTAACTAAATTGCAATCACTTCAATGATTTTTTTGATCAATAGAGTTGTAGCTGGTTTTATCTTACTTATACCTTGTAGCTTCTTTTTGATGGAATTTTTTCTCGATAAATAAAGTTGTAGTACCTAGTTTCTTAGGAAGTTTTATCTTGGAAAATAAAGTTGTACCTAGTTTCTTAGGAAATTTTATGTTGGAAAATAAAGTTTTACCTAGTTTCTTATGAAGTTCTTTCTTGATAAATAAAGTTGTACCTAGTTTCTTATGAAGTTTTATCTTGGAAAATAAAGTTGTAGTTAGTTACCAGTGGAGTTTCATCTTGATACGTCTGATGTTCTTTGACTGCTTAATGTAGATAGATAATTTCAAGTTTGTGCTTTATATTTTCACTAGAGCTTCAAAATCACTTAGTTGAATAACTTACTGTTCTATTAGACTTGTTTTGGCTCATTATCTTATTTTATTATGCTTACAAATTTACTTATTTACGTTGAAAAAAAAACTTGGGATGGACTGCTAATTTATTTGATACAATTTCCTCTCTTGGATTGCAGAGTATTTTCTGCTGGATTTATTTTTGTTGAGAATTAATTGAACCTATGATTACTGTTATACTTTGGCTTACTACATTTTCTAAATCATTTTAGAACGCTATATATTTGGTGACGTTCCTCATTTAATTTTTCTTCACTAATTCACTAAGCCCTGGAATACAAATGAACTTTTCCGTTGTTAGCTAATATCAGTTTGCCTTTCAAAATTAAACACTAATGATTTTAGTAAAAACTTATACTAATATTACTTTTAGTGTGGAGTAGTTATGCCTTGCATTTAATTATTCAGGTAAAGTTTGTTTATGTCAATTCTAAGGAATTCCTTGAAACTAAGAACGAATCTTACTCTCTTTATGTAAAATATCAAATGGCTATACATAATGATACTGAAGAGGAGTGTGCCCTTGAGTCCTTTGAAAATTTCCTCATTGAAACACCTTTGGAGGTATATACTTTTTTTGTTTATTTCTGAGGATTCTTTCTGGATGTTTGATACCAGTTGTATATTTTTATTTTTTGAAATTTCCAATGTCCAGGCAAATATAAATACTAAAACATATCAGAGAAGTAATCAAAGTTATTGCCTCAAAAGTTTTCTACTGTTTCAATACACCCCTTTAACGTACGTGTGAAGTGATGCACATCGATTAAGGTGGTCTTTATTCATTGAAATTGCCTAATTGCAGACAGATTAACTGGCAGTGAGAGTTATCTGAGTATATTTTATAGGAATATATTTAGCAATATAAATGAATGTTTTATATTTAAATAAAGCTTAAAATAAAAACTTTCCCCAAGAAATTACAATTTTGTTTAAAAATTGCCACTTAGTTCTTCCACTAAGCGTTTTATTTCATTAGAAATTTTTGTTTTTAAAGTATAGTTTGGAATAATTCGATTAGTAAACAACATAATTATTATATATTAATTTGAGGTATACAGCTGTCTTAACACTGTTAAGGTGTGTAATGAATACAGGGCACTGATGATGATAGTTGATTATAGCAGCAAAACAACCTTAGATCTAATAAATAATTGCATTTATACAATCAGAATACAATTCAGCTAATAACTAATTGTATTTCTGTTTCATTTGTAGAGTTATAGCTTTTTTAGATCAATTTTATATTCAATGTTAACTATTATATTAGGGCTGACTTTTTTCAACAAAAAGTATGACTTTTTATTTGCTTTTGTTTTCTAGTCACTTGATGAAATTTCATTGACGGGGCAAACTTATGGCTCATACCATCAACAGTATTGGCTTGACGGTAAATTAATAGCTGTTGGAGTGCTGGACATCTTACCTTACTGTGTTTCATCTGTGTATTTTTATTATGATCCTGACTATAGTTTCCTTTCCCTTGGAACATATTCTGCTTTAAGGTAATCATTTTATGCTTGCCATGATTTTGTAAAAACAAACGTTTTAATATAAGAGTACACAACCTTTTTCTGAAGAGAATCACAGGACAAATAAATTTGGCTTTCGAAGGCGGAAATCAGGGGTGCAGAATGTCCAATCATGCAATGAGGTTCAGGGGTAATTTAGGCAGTCCTAGAAATACTTTTGGTGCAATTAAATAAATAAATTTCTGCAAAATGTTTTATTGTAAAAAAAAATATTTGTGGCTTTACAAATTAAAAATTTCTAATTTTTATTGTTACAAGGTAATTAGATTTCTGTTGTTTTTAACACGTGTTGTAGTTTATTCAAGAATTGTATAAAATCAAAGGATTTTTTTTCTCTGTTAAAGAAAAATCATTATCAAAAAATTTAAAAAAAATACAAACTTTACTTTCTAAAAATATTTTAAAGTTCTTAAAAAAAAAAAAAAAAAAAAAAACTATAGTTTTGGGGGAACTTTTATGTTAAAAAACTGAGTTTGGGGAAAATATTAGACTCTGAGAATTTTCTGCATCCGTTAGTAGTGCAATGAATTTAGTCTTAATTTCAATAGATTATTTACATATTTATTCATAAAAAAAATTTGAAAGTATGAAAAAATATATATTTAATATATTATTATTTTTAAGATATTATAATTTAGTAAGAAATTTTTAAATTTAAAAGAATAATTACAGCAAATTATGTATAAAGTTTGCTTCTCAAGAATTACCAAGAACTATCAAGAGTTTGCATGTAAGATCTATACTTGATATTTTCAACTAATTATTATCAATTCACTTTGTCTAAAAAAAGAAAAAATGAAGTAGATTTTAAATTTTTTCTGTAGAAAAAATAATCTTTTTTTTTTGTTGCTTTAAATGCAATACTTACATCTTTAATTTTTTTCTTTAACTATATTTGTTTTGACCATGTTATCCAAAACATGTTTAAAATGAAATATTCTTTAAAAAAAAAAAAGGAAAAAAATTTTGAATTTTTGAAAAGAAAAAAAAAAAAAAAAAAAAAAAAAAAAGAAGAAAAAAAGAAAGAAAAGAAACTAAAGAAAAGGGTGATTTGAGATATTGAGTATACAATAAATTCTCTATCTCTTTATCCATATTTTACTAAACACATTTATTAAGATTATCTATTGATAGACAAAACAAAGAATTTCAATACAGGAAAAGAGTTTTATTTGAAATCAATGTTTTTAAATAGAACTGCCCAAACACTTGCTTGAAGAAGAAGCACTAATGTAATTTGACACTTAGAATTAGTTTTATTTTCTCCTTTTGCTTTTAATACAGAAAGAAGAGGTTCTTTCCCCCCCCCCCCCCCCTGAAAGTTGATTTTTTTTTTTTTTTTTTTTTTTAAAGTTTGGTTCTATTCTGCCAACATAAATGTATTTGCATGTATATGTTGTTATTTTTCATTTTTATTTTGTAATTTATTATGAAGTTTTTTTATGTAAATATTTCTTAATTCTTATATTTATTAAGGGTGCTTTAAGTTTTTGGTATGTATTTGAGCGACTTCAAAAGAAATTCAAATACTAAAAAAAAACGTTAAAAGTTATCTTCTTGAAATTTAATTATGAAAACATTTAATTAGTGTATTATAATAAAAAGGAATAATTATTCAAACTTTTTGTTAATTTTTCAAAACATTGTATTCCAGAGAAATATCATTGACACGTCAGCTAAATGCACAATATAATGATCTGCAATATTATTACATGGGCTACTATATACATTCTTGTATTAAAATGAGATACAAGGTAAGTAAAATTGTTGCATTGACTTTTTATAAATAATTTGCCTCATGTAGCTCAACACTTTGAGATACTTTTGTGTAGAAAACAGAACTTGATATATTTTATTCTACAAAATAAAATAATTTATTATATATTTGCTAAACATTTGTAATTCATATAGACAATATGAAGGCATTTAAAATTCTTGTTACATTCCTTTTTATAAGATGGTAAATAAAGCGGGTCCAAAATAAAGCTTCTGATTAGTCTGTAATAAAAATTACATAAATTAAAGTAAATGTTAGATTAATAAGGTTTATTATTTAGAAAAAAATCATGAATGTTGGAAGCAATTAAAAGGATGTTGGGGTATATTAATAATGAAACTCACAAGCATGAATGTTAGATGTCCAAAAGCAAAGAAAGAGACACCCTGAAAATTTTTTGATGGGATCGTGGCCTATTAGGGTTAATGGTTGCAGTAATGCAGGTGTCACATATTCAAAATCGAACAGAAATATAGAAAAAAAAGGTAATTAAAAGTGATTTAAAGGCATTTTATTTGATCTTATTTTATTTATGTTATCAGAATGAGCTCAAAAAAATCATAGCTGACAAGGTGTGCAATTTTGGAAATTCAAATTGAGAACGACTCTAAAACTGCATAAAATATGCATTATTTCTTATCCAAAATATGGCACACAAACTTTCCAGTTTTTTTTTTAAGATTTCGCTGTTAAGATTAAGTTATTTAAGATTTTTCGTTACATCAATATCATAATTTAATGTAATCAACAAATAACGTATCTATATATGAACGAATCTTGGATAATTCTAGAAAAGGACTTACTGGAAATTTATCAAACAGATATTTCAATACTCTTAACGTTTACAGCTCAATAATTCTTAAAGGTTTTAAAACACAAATAAAAAGATTAGCTTTTCGCTTGCATAGAGTTACAAACTTAATAGTTTGAACTTAAATGGAAATTAACTTTAAAAAAACAAAAGTAAAAGCACTTACTTGAGTAATGGGTAAATAAAAGAGGTAGTGGAAAAGAATATGTGATGAACAACGACACAAGACATTAAAGGAATGGCATGAAATATGTTAATTTATTAATGCAAATTTATTAAGTTAGGAAATCAGACACAGACATATACTTTCTCTGAATAAACATGCCTTTTTTAGACGACTTGGATTTCTGGCTTTTAAAATATAGAGAGTAGCTGCTGTCTGGAAGAATAGTCTGAGTTTTCAAATTTTAAAAAAGTTGTACATTTAAAATTTGATTCCTCATGAACTATTTGACTGAATTCATTCACATTTTAGATCTTGTCATACAAAATTACTTTCTTTTAATTGATGTAAAAATTTGTATGCCGTAAATTTTTTTTTGGGGGGGGGGGGATTATGTTTGAATAATCGGGTTTTATAAACACATGCAAAATTTTTTCAATTTGCTAAAAAGGTTTTAAGATATGGCAAAATATGCAAAATTAAAATTAGCATTAAGCGGTCCAGATTTTTGACTGCTCTTCTAACAAAACTATTGGAACCATATTTCTCATTCCCATGTTTTGATGGTCAGGAATCCAAATCCGTAAAAAAAAGGTTAGGCAATAACTAATGAGCATATTTTAGGCTAGGCCCTCAAATCATTATGATTGATTCTTAATATGTTAAAATCTAATCAGATTGAAGATTATTCAGGGTATACTATTTTTATTTTTCAGACAGAACCATTTAAATAACTCCCCTACTTCCTAGATATTCTGAATTTCTTTTAAAAGTATGCTTTTATTATTATAGCAATGACATCTTAACCTAATGTGTTCTTAAAATAAAAGAGAGCCTGATTTATGTCTATAGTATGTGATTGAATCTATACATGTCTTTTTTATGTTATCTATTGATATTTCAGAGATGTCAACTCCTCCTGATTAGAGAAAATATTTTACAAAATGGTAGAGACTTGCAAACTAAAATTTTCTGACTTTTGAACAATTTTACCAACTTTTTACAAGGCTTCACACTCTTAACTGTAATAAAGTGTCGTATCACATAAGCCTTTGAATTATTTCAAAGTAGGTGAGTAAAAACTCTATAAATTGAATTTACAAAACCAAGAAACATATACAAAAAACATTGAAAGACTACCACTCGAAAAAAAATTTCCGCTGTCCAGAGCAAGTTGGCATCTCTGATATTTTAAGAGTTTTGAGAATGTACTTTAATAATTCTTTTCTTTCTGTAACAGGGTCAGTATGTTCCTTCTTATTTATTATGTCCTGAAGCCTACACATTTCACCCTATAGAAAAGTGTAAACCATTGTTAGATAAATCTAAATTCTGTCGTCTAGAAGAAGACACTAAAATTGGTAATTTTTTTAAAATTTTTATATTTTATTATAAAGAATATTATTATCTATTAATAGTTTTTCCATACTATCTTTACTAAGCTAGAATTATATTTGTAAAATTTTATTTGTAGCAAGAGGTTTCTTATATTAGATACAACTAATAAATAAGTTCAGTAAGCATGCATTCTTAAATATATGCAGATTTTTACAACTATACAATCTGAACATGTGGGTACTAAATATTTCTTAATACTTTTTTTTTATTATTATTATTGAACATTTAGTTGACCAGTTTTTGTCCTTTATTGCTGATACATTACAACATTTTTTAAAGTTATCTTGAAAACAGCTTTCATTAGTTTAAAAATAATATTTGTCTTAGCATCTATGAATTTCCAGTTAATTGTTTTAATTTATCTAGTTATAATAAAAAAAATGTTAGATTTATAACAAATGAGTTAATTTGAGTTAATTGTTTTTTTTTTTTTTTTTTTTTTTTATTGAACTGAAAAAATCTTAATTTTGGTAAAAAAATTAAAAATAAAAAAATTTGTTCTTTTTTACATAGTTGCTTATAATCTTTTTGAGACCTAGGCATTTTTATAATACATTTCTAACATTTGTTACAGATTGTTGTCGCTTTTCTGTAAATTAGTGTGAATACAAAACCTCCCATATTTCAAAAGCATTATTTCTGGTCCTTTTTCACTGTTTTCTTAAGTATCATTTTGCTCTTCTTCAGTTTCTGCGATCAATTTTTAACAAACATTACAATACCTGTTTTAACATTTTTTCAACTGACATATAAACATGTAACATGATGCTTGACGTGTTTTTTCCAAACTGTAAATAATAATTCATCATTAGCATCAGGAGTAACTTTTTCTTTTTTCTTTTCGAAATGAAAACTTCAATATTTATTTTTGAATGTCAGTAGAATTTCTTGAAGATAGATGCGAAAATCAGCTAGTTTAAAAAGTGATATAAATTAATATTATAAGAATAGCATTTGTGATAGGTTCATACAGGAAAGCCAAAAATGCAATAACAATGTATCGAGGTTTGAACATAAGTATTTAAAACAGAATGTTACAATGTCAGCATAGCTTTTTTTTTTGTAGCAATAAAAATAAATTTTTTAAAGAATTTTTCTTTTTGCTTATTATTGTAAATGATATATAAATTAACATTATTATATGCAATAATTTTTTCTATTACAAGGCTGACACCTAACAAAGAATATAATTTTGAATTTTTATATCTTTTTGTTTCAGAGGATTATGATGGAAAAGTTGTTCTGAAAGATGTTATTATATTGTACAAATCGAAAAAGATGTCTTATAATTTATATCGCTTAGGAAAGTTGGGCATCAATGAAGACGAAGAAATAGTACAGGAGTATGCAAAATTAGTTGGACAGAAATGTTATAAAAGGATGATGTTGTATAGAAGCTGAATTATTTTAAAATGTGCTTTGTCATGTTGTAACTTTAGATGAATGATTTTTTTTGTAAGGAAATATATATATATATATATATATATATATATATATATATATATATATATATATATATATATATATATATATATATATAAATAAATAAAGAAGAAACTTTCAGAAGCGAGATGGCCACTTAAAATTTTAAACAGTAACAGAGCTACAATGTTGATGACCTTAAAGTTTGTAACAAACAAATTCCCTTAAAAAGTGCAAAAAGAGCCTTTATAAACCATAAAAAATGACTTTAAAGGGTAAAATAGTGTTCTTAATAATTTTCAAAAACAAGTTTCATGTTAACTTTTATTGTAAAGAAAAATATAAATCGTAACTTGTATTTACAAATTTAATAAAAAAACAGGATAGTAATTGAAATAAATGTGTAAATTGCGAATAAAATAAATTGTAACTAAATACTTGTTGAAGATAAATAAGAATTTATCGTTTTTTAATTAGACTGTTCAAAACCATTAGAATTGCATTGTATTATTAAATGTTTTTTTTAAATATTTTCAGACTAAAAGATTCCTTACAATCCAAAATTATTATTTTTTTTAATCTTGAAAAACTTTGTTTCAACGCCAACGCTTGTAATTAAAAGATTTTAAATGAACAATATTCAATGCAAAATTTAATTCATTAAAAAAAAGCTGTCTTAAATTGAAAAATATCATTCAAAACTCATTATAAGGGATTATAAAAGGAAAGAAAAAAACAAACTGAAAAAACGTTAAAAAAAAAAAAGAATAAATACTCTATAAGGAAAAATCAACCAATGCAAAAAAAAAAAAAAAAAAAAAAAAAAAAAAAAAAAAAAGAGCATTGGTCGTTAAAAAAAGCTTGGTCGTTAAAAAGTTAAAAACTTTTTAAATTAATTTGGGTGTCAGTACCTAAATCAAATCGAAAGTATCTGAATTGTGATTAGTATTTAAACTGAGATGAACTTGTTTTATTAATTTTAGAAACTTATCTTAATCAAATTTAGCTATAAGATTGCTTTATTAAACTGCTTCAAAATTAGAAATCTTTGCTCAGAACTGCACCATTCCTGCTCTATCTCATTCTAGCTTCGTTTTAAATTAACCATTTTTCAGAATATTTTGTCCATTCTGTTCCGAAGCAAGTAGTTTTTACTGAAGTTACTTTTATTTCAGAAGAGAAAAAAAATTCTTTAGTTTAATTGGGAGCTTTTATAAATTATCATTCCAATAAGAACAAAAGTAACATTACATTACTGATTAGAATTATAAGTAAAATAAAACTAATACCCCTAACAGTTAAATTTTGCAAGGGGTTTGCTTTCTTTAGGTAAACATTGCTATTATTATGGCCTCAGGTACCATAAGTTGTTTCCCTTTTCTGTGTCTGATTTAGTTTACCACTTGAAATAGAGGACATTTTAAATATACTTTTAATATATATATTAATAAATATATATATTAATAAATATATATATTAATTTTCATAAATTAAATAATATTGAATATTAATTTTCTTTTTAGTATCTTTCAAACATGTGCAAAGCTGTTATCCAATTAAAATAGGGGAAATATGGCTAGCATTATTTTAGAATTTTCACAGAATTTTCTGGCTAAATTCTGCTATCAGCATTCTTTGGAAGATAGTTAAGTATTACATACTTTTCCTTTTTTTTTTTTATAAGGACCTTTGTTTTTGTATAATTTACATTGAGAGAATATTTTAGCATTGTCTGAATCAGTTTTCATCATTTTAAATATTTATAAAATTAATTTTAAAAAAATTATAAAAGAAGGGACAAATGTATGGTACTAAATTACTTTTCTGAACTGACTATTTGTATAGTTTTATTGCTGTTCTTGTTTGAGAAAAATATATTTCAGTTCTAAAAATTGTCAAGTGTAATCTCACATAATCTGATAAAGTGGAAGTATAATGCAGTTGAATAATATTCTATCATCAGAAGTTTTGTAATAAAAAATTTAAACTAAAATCCAAGATGGCTAAAGAAAAAGCTTCGCAAATATAGTAAATAATGTTATTCGCATTTGGCACAAAATACAAAAGCAGTTTGCTTCTCTTGTGAGATTAAACTCGACATTCAACTAAATCAAACAGCTTTAAAATATGTTTTTTTTAATCGAAAAACTTGTTCCAAACTGTTCTGATAGTAATAGTGATAAAATTTTATAAAATTTTCTTACTGTCACTTTCTCCCCTAACTTTTATTTAATTCATCAGCATTTGGATAAATAATGGTTTAGTCTCTTCTGTAAAAAAAAAAAAAATCTATTGGTACAATTTAATAAAATGGTACCAATAAGTATTAATGTCTTTTTCATAAGACTGTGTTGAACCAACACATAAATATGAATGATGTACACACGAAAAAGTGCTAAAAACTATTCTTTACTGTATTTAAATTTTAAAATAATATCTTACAATATGTATTGGGTGAGCTCTGTTGCTTTTAGTGAGCAAAGTGTGTTTTTAATCTCTACAACTTTCTTAGTTGTAAGCATTCATTCGGCTGGTAAATTTTTGAACAATCTGCTTTATAAATTTCACCAACACCAAAACCTCTTTATTTGGAGAAAATTTTGTTTTTAAATATTTTAAAGAAATAGCAAACTGTAACATTTCATATTGATAACTTAACAGAAAATATTTGATTGATTAATATCAGAAACGTAGGGACCAGTTCCATTGCACTGGTCTATGTAAATTGCACTAATAAGATTCCCAATTTCTATTGCATAATTTATTCTTAGCGAATAGGAGAACTGTATGGAGCAATTTTCAAGAGATGGCCAAGACCCACTCTGGGCTGTCGTGCCAATGATGATAATGTTATTTTATATGAATTTTCCTTCTATAAAAAATGCAGTTTACAAATTGCCTTATAATGTTTCTTATTATAAATAAATGTTTGTTAATAAAGCATTTCGATTAACACTAAATCATTTGTTTATAAAAAAATGTATTATATTTAACTCCGTTTAAAGCAATTGAACTTTTTAAACTGTTTACCTACAGCAAGGAGCTCAACAATTTGTAGCCCGCTCTGCTGGCACTGTGTCGTAAAACTCACTTGCTGACTCTTTTACAGGTTAAAAAACATTGCATGTATTTTTCGTGTAAACATCCATTTTACTTGTTCATAAGATTATCAATTGGTGCAAGATTCTGATAAGGTGGAATCTTTTATATGAGGTGATTGTCCCTTAAATTGAAATTTCTCAACCGGTTTTACGTGTCCACATTTGAATTGTTATTAGTAATTTTTTTTAATTATTATTTTGAATGTTTATATTGCTGGAAAATGTTTTTTTTGATCTTTGCATAATATATGTATGTAATTAAAATTATACAAAGTCTGAAGATGTGATATTACCATTTTATTTGTTATTAATAAAATGATCCTTATGTTATTTATATTGGTTTTTCAGTTATTAATTTGTCATTAATTGTTCAGTTATCAATTTCACTTATTAATTTGCTGTAACATATAAGGTTAGTACAAAATTCAAATGCTTATATTTTAAATGATATATGAAATTAAAGATCTGACAAATTCCTCGATAATAAACGTTTAATGTGAGACCTTTTTGTTTGATCTAATCTATAATCACATTCAATGCACAACAGAAATGACTAATTTCTTCTCCAGTTAAAAAAAATAAAAATAAAAATGGAAGTAATTGGTTCTTCCAACACAAGTCTTTTTCAAACAGAGATATCAAATATTAAAAAGTTATTTTTAAACTGTTTGTAACTGCAACCTAGTTGAAATAATTGTATTAATTTCCAAGCTATTAAATACATCAATTTTAAATATGTAAAAACTACAAAACAGGAATTGGAAAGAAAATTTTATTTGAAATAACTGTATCTCTTTTTATAATTGAGTACAATAAAACCTTGTTTTATAATTATCTAAAGAACTGTTATAATAATCAAATTTTATTAGTTAAAGAAATTTTTAATACATAATTTGTTAAAGTAACAAATTACGTACTGAACATACACAAATTACATAATGAATTTACAATTTAAAAAAAAATACTAATTTATGTAATGAAATACTGTCAAGTATCAATATTTAAAATGAATCTTAATATAGATAAAATTCTTTATAAAATTAAAGAGTGTGAAAAAATGTATTTTTAAAAAAAAAAAATTTTGATGTGAAAACATATAACTTTCTGGTACTACAATGAATTTGTTTGAATGAAAGTTATTCTTATAATACTTATTGCTAAAACATTTGTATTATCCAATTTCAGTTTCTTCCATTTTGTCCAGTTTCTCCCAGTATTTTGGAAGAGATAGGTTTCTTCCGGTTAAAAAGCCAACACTGATCCACGTTTTTTGTAGTTTTACTTTGTCTGCAATGCTGCACAAATATATTCCTTAAGCTTTTGCAGTGATTTTGGCATCAGTGGTTCATTAACTGTGTCTTAGACGTATTCTTATAAAAAAGAAATCGCATGGCGTAAGGGTCGAAGATTTATGTGGCCACGTGATTAAAGATAAATCACTTGTCATCTCCACAGTCAAGGTATTGCTTATGAACCAATGCCATCAAAACACTGCAGGAACTTAAAAAACATATTTGTGCAGTATTAGGAGCCATTGGTTGAGTGAAACGAACTTGATTACTGATGAATAGATGCTTATCGTCCGATAAAACGGTCTGCACATTTATTATTGGGGAAAAAAATTATAAATTCTATTTTTTTTTTATTCTAACCTATTACACATTTTTCTATAATATGTGCAATAGGTTAGAAAATATAAAAATCTAAAATTCGATAATTCGTTTGTTCTAAACCCGTATAATTGTGCTGCGATAACTTAGTGTTTAAGAATACTAAAATAATACAATTAATATCTAAACAAAATGAACAAAACTTCTTTTAAAAAAATGCGCTAAAAAGCAGCAGAATTTTCAAAAAAAAGAGAGAATAAAAATATAAATAAATGTACCAAAGGAAATAAAACAAAATTAAAAATATGACCACTGAAGCCGATGTCTTTAGGGGGTACCGGCCCAGTGGCCAAAAAAGAAAACGTTTTCTATTGAGGAAGATGGCAAAAGCCTAAAAACCTTCCTCAGTACCCCGACGGTTTTGTTTAAAAGTCCAGGAGAAAAAAACATGCAAGACATAAAACTAATACAGAAAAGAAACTCATACAACTCATCAGAAACTCAAATTCATCAGAAAATAAAAATCAACAGAAAATAAAAACTTACATAAACAAGGTCAGACAGCGAGCTCTAAAGCAAACCAAATGAAAAAGAATCACTTAAACCAAAGGAAAACAACGCCCTCTTTTAAAATGCGCAGACTGAGTGTTTAAGACACAGAACTATCAATGTGAAAGAGTGGGGGTTCGATCCCCAGTATATTACCCATGTGATTTTTTTAAAATTTAGTAACACGTTTGAATTAGTTCCGAGTAATTTCCATAATAGAATGGTTTACAAAATAGCTTGGCTACCACTTTTCCTGACTGGTGTCCTGAACTGTATGAAATCTTTATACTAACACTAATTAAAAAAAAAAAAAATTTCATAAAAAGTTTAAGTTAAATAAAATAGTTTTAATATAGATATTCTGTTTGTTTGCTTATCCTTATTTGTTATTGGTTAGCAAGTGCTTTAAAATAGTTGATAAACTCCTCTCTGACACCTAGCTCCTCAAATTTTACTTATGGGCTGTAGTTTGTTGACAATGATAGCATGGCTGCCAACTTTAATCAATTTTTGTGAAAACTTCTATTAGTAGCTAACTTTATGTTTTAACCCTTTAGTGGGCCATTCATTTCTAGTTAAGGTAAAGTAAAAAAAAATTGGAATTGATATAACAAAAGAAAAAATTATTTAGCTTATAAAAAATTAATTAAAATTTTAATGCCATTTTTTTGGTAATAAGTATATTTAACACGACCTATTAAGAACTTATTGACTTTTATTTTTCTTTATTTATAAAATAAATTTTATAAATGCTACAGACTTCAGAAGGAATTATGCATTTTCTAACTTTTATATGTTTATAACTTTTATGTACTAAAAATATACTAAAGAATGCCGGCCAGGTGGCCGAGCGGTTAGCGTGCCTGACTGTGAAGCCATAGGCTGCGGGTTCGAATCCCGCTCTGGGCATGGATGTTACTCTCTCTCTTTGTGCTGTCCTCTGTTGTGTGTGTGTGAATGTGGCCCACCCTATGAACGGGTTTGTGGCAGTGTGGCGTGGGCAATGTTGCTTGCCTCCGTGACTTTGGTTCACAGGTGCCCACTGGGTAACGCGAAATGAGCAACATTTCCGGCATAGTATGGCGAAGAACGAAAAGTTCAGTGCCTGCCGTTAAAAAAAAAAAAAAAAAAAAAAAAAAAAAAAAAAAAAATATATATATATATATATATATATATATATATATATATATATATATATATATATATATATATATATATATATATATATATATATATATATATATATATATATATATTGTTGCCATTTTATTCAAGAAAGCTGAAGTAATTAACAAATGGAAGCCTAAATTAAAGGTGGTAGAAGAGTTAACATGGACTTTAAAAATTGGTGGTAAGAATACTTACCACGACTTTAGAAAGGGTTAATGCATTATTCTTTGCTTTGTTAATGTGATTTAAAAGTTATTTTCTACACTACTATATGCAAATGATTCTAAGGTTCATATGTCTTCATGGCACTTCGTTCTAGCTCTTCCTTAGTAAGCTTTTTAAAATGTTGCAAATTTACCAAAATTTCTGAAAGCTTTATTTTTTAATCGTCTCATACTCCATAAAATATTTGGCAAAAAGCGTAGTAGTTGGCAGCCCTACATAAGTATCACCATAAAATATTAATCGTTTAAGCGCCAATATTCCATTTTTGGAACATGTTTTGTTCTCAATCTTTCATTCTTAGCACTTACAACTGGAGAAGCTGACTAGTGACTATTCCTATCTAGCAGAATATATATAACACATATACCAGAATATAATACAAAATTATATATCTTGTGACATACACTGAGTGGCCAAATTATTATGACCACCCCTTCAGTACGCTGTTGGCCTATACCCTATACGGCGCAATGTGCATCGAACAGTCCGTTCAGAGACGATCACAGTTGCTCCTTGATTTAGATCACTTGCAATTTGTCGCACTGTTGCTCGCATGTTGCGCTGCACAACCCTGGCCAGCCTTCTCTCTGATCGAGCATTCAGTACCCTGTGACGACCACAAGTCTGACGTTGAGACCCGGTTTTTTGCTTGATTGTCCATTCTTTGTACACATTAACAACTGCTGCTCTAGAACACTTCACAAGTGCAGCCGTTTTGCTGATACTCGTTCCGACACATCTCGCACCCAAAATCATTCCACGTTGAAATTCAGTTAAATCACTTTCCTTTCCCATATCTGAGCAAGCAACACAGTATAACTGATGACTCACTTGCCCAGCATTCCCGTGTTATAATTATCTTGCCCTCTAGCGGCAGCGCTGTGACGCAATAACTCTTTTGCATAAAACTCTGAGGTGGTCATAATAATTTGGCCACTCAGTGTATATATCCTGTTCTAAAATCGAGTAACAACTGCTATGTTTTTCTAATCAAATTGGTTATTAATTGAATAAAATATCCATATTATTTATATGCAAACGTGCTACCACATTTTTCAAAAAGGTAAAATCAGAGTCTGACAGTAGGTATATGGTTAGTACGTAATAAGCATCCATGTTTTGGATCTGAAATAACGGGACTGCAATATTTTGGTAGCCATTAGTAAAAAATATGCTAGTCTAAGAACAAATAACTTTTCACTTTTTTATAAGGGCACTATTTACATCACAACAAAATGTTAATTTTTCACAGACCATAATTCAGCTTTCATAAAAACCTTAATCCAGACAGTGGTGCAAGCTGCGTTTAAAAACGTAGAGAGTGGTAATAAAACTACTCAATTTTATTTCTTTTCGAGTTAAATAACACATTCTTAACGACCAAAGCTTATTTATAATAGTTAGATATGTATTTCTAGCTCTATATCTTGACGTCTATATTTTTTGAAGTGAAACTTCTTATGCGACTTCCAACAAGGTTGCGTTAAACGTTTAACGCTACCGTTGTCATGGAAACTAGATTTCTCTTTACGTTCGTTGAGCGCACGAGGTAAGAGAAAAACATAGTAGGTAATATTGGCGTTAAAGAAAACAAAGCGATATTTTTTTAAAATTCGCCAAGAATACCTCACTGAAATTTAGAACATTTAGAAATAAGCTGATTTCTTATTATAATTTTTTTTAAAAATATATTTTATTATTAATACTTTTTATCTAAGCGAAAATTTTTTTAAATGAAACAAAATATTGTATTTAAAAAGTTAATAAGTATATTTTTTTTATTAAATACAATTAAAAAAATACTTTGATGAGCATAGATACTCTGCTTTAGATACTTATTTTTCTATGTTTTTATTTTATTTTTGCCGGTTATTATTTTATAAGTGAAACTTCTAATTCGACTTCCAACAAGGTTGCGTTAAACGTTTAACGCCACCATGGAGGGGGTATGAAAGCACTGTTGCGTTAAACGTTCAATGCTCCTGGGGAGGGGGAATAGAAAGAGCGAGAGTGAATGCGTGGCACTCGAACGCATGCGCGTAGAAAATGATAATTAAAAGATGCGATTAATTGTGAATTGTAAGCAATGTTAATAAAGTTTGTCTTAAAGAAACAATATGATTTCACTAAAAATCAATTTCTACCCCTTCCTATTTTCATTTCCACATTACAAAGTTTCACTTCTTCCGCGTGGAGGGACTCCACGCACTATTTTTTAATTAAACTGTTTATTTAAAATTTTAGTTTTCACAAACTAAATAGTCACCACTTTTTATATTTTTTGGCGCAGCTTGCACTCTTGTTCAGCTTATTTTACTCAATTTATGTATAGGCCAAAAAACCATTCGACAAAAAGCCACTGTAGAGCTAAGAATTCAATTTCCTAGTATAAAACCTAATTTTAAGACTGTTATTAATGAAACAATTAATAAATTTCTTTCTTCACAGCAAATATTTTCAAATTCATTTATTTCTTTTTCTAGCATATTCTCAGCATATATATAAATCAATTTTAAATTAAATTTGTTTAAACAAGAAAAGAATGAAGTATTATAAATTTAGGAATTTTGCTATTGCATTAGGTACCTGTAAGAATGAAATTTTCAGCAAAGTGCGGAAGAGTTGATGAATGCCAACTGCTACACTTAGTACAAAAAATTTTATAAGCACATTTTGTTTACCACTTTGTGCGAAGCAATTTATAAAATGTTTGATGCTTAAAAGCCGAAACGTGCAGATTTTGGTTGATCTTGAGAGAAAAAAAGGCTCATGACGAAACGACTAGTAATGTTACACATGTACTGAATTATTTTTACGTAGTGGTTTGCAAAATAAATTGTAATCAAATTTGCTATCATTTTATTTTATAACCGTCGTTGAACAGCTGACCCAAATTTTGAGTTCACGGCTACTAATGTACAAATGTCTGGCTTAATGTCTGTAGACTTGTAATTTTGAACCCAATCCAGAAGACAAGGGAACTTCTATATTAAGCATTGGTTGAAATTCGTTTTATAGAGGATTTTTTGATGGAAATAACCCGTATTTGTGTAAACAGAGAAAAACCTCCCACGGTTAGCCTGACGGTAAGGGATCATTGAGGATATTTTTACGCCAGCACTGTGGTCGGTGCCAGCTAGGTGCGGAATTCATATTTGGAATAAATGTTAAATTCGAGGAGGAAAAAGTTTTTTCTAACTTTTTCTTCGAACAGTTTCAGGGTCAAAGAGTTTTAACCACTGAAGAAAACGCAAAAGATGCCTAAATAATACTCAACTCAAAATTTTATGAATTGGATAATATATATATATATATATATATATATATATATATATATATATATATATATATATATATATATATATATATATATATATATATATATATATATATATATATATATATATATATATATATATATATATATATATATATATATATATATAATATATATATATATATATATATATATATATATATATATATATATATATATATATATATATATATATATATATATATATATATATATATATATATATATATATATATATTAAGAGAATTGCAAAATATTTTTAAGTACCAAACTTGCAAGAAAATAAAACGTTGATTTGTGATTAAAGATTATTCTTTAATATCTTTAATATCATCGAGAAAAAAAAAATGCAGGAGTTAATTTTGTATAACTTCCTTATTGGATAAAATGTTCTAAAAATGATTTGCTTCATTTTAGAAGCAAGTTTTGATTTATTTTTAAATTATCTAGCATAGAACCATCATAGTTGTGGACTTTTTACCTACAAGAAAATTGTGAAGAATAAATTTTTACAAAATTATTTCTATAAATTAAAAATTAAAGATGCATTATATTATATTTTTGGCATTTACATCGGAAACAGTGCTGGTTATCACATTAACAAACATTATCACATTCGGTTACATCCTAAACCTATCATAAAACTCATTTCGTTTATTAAAAATTTTTTTTTGCAATTATCACGGTTGTCACATTTCTCGTTTTTTGTTGTATTTGGAAAAAATATATTGGGGAACTCATTTTTTTATAGGGTATATGCCATAGTTGTCTAATTTTTGTTATTCCAAAAAACGACCAGTTTAAATTACTCGTCCAGCTTTAATTAAAAAAAGAAGCAGACATTTATTTTTAAAAATTTGGGTTTGCTGCCAATTTGTATTATTTTACTTTGGTGTATTCATAATAAAAGCTATTGATAAAATTTTTTTTTATAATATATTATCCCTTTCAAAGCCGTGGTAAAAATACTTACACCACTTTTTAAAGTCCATCGGGAACTTTTTTACCACTTTTAATTTAGGTTTTCATTTGCTAATAACTTCAGCTTTCTTGAAGTGCGTTTGAATAAAATCGGAAACCATTTGCTAGTTTAAAAAAAAAACGTATAAAAGTTATAAAATACATAATTCCTTTTGAAGTTTGTAGCATTTATAAAATTTATTTTATAAATAACGAAAAATGAAAGCCAATAAGTTCCTAATAGGCTGTGGTAAATATACTTACCACAAAAAAATGGCATTAAAATTTAGATTAATTTTTTATAAGCTAAATGAGTTTTTTTCTTATATCAATTGCAATTTCAAAAATACTTTAATTTATCTTTACTAGAAATAAATGGCCCATTAAAGGGTTAAACTAGTTAAATTTCTATTACATATTTTTGATTGAGTACACATTTCTTCATTAGAACTTGAAAAGTACTATGCAATACTTTATTTGTTTAACACAATACCTTGATAGCTAGAAGGTAGAAAATATTTATACACATATACAGAAAAAAGATACAAATTTGTTTGAGAAGATCATATTTGTAATAACTTATGTTACTTACTTTAAAAGTGTCTTTATTCAAATAAAAAGTGAGTGAACTCCATGAGCCCCTCTTTTCCTTTTTCCTTGAACATAACTATTTGCTCTTAGATTGGTTTCCTAGTTTACCGGATTATAAAATATGTATAAGAGTTGTAAAGAAAACATAATCTCATTCATTATTTAAAATTTTACAAATCACTCGAAATTAGCTAAAAGCATTTTTATATAAAAGTTTACTTCTCATTAAATGCTTGTAAATGCAATTTAAATATTTACTTTGATTACTTACTTTTCAGCTACGTTAAAAATTTTAAGTACTACAATATAAATTAAACATTTCAGAAACTGCTTTTTTTTTCTTAAACAGGACTATTCTTATATTTTTATTGCGTCTATTTACAGACGAGCCCAAAAATTCCTTTAACTGGATTTGAAAGCTTACTTGTGCTTTTGAATACTATTAGTATAATTGGCACTTCTGTCAGAGTGAATTGAGCTGAAATTTTTGTTTCACTTCGAAAAAAAAAAAAGAATGAAAAGGAAAAAAAAAAACAAAAAAAAAAACATTTGAAATTTTTTTCAAATATTTAAAAAAATTTTTACAATCAAATATTATAATTTTTTTAAACCAAATATTTCAGGGCACGGCGTTCCCCCTCAACTACAGCACTACAACTATGCCAGAATTGTCTTATACCTAAAATTTGAAATACTTTCGTGTAAAAGAACAATCCAGATTAAGAATATTCGAAAGAATCTATCGCTTCGGTGATTTTAGTTGGGCCATGTAAAGTTGATTTGATCGTTTTTCCGACAAGCCTCTTTAATGGAATAATATGTAACAATTTCGTTTCTATGGAAACGGAATAGAAACTTCTCTGCGCTATGTCTTTGAATCTTATCCTTCATTTCAACGATATCTTTAGTATTAACTAAAGCTTCAGAATATTAGATTTAAAAAAAAAAAAAAAAAAAAAATGTCTTCCATTATGGAAAGAGGTGGCAAGTCTCGCAAGAAATCTCGTCAAAGTCAGGGAACGGCTGAACTTACTGATGGCCTTAATAAGTTATCCATCGATACGACTTCTCAACAGTGGAATGAACTTTTAACGTTAAAAGTTGATACTTCAAATCAAAAGCGCGGCAGTTTTCAATTAAGTGTCAGTGAAGATGATCGACGCCAAAGTTTGTTTGCTGATATTGAATCTCAGTTGACCAAAGTTCCTAGTCTGATATCAGCTGGAAGTCAAGACGGTTCTGATGGTAGAAAAGTACGACCAGATGAAGTGTTCACTGATAAAGCTAGAGCTGCTATGGTGGTCATCGGTACCAAAGATATCAAGGAAGCTTTGGATAAAAAAAAAGCTGAGGAGATTTTTCGCAAGACTCCTGAAGCTAAGAATGCTGCAGTGCTATATCAACAAGCTCGCTTTCTGATGCATCAGAGCAGGTTTAAAGAAGCACTCGTATTTTTGAATAAGGTAAATACTATTTTCATGAACAAAAAGTTTATTATTTTCATTTATTTATTTACGCTGTAACAGCCACTTTTTAAAAGTAGCTTCTCTCTTCCCTGATTTCTTTTCTGTAGCCGAATCGAACCAAAACATATCTTATCAATTGTTTAAGGTTTTAAAGAACTTGCAGACAATTAGATCAGCAAAGGGCTAATAATAATTTAGGTTCTGGCAATCAACTACGAAAGCACAAGAATTTAAAATGGTGTAAAAAGTACCTTTACGAAGAAAGAAAAAAAAACAACATAGTAGAACATTTTATACTTAGAAAAAATGAGATTTCTTTTCTAGTGTTCACAGTTGTACCAAGTGCCCTTTTGAAAGGAGGATTCCTCTTTTTCAGAAAAGAAACAATTGTAGCATCGGCCACAGTTAATGGGTTCATTTGTTTTTTCAGTTTTAGGAAATCGGACAGCTCCAAAAATGCATTTATTAAAAAAAAATGTGATCAACCTCAGTAATTTTCGACATATTCGTTATATTTTTTCATTACTTTTTAATAATTATGCCAATTTGCAAAAAAAGTTAAAAATTAGACGTAAATTGGACAGTATTTGACTTTAATAGAAACAATCGACAGTGCGATTATTTAACAACGGTAAAAAATGAAAGCTGCGCTGAAAAATATGAAAAATGGTGACTATTTTGTGATAAAATATTCATGGTGCCACAGGCGACTATAAATGCAATGAATGATTGGGAATATTTATATTTATTTAATCTAATTAATAAATTTAATCAAAACAACCACTAAAATATACATTATAAATTATTCATATTTGAAACGAAATCAATCGTTACAATTAATTCGAGTAGGAAGTGACATTCATGTGATCCTGTTCCCGCCATATGTCTTCAACCACAATTTTTAGTTAGACACTTGACTAAACGTGTAAACTTTAGTCTACTAGAGCTTCTGATACTTCTCTTTTATGACCATTACTAACGACAGTACATCAGATGCCTAAGGACTCCAAACCAGATGAAGGAGTGAAATACCCGCTTCTCGGACTCCGTAGCCACACTCAGTCTAAGTCTATATTTAATTTCAATAGCGCACTAAAAAAATATGCTAGAAGAAGTTGCTATTTATGAGTCAGTACTTTTTACAATTTTAGACGCCCGTGGCATACGCCCAAAGCATATTGTGATAAAAGTCATAGACGGCAGGACTAAGATTTTAGATTCGAATCATTTTTAAAATGTTCTGGTAGTTGGGAAGTTATTTAACCTTTATAAGGTCGTGGGAAGTATACTTCCGAACATCTTCATTAATTTAAATAATGATGGAAAGCAGAGACCACAACTACGGATTCTTCGTTACTTCAGGAAATATTTTTCCTAGTGGTAGAAAAGATAATGTGTGTGATAATCTATGGTCATATAAACGAATGCTTGAGTTCTAAAGTTCTAATAACTTTTCATTTTATAAAAAAAATCTGCTTGTTTCAAAATATTCTGATTTAGTTCACTAACACTAAAAAAGTAACAATAATATGCTACAGCTTCAAATAGTCCCTGGTGGGAAGCTATTTTCTCACCTATAATTTATATGGTCCTCTGCTGACAGCTTAAGAAAATAATAAAAAAATAAAAATAAAGGAGTTTGTTTACATGAAAGCGGGTAGCAGTAAAGGTTAGCGTAGGATGAAAAAGAGAAGCTAACATAGCAGAGTTATTTTAGCCCGTGTGTTATGCATTATTTTAACTATTTTTTCATCGAATTTACTCGTCCTAATCGCAGAATTTATAAATTCGGTTATTTATAAGCACAAAAGTTCAAGTTTATGGCCAATTCTTTATATTAGGTAATCTGCAACATCATTACAGCACATATGCAGTCAAAGCTTTGAAAGGCAGCATTTATGTATCCGTTGTTATAACTTTTTCATATAATCTTATAGTATAAAACTGATAACATTTCTTTTAGGCAATTCAAGTTGATCCGAAGCGTAAGGAATGGTTAACAGACAGAAGTCAGTGTTATTTTAAGTTGTTACAGCCAGAAACAGCGCTGAAGTTTGTAAATGAAGTTCTTCAGATAGACCCAAAATATTTCCAAGTAAATGAATCCATCTATTTAAATTTTGACCTTTTATCTTTTTCTTATTTTGCTTTTGAAATATTTAAAAAAGACGCATTATGTAGACATCGCATATTACGTAGACCTTCAGAAGATAAAAAGTCATTATATAGATGTATCAAAATGAGAGAATTTTGTTTAAAGCGAAAATATATGACGATTATTTTCCAAAATAAAATTACATTTTTCTGCATCTCAGTACGAATTTGGTTTTAAAAAGTAGTCGATTTCTTTAATTATTATTATTTTTCAAAAACTCATATCTAGCAAACAAAATGGAGATCATATCTTATCCTTGCGGCCGTAGCTGCGTAAAAATTTTCCCCATTTTGTGTATTCTATCATTTTTTTTTTTTTTTTTTTAAATTTCAGCTTGGTTTCATTTTACTAGGAATATTACAAATTCATAATTCCTTTGTTGATCCAAGAAGAGAAATTTCGCACAGAGTTAGACAGACTGGAATTTACATGGGCTTTTCTTTAAGAGAAGAGTTAAAACTGATCTAATCCATGACAAAATGTACAGCGTGAAGAAAATATATGAGGAAAAAAGCACAATTGTTTAATTATTAGGATTTTCTTAAAGGTACCTTATATGTCCTAATATTTTAATAATCTTAATATTTTCTTCGGATTTGAGATCTCAATGTAGCAGGGTAATTTTATAGCAAAAATGACAGTTAAAATCAATTCAATTTCGACAATGCCAAAATTATTTAGATTCCAGTCACATCAGCTCATCTTGATGTCCTGGAATCTTGTCTTATTCATATGAATACTGATTCCCTTGTTTAACGATATTAGTTCCTCACTCTTCATAGCTCCTGCAAATGCATTTCACCCGGATTCGTCCCTCTCGGCCACTGTGGTCTTACTTGTTCTATTTTTTATATTTTTTTCGCTCTCAGCTATTGTGGTTTTTTTTTTCTAGTTTTGTTTTTTATATTTATGTACCATTTTTGTGAGCTCCTTTTTGTTTTATATTTCAAATCACTTTTGCTTCTTCTCATTTACGCCTGGCAAATCTTGAAAATGTGCGCCTGTTTTTGATCGTTTCATACACGTTGACTGTTATTTCCTATTTACATATATTTGAAGAAAATGAAGTTTTTAATTAACAAAGAGAAATATCCCAAAACAAATCCATGTTGAAATAAACAAATATGTACTAAAGCATTTTTGAGCTAGGTTTTTCATATAGATCATTTCTTTTGGTCGGCCATGGATTATATTTCATGCCTAAAAAAAGTCATTTAAAATATAAAAAGATTTTTCAAAACTATTTTTTTTAATATCTCTTCGTTATGTCACAATGTAGGAAATCACGCACAAAGATATGCGTTTAATGAGCCTTTTTTACTATTTCCACAATTTAAAAACAGTCCACAAGGAACATTTCTATAGAAGATGTTTATTTGTACTAAATTGGAGGCTCTCAACAACTTCATAACTCTCTTTTCCCATCATACCATTTTTGAGATAGAAAAGCTATCTCCGTAATATTCTTTCAGATGGCGCTGTAAACAGTAAGACCTTGTAACGCTTAGCCACTTAGCTAACTATAGACACCCCTTTTATGTATATATAGTTGCATTGGTTTGAAAGTTAAGAGAGTAAACACTTTGTATCTATATTTAAGGAAGAAACTTTTGCAAAATTTGAATTTTTAATCTTCAACTCTGATTTAAATGCAACAGATGGAGAATTATGCTTTCCATTCCAAATAATCTTAGTAAGATTATCGCATAAAATTCTTATAGGAACTTCTAAACTAATATTTTTGCTTCGATACTAAGCCTTTGTAGTAATAAGTGGCTTTCAAACCAGCCTACATTGAAATAAAAAATGTATGCAGAATAGCTATATCGAAATGAGGAATGGCTTCATTTTGGTTTTTATATGAATAAAGTTAAAATAATAGTTCCAAATAAGCAAGCATCATGCCGTCATTTTGGTGTTATAATTATAATGATGCTATTTCTTTAGTGTTGAAACACATAGGCAGGTAGGTATTTTATTTGCGTCGCACTAGAGCTGCACAATGCGCAATTGGCGATGGTCATTCATTGATGGGAAACATCATCGAGGATGATAAGAAGACACGCCATCGCAATTTTGATCCTCAGCAGAGGGAATAGCTTTGGTTGCCCGACGAGCTGCGCATAAAGTCCAGCACTTACAGAATGAAGGAGAGAAACACAAAGATGCTAGAGAAACTATTAGGGGGAACGGAGAGTAATGTCGTTTCGGCGCATTAAATATTCGTTGGTCTTTTAAAAAAAAACAATTCATTTTTTTCGATCCATTTTCGATACAGTATTGAAAGGTTGTTGCTAACGGGGGTGAATACATTATTGATTAAAAATAAAGTCTTGATGACAAATCTCAAATGCACGGAAGCGACATTACTTTCCGGTCCCCCTAATGCAAACAAGTAACAAAAAGAAAAATAGAGAACTGACCTGTTGGTGTGAGGAGTCAGATCGAATGAGATATTCAACAATAGTACTGGTGTTGACATCAGTACAATTGTAAAACAGTTAAACTGTGATGCAGCGTAGATAAGGCTGAAAATCGAGAAAGATCCTTTGGCACTAAGTTTTGATACAATATACTGATCTTCCAAGTTTTCTGCAAAATTAAAGATTTTTTCTAATGGCAGTATTATAGATACTTTAGTATTTATTTTTTAGTTTATAAAATGTGATTTAAAAAAAAAAAAAACTCGGACTACTACGACATAAAATTTAAACATACATATATATAAAGACTTGATAGTAATGCAATGATACGATAATTGCTAACTTAATTTTTTTGAAAAAATAATGCTTACTTTTATTGCTCTTATTTGTATCACTAAAAATTTAAAATAAAAATATGTTGCGTTGCCATAATTAAAACACTTCTCACATCGTGTGAAAAATTATTACTCTAAACTAAAGCTTTATCATTTAAATAAATGAGGTTTGTATAGTGCGCAAGAAAAAAATTAATAAATAAATAAATATATAAATGAACTACACTGTAAGGGGGGATTTCAAATATGCTAATTAATTAGTGCAGATGATATTTAAAGTTACAAAATCAGACAAAAAAAACAAACAAAAAAAAAAACATATTTTCTCTGAATAAACATACCTTCTTTTCGACCGTTTCGGATTACTGACCTCCAAGATATAGGGGCAGCCACAATCTGGGAAATACGGTCCCAATTGTTAGGTCAGGACAGCGGTCAAAAGATTGGATCCCTCAATGTTAATTTTACTTTTTATGTATTTTGCCATATCTTGAGAACTTTTTAAGCGAATCAAGAATTATTGCACAAAATTATAGAGCTCGTTTATCCAAAGAAAATTCCATGCAAAAAATAACTTTTACTAAATATTTTTTTAAAAAATTATTTTATTTAATAATAGTAGAAAAAAATTTGAATTGTGAGGTATGTAATTTTTTAAACCATTTTATAGACTGCAGTTTTACATTGCTAAATACAAAATTTGAGTGTAATCATTCGAATAGCTCCTGAAAAATCGAATTTTAAAAATACAACTCTTTTAAAATTCGATTTCTCAGCAAGTATTCGATCGATATCGCTCAAATTTTATAATTAGCCATACAAAATTACATATTTTAAAATAACGTAGGAAATTGTATACCTCGCTATACAAAAATTTTTTTCGACTGTTACTAAATAAAATAATAAAAATCGTAAATATATACTAAAATGTTGTTTTTTTTCTTTTTGCATGTAATTGTCTTTGGATAAATTCTGATCAAAAATTTTTCAATTCGCTTCGAAAGTTCTTTATTACAAAATACGTAAAAAAAAAAAAAAGTTACATTAAGGCGTCTAAACTGGATCGCTATCCTGACCAAACTATTCGGACCATATTTCCCAGATCGCGGCTCCCCAGATTGCAGCTATTTTGGGAGTCAGAAATTCGAATCGGTCGAAAAAAAGGTACATTTATTCAGAGAAAGTACATTTCTGCGTCGGATTTCGTAACTTAAAATATCGTCTGCTCTAATTAATTAGCATATTAGAGGTCACTCCTACAAACTATTAAGATTGAGTCCTAGAACGTGAAGATTTGATCATTTGATTAAAAGTTAATCAGGATAGTCCATTTATTTTTTGTGCACTGCACTGTACACACACACACACAAAAGAAATCTTAATTTCGGCTATTTGACTTACAGGCACTGTTATTAAAAGGCGAAATTCTGTATTCTTTGTGGGATTTAGAACGATCGATGTTGTGTTTCGTAGCAGGCAAACGCTTGAGGCCCGACAATGAAGACTGTATTCGAGGCATTCATAAAGTACGAATGGCTCTCGAGGAAATTTCAGGTATCTTCTCATAACACCAATTTTTATTTCATATATTTTTTATACATTATTATTATTATTATTTAAGCATCCTAACTGTTAAGTTCTTTTTAACTGACTTCATTGATGTTGAAGATAAGGATTGCCATACGAAACTTTATGAAACAGATATATTATTACTATTGATATTCTTGCTTTTCATTTTTAAAATTTGTTTGGGTAGAAGTTTACAAATTGGTATTTTGTTATACTTAGACGATCAAAGAAAAATATCAATTAATTTTGTACTAGGTATAATGGATTCGGAGACTTTGCACTAATAAGTTTTAGATTCCGACTTAAAAGACTTTAGGTTCCGACTTTAAAAGAAGGTTCCGACTTTACGTTCTGTTATAAATAAGTTTTAAGTTTCAACTTTATGGTTAGCATTAAGAATAGTTCTTTCATTCATGATAATGTTTCGGCTATTAATAAACATTTCAAAGACTATTTTTGTCACTTCAAGGTGAATTCATCTCTTGCTGAGGAGGCAAAGGTTCTAGGTATCCAGTAAAAGGTGGGTTTCCTATTCTTCAAGTAAGAACAGGGCACTAAAACTTTATACTTATTATTATTACTTTAATTAGGAAATTACATTTTTTAGCAGGCAAATACTTGGTTCAAAGAAAATATTTTATATGGAATATAATATGATTTTAAAACAAATTTGATGATAAAGATTTAAGGTTGTTAAATACAGAAAAATAAACATTTCATCAGCAGGTAGATAAAATAGTTCCGTTTTCATGTGCAAAATCCCAAGAAGAAGAGATGTTCAGGAATTTTAAAAGGGATGAGAAATCAGCATAATGAGTACCAAGCGTGCTTGGAGACTAAACACTTTGGGTTTCGCGTTCGGCTGTCCCCCCAACCAAAACATCTACTACTGCACCCCAAACCCTATAACGTCACGAAAGCTGCGATGGACACAGAAAACCTTGGCTGCTGGCCACTGAGTTCCGTCTAGTTTAAATACAGAAAAATACCATCAGTAAAATTTAAATATTCCTTATGTATAAGAAAAAAATCAACGGTATTTTGTTAGAAATAATTTATTCTTTAGCAAAGATAAATTTTCGCTTAGATCTTCACAAAATATAGTCTTAGATTTTTTAATATTTTTTTCAAAAGTTTTTATTTTATTTCATATTCTTTTAAAAAAGAATATTTTCCCCATTCCTGTGATTACGCATCACATCACCTACCCTTGTCCAAGCCCCTAGTCCGTTTCAGGGTACTATCTTGCATCAGTCATGATAAAAATGCCTCTTAGTTTTGTTTCCGGTTTGATGATGTGGATAGCTCCTGAACTGGTACCCCTTTCTTCAAATTTCCGCACCATAAAATGAGAGGACATTCACCCGCAACAGCTTTTACGCACTTTTGACTGAGCCTAAAAGCCAGTTGTCTAGTCATCTGCCACGGGCTATTAAAAATGAAAGAAATGGTAAAAATCCATCTTATTTTTACTTATTTATTCTATTTAATTCAATCGTGACTACCACCATGACTTTAAAAATTATTCATATTTAAAACGAAAACATTCTTTGCATTGACTTTTAATAGTAAACTGAAGAAAATATGCTAGAAAAATTTACTAATTTTAATAAATTTTTGCTTTTTCTAAGTCATCACTTTATACATTTTTAATCACCCGTGGCATCCCTGCTGCCAGGATCGAACTCTCCACCAGCAGTATGGATGGTGTTTTCAGTAGAAATGTAAACAATAACAATCTCGAGCTGTATGCCTGCTCTAGTTCCGGTTAGAAAGTTTGCAGCTGCTTACTATATGTTATTCTGCGAGGCGATATTTTCAAACGGATAATTTTGTTTTCAATAAAAGAAATAAATTAGATGATTTCTGAGCTCAAATCTGCCGTATTTCATAAGATATTAATGTTATCATGTAATTCTAGCGAGTTTGGAGTGAAAATTTGTTTTAGTTATTTAGAGATATATTGTTAAAAAAGATGACATAGTTGCTAGATTTTGAATAACTCGCTTTTTTTGGCGGTCTTGATTTGGCGTCTTTCCATTTGTTTATTACTGTTTGTTCGTGTTGCAAGCTGTGCACCATCTTATGTTAGAGTTAGCATGTTGTTCGAGGAGCAAGATTGAGTTTAGTAATAAGTATTCAAATACCATGCTTGCAGGAATCTTAAAACACAATGATCACGTTGTGAGCCAAATGGCTTTAAAAATACACCGGAAACAGTAACCCGGAAGTATAAGCAGCATACAGCTTGCAGCGCTCCCTAGTGTCGAAAACACCATCCATTAGTGGCAATTTAATCGACTATGCTACCGGAATGCTCACTTCAAGATTATATAATTAAAGAGTTTGCCCCGAGCATGCACGCACATTTGAAATCCTCTGACAATACCTTTTCAATGCATAAGCATACATCACTTAAACTATACAGATTGCTTTAAATGAAAAACGGGTCGGTACAATAGATTGTTTTGTAACTTGTTAATGAAGTTGAAAGTGTTAAAGAAACCTGTTAAGAAACATTTCTTTTAATTCGTTTCAGTTATTCATTCCTCCTTTCATCTTTTTCAGCTTTTCGAAAATCATCAATGAATAGAAATGCCAAAGGAAAGTTCAAAAGAAGCAAATCGGTAAATCATATTACCATCCCTTACGAATTTGAAATTAAAGGAGCATAACAAATATTGTAAAAACAACGACCTCGAAACTGCAAGTGTGAAAAACAGCCTCTCCCTCTCTCAAATCTTTCTCTCTGTTTGTATGAACCAAGTTTTGTTTAAAAACAATTCGATATTTTTTTTGGCCATATTTATAATTTAAAAAAAAAAATATTTTAAGCGGTTTTCAGAGCAAATGCATAATTTGGTAGACTATGATATTTTTTTATGGTTTTGAGATATTTAAACAAGAAACTATATATATCACTTTGGTGGATTCAAAGCAAAATGTTGAAACAAATTTGAGCATGATATGTGAAAAATAACAATAAAAACTACAAAGTAACTCAAAAAAGACTTGATGGAGTGTTGTTGTTGTTTCTTATGTCACTTGGGTAAGCCTGCTTGGTAAAACCAAGCAGATTTAAGGCAGAGTATGCGTTTCTTATTATTTCAGTGGCGCCATCCTATTGCCAAGAATCCGACTTCAGCCACACACACGTCACTGATACGTCGCACCCGTTTACAGGGCGGACCCATTCATTCATCCACAGGTCATAATTTTTTTCTTTTCTTTTTATAACCGTTTGTTGAACAGCCGACCCAATTTAATGGGTTTACGGCTACTAATGTTCAACTCCGTAGCCTTGTAATTTTGAACCAATCCAGAAGGCAAGGAAACTCCTGGATCAGTACCCCAGAGGTATTGATTTGTTATGGGAACATGGAGGACTTTTGCGACTCGACAGATTTAACGTGCATCAGTTACTTTACTACACGGGGAGTATTCAGCCGGCGGGGTTCGAACCCGCGAACTCTCGGACATGGGCCCAGTGCCCTACCGACCAGGCTATCCCGGCCTCTTGATGGAGTAATACTATGGGTCACGAAAATTGTCGAGAATTTCAACTCAAAATTTTTTTTAAAGAAAACTTAAACTGAGGGTGTTGTTTGAGAGAGATTTTCGAAAGCTGTAGACACCTTGGTTTTTGCTGATTTTTCCGATTTTTGTCGGGAGATTTTTCTATTTGTATTTAAAGTAATAACTAAATATTTTCATTTTCCTTGAAAAAAGTTGATTCTTAATGATTTTGACTGCCACTATTTATAATTAATATAAATAAATACATAAAAGTACAAACTATATTTAAAAAATTATACTCTTAAAATAAAAATAGCTATCGTTTAAATTTATAAATTGAGTAGTAAAATATCCACCACTACAAAGAATAATCATTAGTAATCGTTTAAATCGGTAGCTATGTACTACTCAAACATACGTAAAAAAACACACTAAAATTAATGAAGTGATTGAAACAAACACAGTGAAATATACGATACATATGAATGCTATGAAAGACAGTTTTGCAAGCAGCATATTGAACTATTATACTTTTTTTTTTGTGCATTTCCTGATTAAAGGTGGCCGAGAGATTCTCATTAACTTAATTGCATAAATACTTATAAAACCAGCATTAATTTTCACTAAAATTGGTTCTGATAAGAAAAAACTACAGTTTGAATTAATTTGAAACAATTATAGTGAAATATTTACAAACCTAATTTTTTAAATTTTCCCCCTGAAAAAAAAGTAATAATAAAGTAATAAATGAATAACGACAAAATTCGCTTGTTTTGAGGTGAAGTACTGTCACGACTTCTATCATGGTGACCCTAATAAATTTTCAGAAAGAAATAATGAGATAATTTATTTGAAAAATTTCCTCAGCGATGCATTTGGCCAGAAATTTTCTACAACTTTCTTTTTTTCAACTTTTTTAGAGTTTTCATTGCTTGACAATAAACTCTTCTTCTATTTATAAACTTGTTTCTAGCTATTTCGTATCTGAATCAGTCTTATCAACATAAAAATTTGTTATAGGCAAAAGAACGAATTTCGTTGGATTTGGCATTCTTATCTCCTGCTGGTTCATCAGATGTTGGAGGTTCGGGTAGCTTATATCCAACACCGAAATGTTCGACGCCTACAGACAGATCTTCTTCAAAATTGTCACAACAGACAGAAGTTGATAGAAACACAATAAAAAGACCGGTTACAGCACATGCTCGAAGAAGAATTTCTTTATCAAGTTATAAAGTGAATTCAAATGTAAGGTTGTGACTTAGACGTAAGGAAACCTGAAAAATTTTAGAAGTGAAATATTAAGTGTTATTTTATATGTTTAGTGTAATACAAAAATTTTTGTTTTACACTTTGCTTATTTACTACTAACTGTTTGCAAAAATAAAAATGAAATTAAAACTTGTAAAATTTTGAATATAGGGAATAGGTAGGAGGCTAGTGTGGATAGTCTTCATAAAATTTGCCGAGAAAGCTTACTTAATCATTATTTTGAAAATGCGTAGTACTTTTTTTAAAATTAAAATTTGTACGTTTTTCTTTCTTTTTAATTATTCATAGTTTAATTTAGATGTCTATTTTTTCAATAATCTTTTTTTAATGTTGTCATGGCCCAATGTCATGGGGCTAGTCTCAAGTCTTGAGAAAATAATCTTAAAAATCTTTATAATAAAAGTTAAACCCTAATAAATACGTAAATTCCCCATTCTCCCGTTTTAATAAAACATCTTTCTTGAATATTCCATGAGGCAGTAAATGTTACTAATCCATGGTTATGTTAATGTTACTATTCCATGAGGTAGTAAATGTTACTATTAATGTTGCTATTTCGTTTTTGGTACGATTAAGTCGTTTACAATGATTTGGTCACCACAATGTAAAAACAATCAAATATATAAAACTTGATAATAGTGAAAGAAAATTTTTAAGAGATGGCAAAATTAAATAGACGTTGCTAACCTTAATTGTTATGACACTAGTTCTTTGTTTTTACAATCAAGCATTTTGACATGTAACTTCGCGTTAATTTGTGATGCAATTTTGCCATTCTGTTAAAATTTACAGAGACATTTTGAGAGGTTAATAACAGAAATATTCTGTATGTCTACACTGGCCCAATCTTCCCCATTTTAATACGTTTTATTGTTTTATAGAGTTTACTAGTATGGATATTCAAATATATAAAACTTAAAAACACGTTATACAATATAAAATACCTGTATTCCATTATTGTAGTTGTTGAATACACCTTACTAAATGTTACTTTCTTTTGTATTAAGATTGAAATGAATTAAATTCTGAAATCAGGTACTCAAAAGTTGATAATTTTGTGAAAGTAATTAATTGTCTTCAAGCAGTCGTGATCTTTTTTAAAGGTTAAAAATGAAACACGTGTATTAATTTGAAATAAAGAAAAATAAAAATGTATAAAAAAAGATTCTTGAACTAATATGAACTTACCGATTTTATTAAACAGGATATAAGGAAATAACCAAAATGCTAAGTAGTATCTTTGATTAAATAATTAAGAATTTAAGTAAATTTTGTTTGGGGAGTTCTACATTTTTTTCATCCCTTTCCATAATTTGTTTTCTATTTTTGTTAGTTTAGTGTTAATAATTCTAAATCATGTTTAGCTGGAATCACCAAAACGAAACGATAAGCTTCTCCCAGTAAGACCAAAAACAGCTGCCAAAAGATATACCGCTAAACCTTCTGATGATACGGATTCTGACTCATTCGATGATAGTATCTTTTCAACACATCGGAAAAATTCAGATCTTTCAATAAAATCGAAACCCAGTTTCAGATTTTCAGGTGAGTTATTCAAGAGAAAGTAAGCTTTGTTTTTCCTCTTTTTTTCTTGATATTGGACATACCCTCCATACGTAATCTTCGTAGTTTCAGAAAGTATTTTTCTTAATTCCAACAGAGGCATACCAGCCAACTTTTAAGCTTTTCAAAAAAAATATTTCCTATTGTTAGTGAAATAATTACAGAGATGCCAATTGTTCCACTTTCTGCAAAAGTTTTTATTAATTAGTTTCAAATTAAATAGTAAAACTTGCGAAATAAGGAAAATTACGCACACTCTTTAAAAGTGTCACTATAAGATAATTGCAAAAAAAAAAAAAAAAAAAAAAAAAAAAAAAAAAAGGCGACATTGTCATATATTGAACAATTTCAGCTTTAAGCCTTTAATTTGAAATGATAATTACAAATGAAAACGTAAAAAATATTATCGAGAAAATATGATAAATATTGTCTGTAATGTAATATGCTATTGAATTAGTGATTAAAAAACAGCTTACAGGTTAATACCTTATAATCTTCTGTATCTTTTTCTTAATTAATGATCCTATTATTCAATTTTTTTTACCCAATGAAAATTGAAGTGATTTTGTCGAATGCAGAAAACGATAAGACGAAATTCATCTTTTTATAATGTATAGAAATGCATTTTTTTCTGCCTTAAAAGTATTTATGCATTTTCTATTAACAATGGATTATTATTATTATTATTTTTTTTTTTAAAGAGTTGAAATCTAACACATGGATTATTTTAGATTCCGACAATGATGAATTCTACAACCTCAGTGAAAGAAGTCAAAATGATTCAAAAGATGTATTAAAAAGTGAAAAGCAGAGAAAAATAAGGCGCCAAAAGAATGCTCAGAAAGTGAAGTGCCAACCACAGAATTTAAGACCAAAAAGCTCTGTTGCACCAAGAATTGCACCATCCCTTGGAAAGGATAGAGCCTTTTTAGAAAACATTTTGAAAGATAAAGGTAACTCTCCTTTGTATTTTACTTTGGTCTTTTGAAAGGCTCAAAACACAAATTTATTATACGCTATAATAAAGAGAGGAGCCTATTTTAAAATTTAATTATGAAAATTTGTGGTAATTGAGTGATAATATAAAAGTAAAAATTAAGTTAAAAACGTATTAACATGTTAATTTGCATTAAAAGAAAAAATATTTTTTTTTGTTGTATAATTTGAGGGAAAATTAATTTAACCTTTTTTTTTTTATTTTAGCATGTTATGAAATGTTTAAATAAGTTTATATTATCTTATAAATAAAACGAATATTCTATTATTACATAAATTAATAAATTAAATATCATAAATTAAAGAAAGAAAAATAAGTTAAATTTAATACAAAATTAATTAAATGAATTAAAGTAATCACAAATTAAATAAAGCAAAAAATGATATATTTTGGAATAGCTAGTTTAAAAGCTTTATTTTAGCTCTAACAATACATAATAAAATCAGAAACCATTTTGAAACCAATTTATTTTTTCTCTAATTCGTAAACACTTTTCTGTTATACGTATGCAAATTAATGCTTTATTAAAAAAAGAAAAGTAGATGAGAGGGGGCAGTGTGAACATGTATTTACAAATTTACAACAAAGTCATCATTATTTTGAACATACCTAGTATGTAGTTTTTTTCTATTAAACTTTTTATGGTTATCTTCATTTCGGATGAAACCTAAGCAACTATAGAGGATGAATAAATTTTTAATCATAAAAGATGATTAAAAAATGCACGAAGATAAAACTTTCTTTTCTTTTGCAGGCACTATATTAAAAAAACTATTTTTAGATATATATTGCAATCCTGTAAAATGGTTTCAGAATAGCCGGCATTAAAGCTAGAAATAAGTTATCAACTTCCACTCCTCCTTTTTGCAGATGTAAATTTTACATGAGTAAAAATGACATCATTTCTAAAAACATCAATCGTGGTTTTTCTTATTGTGCTAACAGTTCCGGCATGTTAAATATTTTAAACTATTAATAAATAAATTCTTCGTTTTTTAACTATATGAATACTAATATATTATTAATAATTGAGCTATGCTCTAATAACAGAAAAAAACTACTGCTAAGAAAAGAACTGCATTAGAATTATATTTTTTGTATTTATTTAATAAAAAGCCTATTTATACATTAAATCGAATTACCTCTTATTTTCTAAATAAATGTGAAAAATTAATATTAAATGTTAGTTGAGAAGAATTAATAATTAATATCTGCAAGACATTATAATATGCTTTAAAATTTATGAAATTAATTTGATAACACTGGGGAAAAAAAAATTTTGTTGTATTTTTTCAAGTACAGTAAAACTTGTGTAAATTGACCACTTGTGGTGCATTGTTTTAGTGGTCAACTTAAACAAGTGGTCAACTTATGGAGGGGGCGGGTCATTGTTTACTTTTTCATTTCCTATATGATGTTGCTATATATTTAAATTTTTTTTTTACTTGACTTAAAAATTTTATTTTGCAAATAACCAAATGAATATCTTAAGAAATGTGTTTAAACCTGAATGAACTTCAATTTGTTACATATACATAATTCTAATATTTAACTAACTCTTTTTAAAAATTATTTTAATATTATGGATGTTAAGTTATGCTTGTTAAGTGTTTAATAAAAATAATTTCTTAAAATATCAGAACACAAAGACATGTAATTTGAAAACTTTAACAAAACAAAATTATTTGAACACTTTAAAATTTATTCTGTTATTACTACACTTACATACCTATCTGCTCACTGCTCACAATGTTGCCGTTTTGTGACGGAAATAGTCAAAAGCTGCCCCCTTATAGTTTCCCCAGATGGTCAACTCACAAAAAGGTTTAGATTAGCTTTTTACACTATTTCACCAAACAAGTGAAATTTTAACATACATTGCAAAATGACAGAACATTTTCTGAATTTTTTTTTCTGGTCAACTTATGAGGGTTTTAGAATAGCATTTCCTAATACTCCTAGACAAAATTGACTTATTTCTGTGGTCAACATACAAGATAGACAGGTGGTCAAGTTACAAAGGTTTTGCTTCTTTATATTATATAGGAAAAATTCCGTTCTTGATAATTTAGGTCAACTTATGCAGGTGCCCAACTTACAAGGGTGGTCAACTTGGCAGGTTTTACTGTACTTGATATTGCTTAATTCGGGTGTATAAATTTTAAACCTTAAATTAGTTTTGGTCTTAAAGCTACAGATTTTTTTAATGAGATTTTTAGCCTAATTTTTTGTCAAAATGTACAAGTTTAAAAACGTTATATGTAACAGAAAGCCACTGAGTACAAGAACATGGCAAGTACAAGCTTTATTTTTGATCGCGAAGACAATATAATTGTTTCCATTAGAGATGAAATTGGCATAAATTTACCTTTAGCCCTCTTCTGGTCTTAAAAAGTGTTAGAAAGGCTTCATAAACTTATTGCATCATTTGATTTTAAAATCATTTAATTTCTTTACTAAATAATAACGATAGTTTAATAAAATTTACTTATAATAGTTTAGTTTAAAATAAGGTACTTTTCAGAATCTGTGTATAGAAATTTTTATTTCTAGGTTTAAAGAAAGCAAACACCATGTATACTAAGCGGGCTTTGAGAATTGCTCGAGATTTGCACAAGTTTGTATCTGAACGAGAAATTTATTGGAGAAACAGAGAACATTTTATCCGATATTCAAAATCAGAAGACGACAGTTTTATTTTTTGAAATACTACTTGTTAAATGCGCAATACTGTACAAATGCTATAAGTTCCTAGATGGAAACTTGTGAAATAAAATTATTAGCAGCCTGTTGTATCCAAATGAATAAAAAATCAAAATTCAATTAAAAAAATTAAAAAAATTTTTATTTACTATTGATAGCCTTAGTACAACAATATGGTAAATCAAAGCTTTATTTCTGATTCCGGAGACATTATAGTTCATTAGAGCTGGAATAGACAATATATTTCTTTAGCCGGTTCCTGGTGTTAAATAGTGTTAGAAAGACCTAGTTCCTAGATGCAAATTTGTCTAGTAAATTTTTTTAACTTCTCATTGTATCCCATTGTAAATAATAATAATTTTAGTTCAATTAAGAAATTTATCCAATTTTTTATTTATCAAGGGGCTTTGCCCCCCCCCCCCTACGTTAGTTTCGCTCATCAACCCTCGTGGAGGCCTCTCATTCATCATTGGAGACCAACAAGGAAGAACGAGTTAGGTCAATTTTTTTAAATTACGATTGAATTGGGGCATCTGTTGCATTTTAGGATTACTTAGTTTCATCAAATCAATAATATGGAAAATCGGTCCCCCCCCCCCCGAGAGTTATTATACAGTGATATGGGCTGTGTTGTGGAAAAGCAATTCCTATCTGTGCGCAAATTAATTTTTTCTCAAAATCACCTTTCTTGGACAAAAACCGTTTTTTATCCTTGAAGTTTTTTTTTTCTTCGTAAAATTCGATTAAAAAAAAGAGAGATCATTTTCTTTTTATAATTTTTATAATTTAATGTAAGCACATTTTATAAATTTGTTTATCGCAACAAAATGAAAGGATAGCTGGGTATGAAAAATAATGATCTGTACTAGAAAACAAAAATTATTAACTTGGGTTTACAGAATGTACGACAAGAAGTACAATAAGAAGTAATTTTACTTTTCAACAATATATAACGATAATCTTTCTATTACATAACAGCGATATCTAATCTCTCTTATTTTCTATTTATTCATTATTTTTATACTTTTGACATCAAGTCACGCGCGGGCTTATAAAATAAAAATCGCCAGCCAGGTAAATGTTCTGCAACAATGAATACATTGTTATTAAAAGAAAAGAAATGCTTAAAATGGTAATAACATTCCAGCCAAATCAATACCTCTGGGGGTACTGATCCAGGAGTTTCCTTGTCTTCTGGATTGGTTCAAAATTACAAGACTACGGCGTTGAACATTAGTAGTCGTAAATCCAAAAATTGGGTCGGATGTTCAACGGTGGTAATAAAATAAAATAAAATAACATTTCAGCAAATAGAAATTACGAAAAAAAAAAAAGAAAGAAAAAAATACTCTCGTTCTGTTTATCGTTAAGTGCTCCATCAGGGCTTCAAATTTCAACCCCCTGGTTCAATTTTATATTCTGTAGTAACAACAGATCTTACTACTGTCCAAGATTTATTTTTGATTATAGGAACGCTATAGTTGTTACCATTAGCTTTTTGTTATGTGTGCCTAAATTTAAAACATGGAGGGAAACGCAAATAATACTAATATAAACAGACATCTTATCGTTTTTGATCTATCTGTGTCTGAACAATAAAAAAAAAGGCAAGGAGTTGTGGTAAAAAATTATTAAAAAGTTACAACAAGGAAAAAAGGGGTGACCAATAGGGAAGAAGACGAACTTAAACAAAGTAAGCAAACAAAACATGAGTGATAAGAAACAGGTGTAGTGGAGGCAAGAGGAGAAATGATAAGTTATACTGATGGGTAAATTAGCTATTTTTTAAAAATATACTAATGACTAGTTTAATCCGACCTGGTTGGAAAAAGTCGTAAGTTTATTGAAATAATGAAACAAATACTCGTTTTCGAACTGAAATATTTATTTACAGCAACAAATTAATACTATGACCCCTCAAAACAGAGTAATTTACAGAGCTTTGAAAATCAAGGGAATACGGAAGATACATGGAATCTCAAATTAAACTTTGATCCTGTTCCTTAGCAATTCTACAACTTCAATTGCAAACAATAGGATGATACACCGAAGAGCCATTACATAATGACTACCCTCCATCTATAACGATGGGCTTTAACCCGGTGGCGGGGGTAGTATGGTGTAGACAATGTTTTCATGGGGCACATTAGGACCCATAATCCTCATAGAACAATCCCTGACGTCTGTAAGCTACTTGAACATAGTTGCAGACCAGGTTCACCCATTCATGGCAACAGTTTTTCCTGCGGGGGATGGTGTTTACCAAGAGGATGATGCACCATGTCATAAGGGTCGAATCGTCATGGATTGGTTCGAGGAACATTCCAGTGACTTTCAAGTCATGTCTTGGCCCCCAAATTCACCTGACCTTAATCCAATAGAGCATTTGTGGTCCTACTTGGAAAACCAAATTCGTGCTGTCACGCTACCCTCTCGTAATGTGAGGGAATTGCAGGACCAGTTGGTGAGCGCTTGGTACCAGATACCTCAGACTACCTATCAGCACCTTGTGGAATCAATGCCACGGTGGGTGCTAGCAGTTTTGAGGGCTAAAGGTGGTCCTACATGTAATTAATGGCTCATATGGTGGTCATAATGTAATGGCTCTTCGGTGTATGTCAGCTGATACTAACATTTATACTCTGATTCATTGATTTGTTTCTTTTCTTTATTGTTTTTTCTTCCTTTTCCCGATATCAAGAATCATTCATTAAAGCAGTTACCAAAGCTTTGCTATATTTATAAAAATTTTAAATAACGATATCTGTTGCCCGTATTATTCTATCCACAAAATAACAAAGTTTAAAAAAAATCTAATAGGTAAAAAAATTATTATTACTTTTTTAAAGAAACAAAATAAAAAACTATTTCTGGAAAGTAAATAAGGCGAAGTTAGGCCTTATCCACAGTAATATTTAGTCATTATTCTTACTGACAAACATCTCTTTAAAAACCTTTTAAAAATTAATCAGTGGTTGAAACATAATTTATCAATTACAAATTCAAAGTATTATTTGTAGCGAGACAAGAAATACTTTCGAATTGATAGCATGTTGTAAATGAAATTTGTTTAGTTTAAAAAATTTTTTAAGAAACCGAACTGTGTGAAAAATTAAGAAACATTTATAATATAAATAATTAATGTTAAAAAATTAATAATCTCCTAGTATCACGACTTTCTTCATAATTACCAATAATTCATTAATGGAATTTATTAAAGGAAGTGAATAATTCACTTGAAATAACGAATAATTAGGGGAAGTTCCTCAAAATTGCGAATAATTCATATGGCATAACCAAATAGTGTTTTTTCTTTATCGTATTTTATATCCGTTGTTGAACAGCCAACCCAAGTTTTGAGTTTACGACTACTAATGTTCAACTCCGTTGTCTTGTAATTTTGAACCAATCCAGACGACAAGGAAACTCCTGAACCAGTACCCCCCAGAGGTATTGAAACCAAATATTGTTGTGACTTTCTTAATCGTAATGGTGGACAAAATTGCAAGTAACTCATATGAAATTGCTTAATAGTAATGTAATAGTTCTTCATCGTAAAATAATTTATGTGAAATTACCAATGGGAATCATGGCATTCCCCAACATAGCAAATAATTACGAACAACCAAATAATATCTTGATTCTCTTCTACATGACAAATAATTCATACAGGATAACCAATAGTACTATGACGTTTTCCAACACTGCAAATAATTCACATGGAATAACATAATAGCATCATGACTTTCTTCATCATAAGAGATTAATCATGTGACATATACATAAACCAATGGTAGCGTGACTTTCCCAAACATTACAAATGATTAATATAGACAATGTAGACAATGATTAATATAGATATAGTAAATAATTCTGGATACGCTTAAACGTAGTATCATGTCTTTTTTCAACACTGCAAACAATTCATTGAGAACAAACCTTATAGCATTGCGACTTTCTTGTACATTGCAAAAAAACCGCATGGAACATTAATTTATATATATTTCATTTTTATATGGAACAACTTAATAGTATTATCATTTATCTCTTATTATTTATTATCATTATCAAATAATATCTCTCTCCGTATTTCAAAGAGAAGGATCCCGGCAGTAGGTCTCCCAACGAATAAAGAAATGGCGCATGTTTAAGAGCAGATATTTATACCATCAAGGATATAGAGGTAGAGTATTCGACGTTTTCACTATTCAATCCAGTTCTTTTTTTAAACGCACATTCCCCGAAGTTTTTGAAGCCGATGCAGTAGATAGACGTTTTAGTTCATCTCTAACAACTTAACCTTTTGAAAAATTTAGTTGGCCATGAATCTTTCCTGCTCGCGGAACAATATTCTCCTTTGGCATGTCTTTTGTTTTATTGTTTTAGATGGTTGCTGCCTCTATTGAAGTATAAGACCTCATTTCTTTAAGGAATCGGAAATTTAAATACTACAGTGAGGATGAAATTGAATTTCACATACCAGAGAACAATATTCCTAATTTTTCTGGAGCTATTTTGATTTATTTTTTACTAACTACTAATTGTATTTTCAAAATTTTATCATGAATCCAATTTCTAAGAGCTTGCAAGGTTTCTGTTAAAATTATGTTAATAAAAAATTTGCAAAGTTAAATAATGTAATAAAAAGACTTAAAATGTAATTTTGTTTAAAACTTTATAACTATGCTAATTTGATATGTCAATACACAATGCAAAATACAGAATGTTACAGAAATTACTAAAAAAAATTAGAACGAATTGCGCGAAAATTTTGAATTAATTTATTTATGCCTGAAAATTAAATTATAAAAATGAAGTTCAATCTCATTCGATAATATTATAAATAAGGATTGAGCTACACGTGTACAGCTGAACTAAAATTCAAGATCTTGTTCTTTTTTAAATAGAGTTTCTTACTTTCTTTTTATGAATTATCCTTTTTTTTTAAAAAAAAAGCATTTATGTGCTTTCTTTTCTTTAGTGTCACGGCTGAGAAACAGGGACACTTTTTTTTTATCATTTTAATATTTTAAAAAAAATTTTAATAACTGTTTTATTATGAGGGAAAAGAACAAATTTTCTCCGATAATTATCTACTTAGACATTTCCCTCCCATTTAAAACTTCACTTCTTTTATAACAGAATTAATCTTTACCAGTTCTCAACAGTTCAAGATTTTCAATTATGTTATATTATAATAAGTGAAAAGAACATATTTTCTCTGTTAAATATCTTCATAGACATTTTCCTTGCATTTTTCCTTCTTTATCACTTCAATACTTTTATAGCGGAATCAATCAATCTGTACCAGTTCTTCTTATCAGTTCATGAATTTTTATTTTGTCGCTTTATAATAAAATGAGTGAAAAGAACGAGGAAATTTTTAACTTAATTTTAACATGCTTTAAAACATTTTTAACATTCGGTAAAAACCTAACTCACACAATTGCGCAGATTGAGACGTAAAGAGTTCTGTACCATTTCTTAGTATTTGCTACGATTTTTAATTTTGTCTCTTCATAAAAAAGTGATTAGTGTAATAAACAATATTTCTCTGTTAAATATTAAAACGTTGACATATTTTCCTCGTATTTTCGACCAAATCCTAAATATTCCGATTCTTTTATAATAGAATTAGTCTGTAGCTGGTAATAAATTTTAGAATGATAATTAGCATGATTTAGAATGGATAAATTATAATTAAAGCAATGTGATTTTATTGAATTATGATTGAAGAAGACATAGAAAACAATGAATTATGATGTAAGAATATCGTATAAGAAATGAAACATGATGAAAAATTATCTGATAAGGGATAAACTATTGAAAAAGTTAAAAATAACAACGACAAAACATTTTGATTCAATCAGACGTAAGTTTTCTTAAAAAGACATAGCACGCATCATCGCACTACAAACATCGTACCAACACTGCCATCACATCATATCAACTGAACTAACAGATGGAATTTAGTTAATTTGTTTTAAAGCCATCATGGTTATAATAAAAAGAATTTATAATTAAAAAATAGATACATTAAAATAGTACTGGTTTTAATTTCTTAGAAAAATACATACACAAAACGAATTAATCTAGAAAAATTATCTGTAATAAGTAAGTAAAAATAAAAATAACTGGTGGGCTTTTCTTATAAAGCAGGGTTCTCGCGGGCCTTTAAATTCTAAGCAGCGGTAACGAAAATGAAGCAAATATCGATATTATAATTTTTGTGTAACTAGAACCGCAGGAATTCTGTAAAGTTTCCATTTATTTTGTTGCTAAATTAAAAATTTTACTATCAAAAGATAATATGTAAGCGGAATAGGTAAAGATAAGCCGAATTTATTGCTCTAATTTCCTCTGCTTTATTACGTTTAAAAGTTAGTTACAATATATTACCTAAAACGTTAATGAAATCTAAATAAAATTTATTCTTTTTTTCTTATAGAATAAATTTTGGTTTTAAGATTTTTCTTTCGATAATGTAAAACGATTCGTGCAAAATATATGTTGTAAAATTTTAATTTTTGCAACGTGAGAAGTAGTAATTTACCACAAAATAAATGTTGACTATAAAAACTGTTATAAATTTTTTAGTTTATTATAATTAAAAATAACGATTAAGAATAGTAATTTTACAGTTTTCTTTTTCAAACAACTGTATGATTTCACGCATTCAGAAGCTGTTTTGATGCTTTTATTCTAAATTAAATACATTGACGCGTTCTGATATTAAAAATACGACTTTTTTTATAATTTGATTTCTCAGGAGCTATTCGACCAATTTCGGACAAATTTTTTTATTTTGCCATGTAATCGGCCATTTATTAAAAAGGTGTAAGAAATTGCATACCTCCTTTTTGATTATTATTAAAAAAATTATAAATATGTACTAAAAATTATGTTTACATAAAATTATTTTTAGATAAACGAATTTTATAATCGTGTGCAAAAATTTTTTCAACTGGCTTAAAAAGTTCTCGAGATATTGCGAAATACTCAAAAAGTAAAATTATCTTAAGAGATCCAAAGCTTGAACTGCTCCTCTGACCAAACTAGATCACATTTCCTTTACATTTGCTTTCACTTATTTCTGGGAAAGGAAATACTTTTTAGAATGAAACGTAAGAAATTTTAAAGCAATAGTTTCTCTTTACTTATTTTTCTCCCTTCCAGTCTATCTTTATCATTAGTCTTATGCCAAAAAGTAAAATTTCAGTTTTCTCCAACTTTTTGTAAATGTAATCATCATAATCGATATTTTGCTCTTCACAATTTTTTATTTATTTTTTATGTTCGAGGTAACCTAAAACTGCGACCTTGTCAATATTTTAATCAACAGCACTTACTCTTTCTATCTTGAGAATAGAAATTCCCTCTTTACAAACTGTGATCTAACTTTTTCCTCATCCAATACGTTTTCCATTTTTACTGAGGGAATAATGACTGTGTTTTCCAGTTCAGATGTTCACAACCTGGAGTACTATTTCCCAACGCCATAACACGATCCACATGAAATATTAATGTCAATTCTTTCCTCCCAATCTATTTCCAATTATAGATTTTCTGATGATTGAGTAGTTGAAGGAACTGAAGAACTTTTTCATTCCCACAGATGCCAACTTGCCCCAGACAACGGATAAATATTTTTCAGTGATACTATTTATTGTATGAGTCTTGGTTTAGAATATTCGATTCATAGAATTTTTACTCGCCACTGCTTCTGTATAATTCAAAGGTTTATGTGATACTTCATTTTGCTACAGTTGCAAAGCTGCCAACTTGTACGGCCGTTGAGAAATAATTTTCTTAGTGGTAGCAACATTAGCGTTTTAGTGTATTAAATCTTAAAGTTAATAGTTCCAAAATAAATTTTTAAACTACACGACGAATCAATAATTTAAAAAAAAATATGTATGTAAAATCTATTTGTTGTCTAATTATGCTTATGGTTGTCTTAATAGTTTGTTTTTAGAAAATTCTTCTAAACTTTATTGTTGTTTTATTAACACTTTGTAAAATCTTTTTCTTTGACCGTACCAGGCCTGAAAGCGAGACGGAAAAGAGAAAATACTGGTAGGAGAACTATTTCAATACAGTGGTACCTCGAGATACGAGTGCCCCAACATACGAGTTATTTGAGATACGAGCTGTCGAGAGAGCGAAATTTTGTTTTGAGATACGAGGAACGGCCGTGCAAGCCCTTCTCGTCCTCGACAATGCGCCTGCTCACCCACCGAACCTCTAACATGACATCCTCGAAGAGTTCAAGTTTATAATGGTTCTCTATCTACCACCTAACACCACTCCTATCCTGCAGCCCATGGATCAGCAGGTGATTTCTAATTTTAAAAAGCTGTACACTAAGTACCTGTTCCGGCGCTGCTTTGAAGTGACAGAGAACACAAGAGAGTACTGGAAGGACCACTTTGACATCGTGATATGCCTCAGAATTATAGATCAGGCCTGACTGAGTGTTACAACGAGGACCTTGACCTCTGCATGAAAGCTGTAGCCTGAGTGAGTCTATAGCCGAAAATTGTGCTGTCGCCCGAGTCTGTAGCTTCGAAGGATTCGAACCCGAAGTGCATATAGAGAAGGAGATTGTGTCTCTGAGAAAATCCATGGATCTAGTGATGGGTCAGAGAGACGTGAGCAAGCTCGTCGAGGAGCACTTTCAGGAACTGGCGACCGAAGAATTACAAGAGTTACAGTCGCAGCAGCATTCGGGGGTTCTGCAAGAAATTTGTTTCAAGGAAGAGCCAGAGGTGGAAGAGGCTATCTCTACAAGTGAGATAAAAGAGTTCTTGGGAATGTGGGAGAGAATTTCACAGTTCGTGGTAAAGAAACACCCCGAAAACTTGCAACTGGTCGTACATCGGAGCCATTTAATGACACTTGCGTAACTCATTTCTGAAGCATTCTGAAAAGGAGGAGGAAACAAACCTTCTTGGACAGTTTTTTTTATAATCCGGCTAAAAAAGCGCAGCCAAGGAAGAGAAATGCAGTGACTAAAATTAAGCACACAGTAGCATTTAAGTTGTGTGTAAGTTGCATTTAAGTGACCAAAATACAAATATGTATGTGCATTTTATAAAACCAGTTTTTTTTGCGCTTTACATTCTCTTTTATTATGTTTTTATACAATATTTGTCATTTATAAATACATTTTTCTTATTCAAAAACACGTAACAAAAACAATTGGGGGTAGCATTTTTGAGGCTGGAACGGATTAATGGCCTTTCAATTAATTTAAATGGGGAAAATTGCTTTGAGATACGAGCAAATTGACATACGAGCAAGGTTACGGAACGAATTAAACTCGTATCTCGAGGTATCACTGTATTTGATAATATTCAGGAGGAGTCAATCTATTCTGAACAATAAGCAATTTACTGTAATTAATTTTTTCTCGGCGAAGAAGCAATTCAATATAAAAATTGTATTCGTTAAAAACAATTGGTAGTTATGGATTTTTATTATTCCTAAAAAAAAGCTAAAAAATGAAATTTAATTGTTACCAGTTTTTACACTTTTCCGTCTTGATATATACGGGCTTTCAGCCCTGGACCGTAGAAGTTACCACTTCTTTCAGCCCTCCCAGACGAACAATATGGTTTCCGTCAAAACTTGAGCACAACAAAACAGCTTATACGAATAATAGATTATGCTGGAAGGGCCTTACGAACAAGGAAACAATAGCAATATTAATGATCGACATAGCCAAAGCGTTTGACAAAGTTTGGCATACAGGAGCGATTTTCAAGCTAATGCAACTCAACTTCCCTCCCGAACTAATTAAAACTTCTTTCATGCTACCTTACAAACAGAACCTTCCACGTCACCATTCAAAACAGCAAATCTTCCAAACGAAACATAACAGCTGGTGTACCTCAGGGCAGCATACTTGGACCGATTCTATATATTCTCTATACATATGACTTCCCAATAAATCATGTAGACTTCAACAGTATTACAGCCTATTATGCAGACGATACTAGTATAATTATAAAATCCAGAAACCCAAACCTTTCCCTGATGAAATTACAAGAACACATTTATGAAATAGAAGACTGGTGCAGAAATTGGAAAATAGCGGTCAATGCCGAAAAATCTAAGATCATAATCATACAAAAAAGAAGAATCAAAATACTTCCTCAATGCAAACCAAAGCTTTTCGATATCCAAATTCCAATAGTAAACAAAACAAAGTACCTCGGACTTACCATAAACAGCAAACTCACCTGGAGCGACCATATAAAAAATACAATAGACAAAGCCAATGCAGCAATAAATGCAATTCTACAACCAGAATGTTTCACTTAAAAGTAAAAAACTGCTTTATACTTCCATGATCCGACCCATTCTAACATATGCTTCTCCTGCTTGGGCCACAATTTTAGACCATCTTATGAAGAAACTGAACCAGTGCCAAAACAAAATACTCCGTAAAATCACCTGTGCCAGATGGTTCATTAGAAACTCAAACATCCACAAAGACCTTAAAATCCCGACTCGAGTCGGGATTTTAAGGAGAGATCTCTCTCAGCATATTTATAAACTTAATGCAGACTTTTACGAAAAAGCAATCAACTACAATACAGCTAACTTCAACGAAATATTTGAATTTGAAAACTTTAAACAAGACAAAAACCTTAGACCAATAGTTGCACACTTCACCTCTGACGCCTCATACCAAAACTACCAACATAAATAAAAATCTCCAACTCTTATATGAATAGTTCGTAGCAATAGTTCAAAACATCAATAGATTACAACCTCAACTACAATACCAGCCTTGAAATCCGAACCTGATACCTCATGTTGACAATAAATTCACAGCCATCTTTACTACAGCAAGTTGCTTAGATTTAGTTTCCCTTTTATTTTCAGTTAAACAAGCAAGGTGCTTGCTCTACAATATCAGTCACCCCAGAGACTCTGTATACAAACTGTTTATATATTTATTTAATTTTCTGTAATTTCATGATGGATGGGATATGGGTCTTCTGCGCGGCCCAGGTGCCCAGCTTTTGTTAAATAAAGTAAGTAAAGGACCGTAGAAGTTGATAATCATGTGGCGATTCGAATTGGTCACGCGGAAAGTGATGCTTGATGAAACTGTGTGCAGCCGATAACTGATGTTGGTCATGCTCTACTGATGTCCTCTTTTCCTTTGCTATGCCGATCATACTGAATTGATGCTGATTATCCTGAACGTTACAAGGTGAGTCATACTGATTTTGATCTCGTCAGGTTCCTGAGTCGGGAGAGAAAATACTGCCAACTCACCATTTTGATGTCTAGATTTTGAGCCCGCCATTTTGTTTTTTCAAGTCATGCCGTATCATAAAACAGCTCGTGGTGGAAAGGTCTCACTCTCTGGTCGTAATTCACCGTCGCATTGCAAAGAATCCACGTCATTAGAAGAAATCATTGCTACGAGTGGGATTTCAAAAAGATATTTTCCATCAATTGAACATGAACATATTGACGATCTTGTAGAGTTTTACACCCAGTTTGATACAGAGGAGCTGATTCGTTTAGATAAATTATTTAGCAAACTGCTCATTCAAATAAGATCGAGTTACCCTGGAGACTATGAATACTCGTACTTCCTAAAATTGACAAATGCAGCTTATCACTTCAGATGGAAGAGGAAAAATTTTCAAGCAGAAGAAAACAAGAAGATGAATGAAAAATCCATTCAAGTCGAATCAATAATTACTGAAACTAATCGAAACACTGAAGACATAACACTGAGAAAATAAAGATGAAAACCTGAATACAACACTGAATACAGAAACTGACACGGACATCAATATTAACAATTATTCAGAGCCACCAGCAAAGAAAAGAAAAAATAAGAAGAAAAAGTAAAATGCAGTCAAAATAATTGAAGGTAATTCTACACTCATGTCTACAAACAGCTGTCCTTCTTCTAGCCAACATAACTCAGCAGATGACGCCACTATCTTGCCGACAACAAAACCTAAGGAGGATACCGACAAAGTACGGGATCTGCCCCGCAAACCTGAAACAAAGAATATATAATGTGAGAAGAAGTCTAGCTTCTCCGATACGTAGCAGGGGGCCAGCAAGGTCCCTCTGTATGACAAGAAAAGCGCCAAAGGTTTTTGAGCCGACGCATGCGCACATTTTTCATCCATCATAGCGTCTCTAAACTTATTTAACAACAAATTTTTCGCCATCTTTAAAGTGACTGATTAAAGTGACATCTTTAAGTGATCGATATCTATTTAAATTATATACCTGTATGTTAAAATAATGAATTATATTTATTTTTAAATGATTTCGTCACAAGTAAATATTTTCCTTGTTTAATAAGTAAACCTTTTTCAAAGCCATATAGTCTGTAAAGAACAAAAGCAGACGGGTTTTGAGTAACTTTTCATTAGCTGTTTACATGGGTGGGGAGAAAGTTGTTTGTTGGGAGCGGAGGGGAATGGGGTTGCTTACGGGGTAAGGACGGAGGGACCCTCTGTTAGGGGGCAGGTTGTTTTCCTAGCAATACTTCCACACCTCGATGGAGGTAACCGTTGCCTCCTGAACAGGTTTACATGGGGGCCTTTGAGAGCTGGTTTTCTTCTCACTTATATATTCTTTGCCTGAAATAACACCGCAAGCCAGATTTATTAAGGTTTTGATCCGGGGCCTGCCTGTGGACTTTAATACAGATGTCATCAATACAGAATTTCAGAAAAACAATATTGAAACCTTTAAAATAGCGCAGTTTAAGAAGAGAATGGGAGAGGCCTATCAGCTCCTACCACTTTTTCTCATAATCCTAAAATCAACGGCGAATCACTATGGAGTATTCGAAGTCAACAACATACAGCAGATCCCGATCAATATCGAACAATATCGAGGAGGTCGTGAACCTATACAATGTTACAACTGCCAAAATTATGGACATACTCAAAGCCACTGCGATGCACCTGCAAGGTGTGTAAAATGCGCTGAAAACCACTGGTCTCATGAATGCAACAAAGACAGAACAACACCTCCAAAATGCTGTAATTGTTACAAAAACAACACAGCCAACTATACTGGGTGCGAGACCCGACCCAGCAGAAGGATCCCTAGAGCAACATCAAATTCGACGCCTAAACTTGCTCACCGATTAGTGTCATTAATCAAAGAATTACAGGAATTGCTCAAAAATGAAGAAGGGCTCTACCTTCTGAGGCGGATCATCGGGGAAACATCTCAGTCTTAGTGAGTTCTGTTTTTATTTTTAAGACTCTCAAGTTAAATTCACTGAACTTTTCAAAGCAGAGTTTTACTTAAGTTAAATTATATTCCAATTTATTTTCTGATATAGCCAATTTATGCATATATATTTATCAATTTATGCACGTTAAATTCTTTTGCAAATTCAATTGTAGTTAATGAGCAATATTTCTCTGATAAAATATATTTACTGCATTTTCTCCAAATATGTTATTTTATCATGGATCAAGGTATGATTTATCTATTTTCATCAATTATGTCTTTCATTTTTCAAAAATCATTGTACAAATCAAATCATATTTTATCTTTATTTTTAATCTACAATCAATATTTCTAATGTTATGTAAAAACGTCAATTTGTGATATTGAATTTTTTCATTGTTTTATTTCACAAGCAAACGGCTTGATTTTTTTTATGGCTACCACAATGTCTGCCAAATTAATGTATTTTATCTTACTGTATGTAATGTTATGATGAATGGGATAGGGGTCGGCCCAGGTGCCCAGTTTATTTAAATAAATATATAAAGAAAGAAAGAAAGGACCGTAGAAGTTGGCAGATCAAATTAGTTTGTTTAAATTCTATGTCTCATTTTCGGTACACGTGTCTTTTTCCAAAAGACTGGTGTCGGGGGTTATTCCATTATTTACAATAATTTTGATAAACATATTTGTTAATAAAAATGTTTCAATAATATCTAAATCAGAAATTGTTTCTGAAAACCAAAATTTTTATATTTTTAAACCATTGTTATATTTTAAACCAAACTGTTATCTAAATGAATAAAATATTTAGTTAACACGTTGAATGCCACGGGGGTCACCGGTGAAGCCAAGATTATTAGAAACAATATAATTCGAGTAATTTTTAAATTTTTTAAAATTTTATTATCGTTACTAAAATGGTTTGAAGAAATTAATGCAATATAGAACACACAAAAATAAGTTTTATTTATATACACAGAGATGCCAACTTGCTCTGGACAGCGAACAAATATTTTCAAGTGGTAGTTTATTAATTGTGATTCTTGGTTTAATAAATTCAATATGTAGTCGATTTTTATCCTCCACTATTTCTAAACAATTCGTAGGCTTATATTATTCACCACTTTTTTTTATATATATATGTCATGCTTTTTGGCCAGACGGGCAAGCCATGAAAAATTAACGTGGCATTCAACGTGTTAGTTATATCACAAATGTGCTATCACTTTTTATATAAAGGAGCTTTTTGTATAGTTACAAAATGGGAATCCGAAGGCTAAACCGTCATATGGGGATTAAAGATTAAAAACTTAATAAACCTTAGGGTTTTAGATACTATATTAGGAATGGCTTTTAGTACCAAATTGTTATTTAGAAACAACTCCTTTTTAAAACCATATTCGATTTTTGACAATCGGTAAAAAAGGAAGTCACGTTATTCCATGTTTATTTTTACAAACTCTTCCAGGAATGCACACTTTGTAGCAGGTACTGATCTTCGTTGAAAACTCTGTTTATTTCGATCTTCACTTTTCTCAGAGATGTTGAACGTAGACGATACCACCGTTTAGCCAAAAAATTTTCTCGATATGAGCTATTTTAGAAACCACCTCCTCACTGAAGCTCTCCCCCCCCCCCTCATAACAGTATCATTCCAAGAGAGTGAAAAATAAAGCGAAGTTGAAAACGCCAGACTTATTTCAACTACTACTTCAGTGGTTTTGTGATTACTGCAACATTTTTTTTTTTACTGGGTATTTTGGAATGAGAGTTTTGATTAATTTGCGGAACTGCCATTTATAAAATGTGTTGCGAAATTTCTGGCGCCTGCTTGAGGGATCAGGACTAGGCACAGGATAATAATATAAACTTGTCATAATGTTACTTGACAGACTTTTTTTTTTCTTCTTTTAAGTTTGATTACTGAATTATATACAGATTTGATTATTAGCATTGTATCTGTTGTGGCTGTTAATTTTAAGTTAAGCTACTTATAATACCAAGCAAAGTGAAAACATCGTGCTTCACGAATGATTTCGAGATTTTAATATTATTGGCACTTAATGTGGCAAAAAAATTTAAACATTAATACTTAATTCTAGTTTCAATAAAATGCTTTTGACTATCCATTACATTTAAATTATTATAGACATACACACCGAAGGTCCTATTAGTTATATTACGTTTTGTACAATACGTTCAGGACTTCCATCTTTCAGCGCTTTGTAGGAAAGAAAATTTGGTTGAAAGTTATTTTCCTCACCACTACATGTAAAATCCATTAGAATTATTAATACAATACGCAGTATCATCTTATTGCTTCATAGTGCCCCCCCCCCCAAAAAAAAATCGTTCTAATCTACGCTTTCCAAAAAAAATTCAAAATATGGCTTGTTATTACATTGCGCCAATCGCTTCACATTTAAACTATTGTCTTTGCTTGCTCCACTTCAGTCCATCTTTATAATCATTTGTTGAATTACTAAAAATCCAGTGCATGTTATTTAAATTTTCAAAATACATAGCACAAGCGCAGAGCACAAACATAATAATTTAGTTTTCTTTAAGATATTTGTAAACAATTTTAAACGAATTAAATTATGAATAATTTTAAACGAATTAAGTAGTTGAAATTTATAAAAACCTTTTATTAATTAAATTGATGAATTTTCGTTTAATCATTTATAAATAAAACTGAGTAGATCATATTTTATCTGAAACTAATAATTAGAGATAAATAATTGTTTTGATTAATAACTTAATAGTATATATACGATTTGTGAGTACTCGTATGTCAAAATAAATCTAGTATGCATAGATATTTTATCTCTACTGTATATCATGGCTGAAAGCTTTTATATATAGCAAGACGGAAAAGAGAAAAAACTGGTACGTAAGTCATTTCATTCCAGCATTTTTTTCGAAGAAAATAAAATATCTGTAACTATCCAGATTTCTTTTATAATTTTAGCATATATAAAAAACTGCTTCTTTTCCAAGATAAAGTAGATATTGTTGATTAGATTTAAAAAAAAGAATAAGTGAACTCCTCCCAATAACTACCTATAACCGAAAAGGTTTTACTACCAGCCTTTTCTCTTTTCCGTCTCGCTTTCACCCCTGCTGTATATGTAGATAAAAAGTGTTTTTACAGTATCGTTATTCAAAGATTTCTTCAAGTATTAAAAGTTTACTTTTGGAATAATTACTTATTAGCACTTATTATTAAACTTAGAAACTATAAGTCTTCTTTTTCTTTAAATAAAATTAATAAGGTAAGGGTAATAAAATTAATAACATAAGGAAAGGGAGTGGACAAAATATTGTAAGCACTGTTATATTCCGAAAAAAGAAGTATTTTCTTTAAATGCAGTAGTTTTGAAGAAAAAAAATCATGCCAAAACTGTTAGCATATTTTGAAAGATTATGATTTAAACTTTAGCAGAATTTTACCACAGCTAATTTAGCACTTTTTATTTTTTCAAGGTAAGAGATTTTACCAACAATTTTATTTCTCCAAGGCAAATACGATTACTTTTTATAATTTGCAAAGTAAATACAACCCATTTATAGGATTCGCACGGTCTTTAAATGATATAAAACTAGAAATTTTTTTATCAGCTTTCACTATAAAAATGAAAATTCAAAAGCGCTACCTTCACAATTAGATATATTTAGAAGCGTAGTGATGCATATGAATTTTTTAAAGTACATCATATTTTTCTACTTTTAAAAAATAGAGACGACAAACCCTGTGATTAACCCCTTAAAGACGAACGATTGAGTCTTCTTCTAAGAGATTAATACTTGAGTCACAAATATTTCATTTTTGAAATTTATTAGATATAGGCTACTGTTTTGCTTTTATTAAAATTAAACTGGGTGCCTGGGCCGCGCAGCGGCCCCTAACCCATTCATCATAAAATATGTACAGTGTGTAAAAACATTTTGGTTTTTGCAACATTATGGTAATATAGGCTACTGTGTCAAAGGAAATTTATATACAACTGCTATATTTTAAAACTCAAGTGGTAGTCAACACTAAAGATATCAGTTTTGCGTTTGTATAAATTTTTTACCACGTTACTTTTATCAATGGTATTAAATTTTATGGAAACATAAAATGAGAAGTAAATTTTTATTAAATTTTGACTTAATTTTACCAATCTGACGATTGTAACTGTCTAGAACAGAAAAATGTAATAACTTAAAACTATCTTCCCTTGTAAGCCAACGATATTTCCATCAAAAAATTTACGAGCTTATTCCATATAAATTGAGCAAAAAATATAAATACAACCAGCTTTATTGAAACAAAAACTCTTTTTGTTTCGTAATATTTAAAAAACCCATCTCGCACTGACAACGATTTCAAATGTAGGCCGCAGAGTGCGAGTGGGCCGAGAGCAAGTATTTTAGGAGCTATATCCAAGATGATGCCTAAAAATAAGTAAGAGAATCACGTGGGCCCTGACGCTGAAAGAGCATTTTGCGAGAAAAGGCAAGTGTAATCTGCTTGAGAGGTGGTCTTATTTGGGATCAGACTGCCTCACTGATGGAATTGGGGAAATAAGCAGAGGGAAACAGAAAATGTTACGTTGGCAATTGTTAAAAACAAACCATTCCGATTTTACAGTATCCCAATCTTTTTTCTTTCTTCTTATGAGAAAGCATTAATAAATTTTACAAACATTAAAAAAATATTATTTCGGAATGTATTCTAAAACAAAATTAGAAAATGATAAAAAGAGAAGAAAATGTTCTCAAACATGTCGTTTATAAAACCAACATCATATATCTACGTATATGTATATACATATATATATATATATATATATATATATATATATATATTATATATATATATATATATATATATATATATATATATATATATATATATATACATATATATATATATACATATATATATATATATATATATACATATATATATATATATATATATATATATATAAAACAGCCTACCTATTTTTGGGTCTACGGCTACCTATTTTCAGCTCCATGGCTTTGTGGTTTTGAATCCAACATAGAAGGCAAGGGAATTTCTGGATCAAGCATTGAGGCAAACTAGCATTCGTGGACAACTTTTTTTTATTGGACTAATCGTTATTTGAGTCGTCACATGGAGAAGAAAACCATGAAACCTCCCACAGAATGCCCGATGACCAGGGGAATCTAAACCATCTACCACTGAGGATATTTTTACATCAGCACTAATATCAATGTGAGCCAGGAGCCGAATGTTTTACCGACTATTCATATCTTGGATTCAAACCTGAGTCCCTTTCTTGGTAGGCGAGCACTCTATCCCCTGAGCCACCACGCCTCAAACGTTACCGTTTTACGATAGTTCTTCATTTTTATTAATTATTTAGGTTAATTGAAAAAGTCTCTAGTATTCCTGATATTTTTCAGGCTTGTTATAATCAACGCACGAGGTTTTAAACAAATGTACGAAAATTTACTTTATCACTCTGAATTTTCATAGGCTTATAGATGTATGCTCCGTATTATGCTTGAGATTTAAATACACAGGTAAAGTTAATCAGATTAATTTAGTTGTTAGACCAAATAGATAAATAAAGATAAGAAGAAAAAAAAAACGGAATTATTCTCAAAAATAGATAAGAAATTAGGTCAAATACTATTCGAGATCTGCTTCAAATCTTTCATGAAAAGTGTTAATGTTTACTAATGTAGAAGACACCCTCACTTTCTATCAATATCTAGGTTCAAAGAACTAACGGATATTGATGGAAACTCATCTTCTTTATGAGAACGAAGAAAGGTTTAAAGCTCTTACAAGCGCTTCGAAGAAGGACAAATATTAAAGAAAAATTATAACCAAAAGTTTGAGTACCAGTAATTATCTTTTAAAGTTTAAGCGGTAGCTCTTACAAGAGCATCGAAGAAAGATAAAGATTAAAAAAAAGATACTAAAACCAAAATATTGAGTAGTTATTATTTTTTTATGTTTAAGCCGTAACATATTTACGCTACAAATATTAAATAGATTATTATACTGCTGCTGTTTTCTTAAACTTTTTTGGTTCAAAATGTTTTGTAGCGGTAGCAATAAAACAATTCAATTTCAAATTGTAAGCAGATATCCCCGGGGTGAAAGCGAGACGGAAAATAGGAAGAACTGGTAGTAAAACCACGTGAGTTATTGTTAGTTCTAGGGAAGAGTAAATCAATTTTTTTATTCACACTAATTAAGAATATCTAATATTTCACGATTTTTAAAACCGATTTAAACATTATATTTCTGCGTGCTTAACCAATGCCTCCTATAACAGAAAGCCTCTACACGTTCTTTTATAGGTAGTCCGATCAGACCGCTGTGAAGGATATCCACTTTCCGAACGAGTCATCTAATACAAAATCTAGTTGAAATAAGAAAGTGGTAGCAAATATATTACTTAAAATTTGTTTTATTTATGAATATTATTGGTTTACCTTATTCACTTGTCAACCACTACAGATTCAATTCTCAAATATATATGATGAATTTCTCTCAATTACTTTCATCATACATATAGTAAAATTCGTTAAAGAGAGATAGTTACGCTTACTTTTTAGTACAGTAAGCAAAAATCTGATGCTCAAACGTAGCATTTTATATCATACTTATAATTTTTGATATTTAGTGGTGAAAAATTACTTAAAATGAAAAATACTAAACTAAAAATAACTTAAATTTCGCTACCACTAGAAAATACTATTTTACAAAGTGGAGCAAGTAGGCATCTCTGCAACTGGTTCACTTTTTAAATAGTCTGCGCGGACTACTTTTAAAAGACCGTGTGGAGGCTTAACCCCTAGGGCTATCTGCTTATTCATCGAATTTGGTTTAACAATGTTGGAAGATTGGGGGTAAAGGATTGAGTTTTTCCGGAGTGCCTATCCTAAGGGGATATCTACTCCTTCATCTAAGTTCTACTGTTTTAAAGACATTTGGTGTAAAATAAATAGGAAGCAGATTTTATATATATATTATAATTGTAAGAAAATTGTGGTAGTTACAAAATTTTATTTTTTCCGAAAAGTGCTAAAATGAAATGTCTTACGTACCAGTGATGGTATTGCTCTTTTCCGTCTTTAGATGTACGCTTTCAGCCCTGGCTGGATATCCCTTTTCTACTACAATGATATTGACAACTTGATCCACGTTGACTATCAATCTACATTCAAAGCCACACATTTTCTTTTCTTTTTATAACCGTCGTTGAACAGACGACCTAATTTTATGGGTTTACTAAGGTTCAACTCCGTAGCCTTATAATTTTTAATCCAATCCAGAAGACAAGAGAACTCCTGGATCGAGTATTGGGAGAAATTTGTCCTCGTGGAGACTCTTTTTGATGGAGCTGACCCTCATTTGCGTTACGTGGAGAGGGAGACCACGAGAACCTCCTACCTATGATCCGTCTACCACTGAGGCTATTTCACGTCAGCACTGTGGTCGGTGCAAGCCGGATCCTGAATTCGTATCGACCAGCCATCGCCGGGATTGAACCCCCATCGCGGCTCCACACATAGTTTTTTTTATAACAGCTGACCCGATTTTGGGTTTACGACTACTAATGTTCAACTCCGTAGTCTTGTAATTTTGAAACAATCCAGAAGACAAGGAAACTCCTGGATCAGTACCCCCAGAGGTATTGATTTGTTATGGGAACATGGAGGACTTTGAGACTCGACAGATTTAACATGCATCAGTCGCCATTTACTACACGGGGAGTCTTCGGCCGGCGGGGATCGAACCCACGAAATCTTGGATATGGGCTCAGTGCCCTACCAACCAGGCTGTCCCGGCCGCCACACATAGTTTAAAACAAGCTGATTCTTTTAATTTTCATTTACTCAAGCAAGGTGCTTGAATCCTGTTAACTGCTACTACATAGACCGCTGACCACAAAGAACAAATTCAAAATAGAAAAATACATGATGGATGGGATAGGGGTCGCTGCGCAGCACAGGTGCACAGCTCTCAATTCAAGACTAGACAAGACAAGGATATTCCTTTAAAGACCGGACTTAATTTTAAGTCACTTATTTCCCTGGTATAAAAAAGATCAAAAAGTTTTTTTTTTTTAAAAAATGGAGATTATTTAACTCTTAACAAGTTTTAATATAGGAAATAATAGAAAACCCATGCGCTCTAGAATACATTAATATTTCTGAAATTTATGCTTATGTTTTCAATGAAGTAGCTAGAATATTTTAAAAATTAAAATTGGATCAATGAGAGAAAATGTTTACGTATAGTTTACACTTGGTTTAAAACACACATATTATCCTTTTTTATACATTTGGTACCATATATCGTACAATTCTGACCTACCATATATCGTACAATTCTGCAAGTTCGGTTCATAAAGGGCTTTGTTTGCCCTAGCAAACTTTGCAAAAAGGCTTCGTTTGGCTTAACTCCTTTAAAATCAACTTTTAAACCAAAATAAGAATAAAGTACGCATTTTGCTACACTTTAAATGAATAAAAAAAAAATCTTCTGAGTAAATTGGGAAATTCAGCAACTAATTAATGATATATGCGAGTAGGTTGGGTTAATGGTAACAGATCAAATCAAACTTGGTATTTAATCGAGAAATTTTTTTTTAAAATTCAAAAGCTGATTGGGGAAAATGTCCATTTTCTGCATAAACAACGCTTTTTTTTTTGCTAGGTCTTGAACCCAGGGACCTAGCTAGAAGTCAATTTTGTCCTTAGCTTAATTAAATTTTTTTCCTATTTTTTAGTTGCCTTGTTCTAGAATCTACCGCTAGACGGATAGTAGTAAGATTATCGAGTAAGAACGTTACAAAGCTTTAATTAGAAAACTAAATCATAATTTTTTTTTTTTTTTTAACGTAACTCGAAATCGAAAAAATATTGATCATTCCAGTTATTGTACTATACAAACGATGTATTTTAATACATGCCTACGAATTATTTTAATGTATTTTTTCCCCCTTTCGCCCCCCTTATTTCTTATTTTAGGAGTGAGAAAACATATACAACACATACATAAGTATATGAATGGCCTGTGATATTGAAACGAACATAACTATCAAGGTTAAGTTTATTGCATCTATTCATTAAAATCTTTCTTCAGCTCTCAGCAGTTTAAATGAGACAAATAAAGTATGGCTTTAAAAGAGATTTGGCAATGGTTAGTGTTTCCACATTAGATAAGAAATTTGTGTCAACATTTTGCGAATGGAAATGCAAAGAACTAACCTGAATTCTCTCGAAACAACTGACGGAAAATATTTTATAAATAGCCGTCTCGCACTTTTTTTCTTATTTTTTATTTATTTTAGCGCAAACGAAAACTAAACGCATAAATTTACAAACACTTTCTCGAGTTTGTTAGCGTTCGAAAAATATTAAATTATAAGGAACGGCATTAATTTATCTTCAATCAATTTTAATTTTACATTCAACATTTATTTTACAATTTGTTATTCTAGCTTTTTAATGATCAAATAAAGTTACATAGAATTGGATAAAAATTGTTATTTTAAGTAATAAAGAAAGAAATGTAAATATTTTTTTTTTTCAAATAAAATTTTGTGAAACGTATAAAATTGATATAAACATTAAAAACGGTTACGTAATGAGCTAACCTGAATTCTTTACTAACAATAACCTAAAATGTCTTTATAAAGAGATGTGTCTTGCATTTATTATTTTTCTTGTTCATTTCGGCGCCAACAGAAACTAAACACGTAAATTTTCAAACACTTCTTGCGTTTTTTTAACTAACACAAGTTAAATAATACAGAATGACATTTATTTATCCTAAATCAATTTTAATTTTATATTTAACATTTATTTTAAAATTTGATATTCATGCCATCGTGCGGTATGAAAAAGTTTATCAAGATTTAAAAAAATTTATTATATTAAGCAAAAGAATAAATTGTTGATAAATTACAATTCATCGAATAAAACTTTTTGCGACATTAAAAGAAAGAAATGTGTAAATATCTTACAAACGATTGCGATTCAGAACTAACGACTCAGAACTAGCCTGAATTCTGTACAAACTACTAATTAAAATGTTTTTAAAAATATGTGTCTAGCATTTGATTTTATTTGTTTATTAATTGAAAAAAGGAAATATACAATAAATTAGTATAGAACAACACTACGAAATCATGCACAAACTGTAAAGTAGATATATATCGATACAAATAACAAAGCTAAAATAATTCAATGTTTTTTTTATTAATTATTATTTGTTGCCTTTTCGGTGGCTTTACGCTTTTAGATTAAGCAAAACACGTACTTTGTCGTAAGTATTAAGGGTAAAGATTAACTGTATTCGGAATCATCAGGCGTAATACATTGCTCATGCTATTTAAAGTTCACCACAATCAAGCTACTTTCTCCTGTACTTATAACTTCAAGAGGTCATTGCACCAAATTTACTCATAAAATGCTTTGTACCTATGTAAGAACATTTATGGTACATATTAAAACTGCATGAATTTCCGTTATGCCAGTTTTGCCTACTGCCAAGCTTTCTACCACCTTAGGTTCTCTTTAAGAACATTTTCTCCGTTAATTTAACTTTTTACTACATTGCTGTTTTTTTTTAATTATTACCTATTACCATAATCATTTAAGCATCATTGATGTCAATAATCCCGCTGTTTGGTGCTACCACCTTGTCGTGGTGAGTGGTCTTGCGTATGTTAAAGACCCACTGAGCTATGCCAGAGGTAACGTAGGTACTGGCAGGGCCTCCCAAGCCGGACAGGTCAGTGGGGAGACACCAGACTACGAATAAGATGCTTCTCCTCCAGGTTGGGGTTTAGTATAGGGTTAACAGCCCTATCTCGTAAAAACCTACTTGGTACAGAAACTGAAATCATGCAGATCTATTGTAAGCGAAAATCTCTACTATTGTAAATTAATTGAAAATATTAGGAAATACATGAAGAGAGGCAAAATACCTGGTGACAAATAAAATGAGATGTTAAGCTGTGATAGAAGCAGTATACTCCGATTCGGGGTGAAGAGGAATATGTGAGTGCATGTGATGTCAATGATAGTTTGCCGATTTTTTTTTACGAGCTCTTAGAAAAAATTTATATCATTTCTCTATTAATTCTGCCTTTTAATATGTAGCTTATTATTTGATTTCAATTAGTAACTATTACCAAAATTAATTATCATTAGCATCAATAATAATATTGGCGTTACAATACGATAACCTAATACATCTCTTTTCTGAGGTGTTTTTTCCAGTAATAATCTTTTTGTGAGAGGTACTTGGTTTTTCTGAATCGAATCAACATTTTAATGGGAATAGTTGAAGTTGTTATGCTTTTCTTCTTATTATTTTCATGTTATAATATGAGTGATGTTTGATAGATTATAGCTCTATTCAATAAAAAAAAAAGAGTCTATAGCACGTTCTTTAATAATTTTCATTTGCTATGTTAAATAAACCCGATGATCAACGTGACGTGTTCGCATAGGCGGATTATGTCACTTAATAAGACTTTCTAACTTAATAAGACTTTCTAAAGTTATAATACCTTGTTTTTAGTAAGCATGTTTTTATAAAACTAAATAATTCCAAATATGTGGTAATGGAGTTATGCAAGTGATGTTATCGAAGGTAAATCATGGCATTTGTCAATTCATAAGCAAATCAGTTTCGACATACACACGTGTCATCGCTTAATGGTATTCAATTAAATCTGATTTAAATCAGACAGGATTAAGTATAATTATTTCCCTTTTTCTCGAGTTACAAGTATCTAATTGAAATAATAATAATAACAGTTATGTACTAAAAAGCAATCACTATGGAGAATTTAATCGTTCAGGGGAGCTGTAAGAAATCACCATACTATTATTGACGCCATTCGTGCTTAATTAATTTTGGTAATAGGTTAGGTACTGATCAAAATAAAAAGTATAAGCTTTGTTTTATAAAACAAAATTATGTAGAAAAGGGGGTAAAGCTGTAGAATAGGGTGCCCCTTGGATTGGACACTGTATTTTGTATCTCTTTACTGTATGTAAAATCTTTCATTTTCCTATTACTTCTATCTCACTTTCTGATTATAGGAAAATATTACTTTCAAGTCAATTTTTCTATTTTCAGCAGGAACAAAAAATAGCCGAAATAAGGAGACCTGACACTAAAATTTAACCGGAAATATACTTTAAAATGTCTAGGGCCCGCTTTCTAACTTATACTGGGGGATAAATAGGGCAATATGCAGGAGGTTTAAGGAAAAAGCAGTCTCTTTATAAGATAGGGATTTTTCAAATGCTGTTTTGATCGCTATTTTTTCATTTGTTTAAGATTGTCTTGTTTTATTGTTTTGTCCTTATTTTTACTGATTTTTTATTAATAAAAAGCATTTTTCATAGCCAACTTATATTAATAATGCTAATTACATGGAAAAGAATACTGACGGTTTGCACTTGCTTGGTATATCCATCACGAATGTTTTCTGAATGTTAAGTGACACTTCCCGGTATACACTACATTAATATTTTTTAAAGGTTCAGTGCCACTGTCTAATATACACTACACTGATGTTTTTTAAAGGTTAAATGTTCCTGGCTATTATACATTTCCTTGGCGTATACGCTATACTAAGGTTAAGTGGCCTTGCCCGGTATAAAAATTTGGATGACTATTTCTTTCCCGGATACCTATTCTGAAATGTTCCTTCATAAATTAAATGCTTGAAATTCCTTCACTAAAGATTATTTGTTTATTATTATTACTTTTTATTTTTCATTCACATGGAAAAAATCAAATATCAATTTAAATTTTTTCTTCAAATAATCTAGAAGAGCAGAAATAATTCCGTAACAGCCATTACGTAATGATAGAAAAAAAAACAATTTTCAAGCCACCGGGTACCAAAGTTGGAGGCAGTCCCTAGAGATTTATGACATACTTATTTGATTGTGGTAAATTTTGACCATGATAAGTTGGCCTCCAACAACAGAATTATGCCAAATTATACTGACTACAGTTTATCTTTGTTTTAATGGAATGAACAACTAAAAACGTGTTTATTTGTAACTTATTTTTATTATTAAGTCATTTCTATTAATAAGTAAAACATTTATTTTATTTTTTTAATAATTGAAAAGTAAATAATCAATAAATAATTACTAAAGAACACTACTAAATCATATACAGAACTGAGAGACGAAAAACAACACAATTAATAAAGCCAAAGTAAATTAAAGTTTTTTTATTTATCATTATTTGTTACACTTATAGCTGGCTTAATAAGCGAAACACGTTTTTAATTGTTCATTCCATCAAAACAAATATTAACTATAGTCAGTATCATTGGCAGAATTCTGTTGCTGGAGGCCAACTCATGATGGTCAAAATTTACCACAATTAAACAATTTTCTTAGGTATTTTACCCTTTCAATGGGACCTAAATTATTTAAGCATCATTGGTGTTAATAAATTTTGGCGCCAATAATTAATTGTTATTTTTTTAATTTTGTCAATTTTGTAGCCTATAAATTAAGTAAAAAGCCATTTTACTGGTTCTCACAATCTGAAAAATTTTATTAAATTGGAGCGAAATTGAGAAAAAATATAGAAGTTCTAAGTATATCAAACAAAAAAATTTCAATTGGAAGGAAATATATATAATTTTTTTATAAATATATTTCAGTAATACTCAAGTGGAAACATTTTAAGCTACCACTTTAAGAATTCTTCGCTGTCCATTTTTATGTCATTCTGATCGAGACGAACCTAGTCAATTGGTGAAGTCCCTGATATTTTAAAACAAATTAAATTTAGTCAACGTAATAAGTTATAGCAACGTAATATTATGAAATAATGAAATAGATTACAAAGCTGTAAATTCCTGCACTACGCAGTTTTTTTTTTTTCTTTTTTTTTTTTAAGTTTCCGCCTATAATGGTTTTATTGTCTAACAAGTTGCCACTCTAAAATGTCGTTTCATCTTTTATTTCCACTTTATCTGATTACTTATGAATGAATAAATATATTGTTCATTTGGCATCGTTGAATCAGGAGTTAGGCGTGACTTCAAAAAAAAAAAAAAAAAAAAAGCAATTTTTAAGGGATTAATAATCATCAATTATATTCGTAATTCACAGCTGTTCGGAAGATCGTCGAGAAGCTGGTCAAGTTTGAGGGTGTGTGAAATTCTGACCCTTCATCCAAATCCTTCCTCCCTTTTTAGTGGCCGAGTAAAAGAAAAAAAAAAGTATATTATGATATTTATTGGTATGACATGGGGGGATACAATACTTATTTTAAACCTTTGCACTCGAAGTCCTTTCAACTGTTTAAAAAAATGGACGCAACCACTAACATTTTGAAAGAATTTTTGCAATCTTACCTTATAAAATCCGAGGACCAATGAATGAAGTGGTAACTAAACATTAAGATGAAAAAAAATTCACAATTAGAGTGATGGGTAATTTACAGGTGACAGTGGTGACTGACAGTCACCTCTCGAGTGGAAAGGGTTAAAATAGACTTCAATGAATGACTTCTTTCTTTATTTAAATAAACTGGGCACCTGGGCCGCGAAGCGGCCCCTATCCCATTCATCATAAAATTACAAACAGTCAGATAAAAAACATTGATTTGGCAGACATTGTGGTAGCCATAAAAAAAAATCAAGCCGTTTGCTTGTGAAATAAAACAATGAAAAAATTCAATATCACAAATTGACGTTTTTACATATATTGATTGTAGATTAAAAATAAAAATTAAACATGATTTGATTTGTACAATGATTTTTGAAAAATGAAAGACATAATTGATGAAAATAGATAAATCATACCTTGATACATGATAAAATAGCATATTTGTAGAAAATGCAGTAAATATATTTTATCAGAGAAATATTGCTCATTAACTACAATAGAATTTGCAAAAGAATTTAACGTGCATAAATTGATAAATATATATGTTTAAATTGGCTATATCAGAAAATAAATTGGAATATAATTTAACTTAAGTAAAACTCTGCTTTGAAAAGTTCAGTGAATTTAACTTGAGAGTCTTAAAAATAAAAACAGAACTCACTAAGACTGAGATGTTTCCCCGATGATCCGCCTCAGAAGGTGGAGCACTTCTTCATTTTTGAGCAATTCCTGTAATTCTTTGATTAATGACACTAATCGGTGAGCAAGTTTAGGCTTCGAATTTGATGTTGTTCGAGGGCTCCTTCTGCTGGGTCGGGTCTCGCACCCAGTATAGTTAGCTGTGTGGTTTTTGGTACAATTACAGCATTTTGGAGGTGTTGTTCTGTCTTTGTCGCATTCATGAGACCTGTGGTTTTCAGCGCATTTTACACACCTTGCAGGTGCATTGCAGTGGCTTTGAGTATGTCCATAATTTTGGCAGTTGTAACATTGTATAGATCCACGACCTCCTCGATATCGTTCGATTTTGATCGGGATCTGCTGTATGTTGTTGACTTCGAATACTCTATGGTGATTCGCCTTTGATGTTAGGATTATGAGAAAAAGTGGTAGGAGCCTCTCCCATTCTCTTCTTAAACTGCACTATTTTAAAGGTTTCAATATTGTTTTTCTGAAATTCTGTATTGATGACATCTGTATTAAAGTCCACAGGCAGGCCCCGGACCAAAACCTTAATAAATCTGGCTTGCGGTGTTATTTTAGGTTTGCTGGGCAGATCTCGTACTTTGTCGGTATCCTCCTTAGGTTTTGTTGTCGACAAGATAGTGGCGTCATATGTTGAGTTATGTTGGCTAGAAGAAGGACAGCTGTTTGTAGACATGAGTGTAGAATTACCTTCAATTATTTTCACTGCATTTTGCTTTTTCTTCTTTTTTCTTTTCTTTGCTGGTGGCTCTGAATTATTGTTAATATTGATGTCTGTGTCAGTTTCTGTATTCAGTGTTGTATTCAGGTTTGCATCTTTATTTTCCGTGGTTATGTCTTCAGTGTTTGGATTAGTTTCAGTAATTATTGATTCGACTTGAATGGATTTTTCATTCATCTTGTTTTCTTCTGTTTGAAAATTTCTCCTCTTCCATCTAACGTGATAAGCTGCATTTGTCAATTTTAGGAAGTACGAGTATTCATAGTCTCCAGGGTAACTCGATCTTATTTGAATGAGCAGTTTGCTAAATAATTTATCTAAATGAATCAGCTCCTCTGTATCAAACTGGGTGTAAAACTCTACAAGATCGTCAATATGTTCAAGTTCAATTGATGGAAAATATTTTTTTGAAATCCCACTAGTAGCAATGATTTCTTCTAATGACGTGGATTCTTTGCAATGCGACGGTGAATTACGACCAGAGAGTGAAACCTTTCCACCACGAGCTGTTTTATGATACGGCATGACTTGAAAAAACAAAATGGCGGGCTCAAAGTCTAGACATCAAAATGGTGAGTTGGCAGTATTGTCTCTCCCGACTCAGGAACCTGACGAGATCAAAATCAGTATCACTCACCTTGTGTAACGTTCAGGATAATCAGCATCAATTCAGTATGACTAGCATAGCAAGGGAGAAGAGGACATCAGTAGAGCATGACCAGCATCAGCTATCGGCATCCCAGACCAGCATGACATCAATGACGAGTCGAGACTTCAATCCCATCGGATTCTCAAATCCATCTTTCACACCGACATCTGGACTACCGAAGGATCGAAAGTCGTTGTCGTCATTTCTCCTTTGACCTCAATGAATGAAGTGGTAACTAAACATTAAAATGAAAAAAAATTCACAATTAGAGTGGTGGGTAATTTACAGGTGGCAGTGGTGACTGACAGTCACCTCTCGAGTGGAAAGGGTTAAAATAGACTTCAATGCATGTTCTGGGCGGAAAGGCTCTTAAAACGTTTTCTCATATGCAAATAAAATTAGCAATGAAAAAGTTTTCTAGACAGCGATTTTTTACAGGGCTGCCAACTAACGACACCTTAGGGGAAATTCTCTACTAGTGGTATCTAAGTTAATGGTTTAATGCATCATTCTTTATTTTGTAAATTTGATTTAAATTTATTTTTCACACTGCTGCTTGTAAAGGACACAAAAATTTGTGATTTTATAAACTAAAATAAGAAAAAAATAAGTGCATTTTTAAAATTTTGAGTCTATAGGAAAAGTAGCGTGTAGGTCCAGTTTTAATTTTAATAACAAGGACATTTTAAAGTACAGTTTCTCTATTTATAGCCCCTATTTGGGAACACCGATAATCATAGATAAAAAATAATTAGTAGCATAAATATGGATACGTCTCGTGGCCGCGGCAAACTGTGCCTCGCAAGCACTTAGTGATTCAGAGCGAATTGTATTTGGATTAAGCCTCCACACGGTCTTTTATAAGTAGTCTGCGCAGACTATTTAAAAAAGGAACCAGTTGTGCGCATGAACCCAAAACCTTTTATAAATGTCCTAGTCCTAGTGTTTTTATTTCATTGCGCACCTGGGCCGCGAAGCGGCCCCTATCCCATTCATCTGGAATTTTTACACAGTTTTGGTTGAGCATTGAGGTAAGCAGGCAGTGGAGTTGCTTTTATGAATGTTTCAAACACTTTGCTTGAATAACTAAAAAGGAATCAAAAATAAAATAAGCAGCTTGCTCTAAACTGTGTTTGTTTGATTTTGGAGTTGTTCAGAACTGTATCAGCATGAGGAAAAGTTATTTTCAGAAAGGTAGATGATATTATTTGTTTTGATAGTTATGATATGAGGCGTCGGAGGTGAAATGTGCAGCTATTGGTCTGTAGTTTTTATCTTTGATATAATTTTCAAATGTAAAGACTTCATTAAAATTTGCTGTTTTACATTCTATGGCTTTATCGAAAAAATCTGCGTTTAGCTTGTATATATGCTGTGATAGAGTTGGTATTTTGAGGTCTGCATGTATATTGGCATTTCGTATGAACCATCTTGCACCGGTTATTTTTCTAAGGATCTTGTTTTGGCATTGGTTTAATTTCTTCAGTAGATGTTGAGGTATCGTTGTCCAGACAGGTGAGGCATAGGTGAGTATTGGGCGGATCATTGCTGTATATAGTAGCTTCTTTAGTTTAAGTGACATATTCTGATTATATATTAATGGTTGTATGGCTATTATTGCTGCATTTGCTTTATCTATTGTGCTTTTGATATGATCATTCCAGGTGAGTTTGCTATTGATTATAAGGCCAAGATAATTTGCTTTTTTAACTATTGGTATTGGTATATTGAACATTTTTGGTTGAAATTGTGGAAGTAATTTAATTCTTCTTTTTTGTATAATTAATATTTGTGATTTTCCAGCGTTTACTGCAGTTTTCCATTTTAAGCACCAGTCTTCGATTTCATATATATGGTCTTGTAGTTTTTGAAGAGCATGATTTGGGTTTCTGGATTTAATAATAATACCGGTGTCATCTGCGTAATAGGCTGTTATGCTATTATAATCGGCTTTGTTTATAGGAAAATCATAAGTGTATAATATGTATAAAATCGGTCCCAGAATGCTGCCCTGAGGTACTCCGGCTGTGATGTTTCTTTTTGTCGATTTTTTGTTTTTGATGGTGACTTGAAATGTTCTATCAGAAAGATAGCAGGATAGGAGTTTGATAATGCCGGTTGGAAAATTCAGTTGTATGAGTTTATATATTGTGCCAGTATGCCATACTTTATCAAATGCTTTGGATATGTCGATCATCAGGAAGGCTATTGTTTCCTTATTTATGATTGCTCTGCCAGTATAGTCTATTATTCGGAGTAACTGTTTGGTGGTATCTAGTTTTTGTCGGAATCCATACTGCTCGTCGGGGAGGGCTTTAAGTAGTGGTTTCATTCTGTTGTAGATGATTTTTTCGTATATTTTTCCAAGTATGTTAAGTAGACTGATTGGGCGATAACTCTCAGGGCAGCTTGGGTTCTTATTTTTCTTGAGAAATAAAATGACTGATGCGTTTTTCCAGATTTGTGGGTAGTAATTATGAGCAATGCAGATATTAAAAATATGCGTGATTTTGCAGATGTAGTTGTTTGGTAATAGTTTAATCATTTTATTCTTTATCCCGTCTTCACCTGGAGCTTTATTGTTTTTCAGTTTTTGTATGATGCTGCTAACTTCTTGATTATTGGTTGAATTTATTGTTTCTGGGATGAGGTGTTCAGTTTGAAACTTATTAACTTCTTCTGTGATGATATTGTGATGATTTTGGTCAGAGTTGATATTTGGTGAAAATTGATTTTGAAGTGAATCTGCGAATATTTCGATTTTTTCTGATATTGTGTACGCTGTGCCTGATGGTCCATTTATTGGTCTGTCTATTTGAGGAGCTGTTTTCAGTTTCTTGGCCATTTTCCATATAGAGTTGTCGGTAGTGCAGAGGGAGGCGAATTTTGCTTGCCACAGTTGTTTTTTATATTTTTTACTGCGTTTTTTAATCTGGTTATTGAGTTGTTTTATTTCGTCCAGGTGTGCTGGGTCAAAAGTTCTTTGGTACCATTTCCTGTGCGAGTTCCTTAATCTTATTATATTCTTTATTTCAGGTGGTAATCTGTAATGATGGGCAGTATACTTGGTTTCTGTGGAAGCATTTTTAAAAGCATCTGTTATTTCATTCTGGATTTGATGTATATAGTTTTCTATTGCAGTTTCGTTATCCAAGGATGGTAGGTCTGTTCCATTGATTGTAAGAATATTTTTATAATGGTTCCAGTCAGTTTTATAATTTGGTTTCTCAGATTGTTCTATGGTTTCCCCAACGAGCAGTTGAACTGGCAGATGATCTGATGACAAATGGTTATGAGCGCAGGCGACCATAGGAACTTGCATGTTCGTTATTGCGAAGTCTAGTATGTCCGGACTATGGTTAATCAGATTTGGAATGTAAGTTGGAGCTGATGGTGCTGCTACTGTTAATTGATATTTGTTAATAAGATCTTTCAATTTTGCGCCACTCTGATTGAGGTTGTTGCAGCCCCATATTGGATGCTTGGAATTAAAGTCACCTGCAACTATTGTATCTAGGTTGGATGGAAATAGAAGGTTCATATCATTGTCTGTTAATTTATTTTTTGGAGAGTTGTAAATACCTGTGATTTTGATGTTCTTGTTTCTGTAGCTTAATAAAATAGAAATTTGCTCATATCCATTATCATCTTTTGAGTTATATTCTGTTGTTAATAAGTTGTTTTTTGCTAGAAGTGCTACGCCGCCCCCTCTGTACCTTCTATCACATCTGTAGATTGTATAGTTAGCTATTTTAAGATTTTGAGTTGCATTTAGATGGGTCTCTGTTATTATGAATATATCAGGATTGTGTTCTATTATAAAGTTTTTTAGTTCATGCTGTTTTTCGATTATACCATTAGCGTTCCAGAAATAAATATTGAGGGTTGGTTTGAGTGTTAATCTTAGTATTCTGAATCTATTGCTTCTTGTTCCTCTGAGTAAACTGCCTTTTGGATTTTCTTGAACATGTTAAAGTTTTCATTGCTTTGTAAAAAGTTCACAAAGAGCTTGAGTTCTGATAGTAGTGATTTAGCTTCCTTGATGATGGTTATGTCTGTTTGTAGATTATTGCTGGTAGTTGGTTGATATGCTGATTTTACGATTGTTGCATAACTGTTTGTGCTGCCAGGAGTAATTCTGTTGTTTTGATTGTGGTAGCTGTTCATCTTGAGAGTAGGATATTTTGGGCACTGTTTGTAGTTGGCCGGATGTGGTCCACCACAGTTGGCACATGTAGCTGGAGTATCTTTGGTTTTCTGACAGAGATGAGTTAGGTGCTCCTGACCGCACTTCAAGCATTTAGGTGTATGTCTGCAGCTGGCCTGGACGTGGTTATATTGTTGACACCTATGACACTGTGTGAGTCCTCGGCGCCCTTTGTAACTGGTTACTGAGACAACAAGGTCCATGAATCGGGTTAGGTAGAAGATATCTTTATTTTGTTCCGTTTTGTCTAATGTGATAATATGTAGAGGTAATTTTGTCCTGCCTTGCTCAGTAAATTTTGTCATCTGTGTAACTTTTTTCGGTGTGAATCCATATAATATGAGGTTTTGTTCCACTTGTTCTTCTGTAATTTCTACCGGAATACTTTTAATAACAACTCTGATTGGCTTTTCTTCATTTAATTGGAAAGTATGGTATTTTATCTGTAAGTCATCTAGTATATCTATCGCACGACGTCTCATATCAATTTCGAAAAAGTGTAATTTTAAATATTCTCCTGTATGTTTACCTTCAAAACTGGTTATTTGCTGGTCTTGAAGCTTCTTTTTTAGGTTTAGCCATTGTACGCTGTTATCTTTTATTATTATCGGTGGAATCCTGGGTTTGCTTGCTCTCTGGTATTGAAAATCTGTTGTTTCTTCCATTGCTTCTTCTGTGACGTCATTAGACTGATTCAGTTGGTTTCTCCTAGGTCCGGATGTAGCGGGCGTTTCCCCATGCTGGCATTCCTTAGAGGTGGTGGTCGTTGGGCTACCGAAGCAGGGGTGCCATCCCCTCTGCAGAGGATCAAAATTGTGATGGCATGTCTTCGGATCATCCTCAGGGATGTTTCCCAGACCGTCGCCAATAGCCCATTGTGCAGCTCTAGTGCGACGTAAATTAACTACACTCACTCCTTAGAGGTGGTCACTATTGATGTCTGCCGTATGGTGGCTCCTTCTTGAGTTGCTGTAGTGTTGGCTTGTTGTTTTTGAATTGGAATAAAATTTTTTGCATAGGGAAATTTTTTGTTGGTGGGTTCATCTTCCTCCGAACTGGATGATCTGGTTCTTTTTGTAACTGTTTGTTGTTTTCCTTCGTCACTGTTTGTTTTTTGTTGGTTGTTATTCGTATTGGCTTTTGTTGAAGATTTCTTTCGATTTTTGTTTCTCTTTACTGGAGTATCTATGGATATCGTGGGATTTCTTGGGATTATTATTTCTGAACCTGCATTCTGTTTGTTGATTTTTTGTAGATGTCTATTTTCTTTCTTTAATTCATCATTTTCAGCTTGGAGCTTATCCATACTTTGTTGCAATGCTGTCATCTTAGTTTCAAATATTGTTTTGATGTCATTTAATTGCTGAGATAAAGATTTATTGAGTTCAGTTTGTTGTTGCAGTTGTTGTTTTAGCAAATCCATGGTGTCCATTACCCAGCTGGGAACAGCACTTTCACTAATTTTGATTGTATTAGACATAATGTTATTGTAAGTACAGAAATAATTATAAAGTTTATGAAATAGAGTTTATCTGCACTTACTTGGAATAAATGCAGCTACCGCTGCTCGAAAATTATATCCAATAATGAGGAAAACAAAATTGTGGTTCAGCATACACTTTATGCTGACGAGAAAAACAAAATAGTCTTAGTGCAACTCGCACTATAAAGCTGTATTTAGGGAATTAGTTTAGCAGAACTGAATGCCTTTGTATCACTGCTGTAGCACAAACACAAATATATAAATGTAAGTGAGAGAAATTCATCATATATATTTGAGAATTGAATCTGTAGTGGTTGACAAGTGAATAAGGCAAACCAATAATATTCATAAATAAAACAAATTTTTAGTCATATATTTGCTACCACTTTCTTATTTCAACTAGAATTTATATTAACTGCCTCCAGATGCCTCCTTTCATCATTACCAACAAAAATAAAAATATATCATCACAGCCTACCACCACACTGATCCCAGGTTCGACCCCAGCCGGCATCACTTTTCCAATAAATCTCCAGAATCATCTGAAAATCAACCTGCTTCATCCAGTATCCACAACAAAGCATTTCTCACAGTAAAAATCATCAAAGTCTTCAATCCATCAACTTGATTCCTCATCAACTTCCTCATCCAGATTATTCTTCATCCTGTATCCAGATTCCTCATCAACTTCCTCCACCTAGATTATCCTGAAAACCGACAGTAGCAAGTGCTGCCACCTAGTAACTCCAGTGCAGTATAATATCTAAATAAAACCAGAACTTTCAAATAGAACTCTAATAAATCCAATAAAAATTATATTGCATTACAAAACACCACAATAGAATCTTCAAATATGTAAACATTCAATCTGTAAACTCCAAATCATCAACTGTAAATTTATATATTTTATTTTTTGTTTTTTCTGTTTTTGCCACCACATTGTAGCAAAATTTCAAAATGTTTTTAAACCAATGTTTATTTCATGATGTATGGGATAGGGGCCGCTGCGCGGCCCAGGTGCCCAGTTCTTTTTAAATAAAGCAAAGCAAAGCAAGTTGATATCCTTCACAGTGGTCTGATCGGATTACCTATAAAAAACCGTGTGGAGGCTTTCAGTTATAGGAGGCGTTGAAACAGAGCTCGCGAATTACCAGCATACCCTTTTACTACTTCAAAGTTTGAGAAAATATTTTTTTCCAATGGTAAAAAAGCAATTTGTTATTCTTTTTATAAATTAGTATTAAAGTAATATTATATTCCACTAATTCCACTGTATATAATCAAATTAAACAGACCTATGAAATAGATAAAGGGACCTACTCTTAGTAAAAAAGCTGTTTAAAAAATTATATTTCTTTTAAAAATTTCTGCCTTGGTATTGATAAATAAATTTCGCACTAAACTCAACTGTCGGAAAAGTGTGTTCTAGATGATGGCGTTCTTGTTTTTGTCTTCACTTTAATGCTTGCTTTGTGCTGATTACGAAGTATGCGGACAGTTTGCTGTAAGTCTGATAGAACAGAGGGAGAAAATGTCAGAAGCGGTATCTGATTGTAAATTTAATCATATCAATCTCTGGAGAAGAAATTTAAGTATAATGCTTCCCTTTATGTTAGATCATTAAAACATAGTTCAAATCTCAGTGCACTGTAGTGAAGAGGCATTAACTGATTCGTCGGATAGTTGTGAACATGTAGCTCGTATATTATTTATTCTTAAATAAACTGTCGTGAATAAAATATTCCAAAGTTTTTTTTATTCCTCACACACATTAACTGATAACTAAATAATTTATTAGATTAAGCAAAACACGTTTTTAATTGTTCATTCCATCAAAACAAATATTAACTATGTAGTCAATATTATTTGGCAAAATTCTATTGCTGGAGGCAAAATATTATTTTCTTTTCACAGTATTTTTTCTTGGTATTTTTTTCCTTGACAGCCCACCAATAACAGTGAAATCAAGTGTAGAAGGCGTGGTAGAGCAGTATTCTTATCTGTATAAAAGACAGCGCACAAAATCTCTTCATTCATTCAAAAATTCATAATTATAGGTATTTGACCAAAATCCTATTGAATATGCCCAGCAGGTCCTTGACAGACGTGTTTCACAAAACAACTAGCCGTGCATGGACTGAGAACATCCTTCAGAGAGGAGTGGGACAATATTCCGCAGGGAATCATCGATAGTTTAGTGGACAGCAAGAATAACAGTTGCAAGATGTGTATTATTAGTGTGAGGTAGTCACACATCTGAGTTACTCATTTTCGCTTCATTCTGGCGGGAAGACCCATCGTCCAAGAAGCATCTTTTTTTCTTATTTCAATATATCTTTATTGTGTTATTATTATTATTAATTTTATTATTATTATTGTGTATAGCACAATAAATAAATACAAAAATGATAAAGAGAAAAATGAAGAAAGTTCAAAATGTAAAGAAAACATGGAAAAAATTACAGAATAATAAAAAGGAAAAAAGAAAATTATTTAAAAATTTTTAAACTTTTTTTAAATTTTATTTTATATTATTTTATTAATAAAAATTCGGGGGAAAAAAGATATAATCTCTTCATTAGCTCACACGATTATATCCCCAAAAGGAGTGCTTTCTAATATTGTATCAATATAGCCAAAGCCAAATATATCAATACAATAGTGTGAGGAGCACTAAAAAAAACTTGAAATAAAATAGGACACATTAAGTAATAAATAACGCATAAAAAACAGGAAATAAAATGTAAAGAAAAAACAGAACAAAACACAAAACGAAATAAAGCAGCGAATGCAAATGAATTTAAATGTACGGGGGAGGGAATTTTCAGGAATGATTTAAAATATTTTCGCATATATATATATATATATATATATACATATATATATATATATATATATATATATATATATATATATATATATATATATATACATATATATATATATATATATATATATATATATATACATATATATATATATATATATATATATATATATATATATATATATATATATATATATATATATATATATATATATATATATATATATTGTTTTACTTATTAGAGTGGAAAAGTTGAAAAAATTGTATTCATAGCCTGAGCACTAGTAACCTGAATATAATCTGATATAAAATTGGAGAAAAAAAAAAAAAAAAAAAAAAAAAAAAAAAAAAAAAACTTCCGCCATAAAAATGGAAAATGTTAACAGCCATACCTAATACTTGACACACGGTTTGAAAAATCAGTACATGAAAAAAGAAAGTAGATGAAATTTTACGATTTGCTGTGTACTGCTTAAAAAACAAGATTTCATTTTCACTAAATTAAAAAAATTAATGCAAATTCTGCAATAGATGGGAATGCTAAGTAAAATATCTATAAAACAGTGTATAAAGAAACCTCTAATTGAATCAATGACGTGAGGCAGTCTGAGATAAAATTAACAGAACCCTGTGGAAATGCTTGATATGACCAAACATGAAATTGTAACCATTGTGTATACATTCTTAGCTAAGGTTTTATTTCAAGGTAGATCAGTTTTTAAATCGGTAGTGACAAAGGTTTAAAATTTTTCTAATAATTTTGAAAATTCGTGAGAACAAAAATTGGTTTCCAAAGCACAGGGTGGTGCCAATCAGACAAAAAAAATTAAAAAGTTGTAACTTAAATGCTGCGTACTGCTTAGAAAACGAAATTTAATTTACGCCTCTTTTTGCTTTCACTAATAAAAATAATAAAAATATTAACTGCATAAAAAATATTAAAAATTTTTTGTTATCAGTTCGAAGTATAACGGTTTTTTTTTAATTACAAGTGGTGTATCAATTCCAAGTATTAGTTTCGTTCCTGCAAATAAATTGATAAGGAATTAGTTTGAGCTACCACTTTTCTCTTTTTAGCGGGATTGTTCCCGTTCGGAAACGGAATATCATACATTTCTATTTCTTTTTGATTTCCTTCAATTCAAATTTTAAATCATCGGTCATTTTTGGAACACCTTGATGACTTTCAATATTAAAGCATGAAATTCTCTCACTCTAGACTAGCATACGTTTATCAACATAAAATAAAATTTTTTATTTGGATATTAAATCATGCAGCTGTGACTTTTGTTCTATAAGTAGTAGCTATAGAATATTCTATTAGATTCAAATCACGAATACATCTCATTTCATGAGAGCATTTTTCACATCTCAACATAATGGAGTAGTTTTGCGTTCCGTTGACGAAGAGTAGATAAGTTTGCTTAGTTCAAAGATTGATTAGAATTTAATTCTTCTATACTCGAAAAAAAGACCGAAGAAATCTTTCAAACGTGTTTTTAACGAGTTTACGAAAAATTGCTACTGCAAAATGAATTCGTTGGTGTCGCTCACGCCAATAAAACATCGCAAAGTTGTAGTAAACACTCTCTTTTCCTGTTTTCTTAAAAAAGATATTTCAAAATCAACTGCAGAGTTGTTAATATACTGGAAGTTTGAACTCTCAAATTGAGGTGATGACGTCAATGCAAAGCAGACGACATCCGGCACATGATCGTATGCTGAAAAATAAGAAATACATTTCTAATTTCAAAAAGGTTCTCCGCCGGAACGAAAATACCTAACCACAAAATTATTTGCTGTTTCTTCTTTAACGATTTTATGTCTATTCATCACTTTTACTTAATTAGTTATTGTTTTGCTATGTTTATATTTCATTAATTATGACTAAACTGAAAATGAAATCGTAAGACTCATATTACTCGCTAAAATTTACAAACAAGTATTCTCATAAATTTCTCCAACCGGCACTATGTTTGATCAAAATAAATAAATTTGAAATTAAATTTCCAAGCTGCCAACTAGTTCCGCTTTTTAATAAAATATTTACTAGAAATAGCAAAATTTATGGATTATCCTATACAGCGTTATGAATGGAGGTTGTTTGGTCACATAATCCAGTGTAAAATCTTCAAGACCGGACATTTCTCTACCCGTAAATTAGATCGAAAGCGTTACGAACAAACCTGGTCAGCTCATTGTTTGTAAAGAAGTTCGAGCTGCTGTGGCTCAGAGGATTAAGTACTCATCTTACAATGAGATGACCCCAGTTCGAATTCCAGCTATAGCTGGTTGGTACGAACTTCTACTCTCAGCTCGCATGAACCACAGTAAAAACGTAAAAATATCCCGGGTAGCAAACGAATCACGGGTTAGAATCCCCTTAGCTGTCAGGCTAAGTCTGGGAGGTTTTGTGGTTTTCCTCTCCCGGTAAAACAAATGCGGGTCACTTACATGTTTGATCCACTAACCTCTTCAAATGTGAGAAAATCATTAATGTGCGTATTTTAATTATTTCAGTTTGCAACAGTTCTTATTCCAACATAAGCATATAAATAAAGCTTTCCCTTGACTTCACCACAGTTAAATTTACAAGTTTATATAAACTGAAAAACATTAATAATAAATTATAATGACATCCTAGAATATTATATTAAATATGAAAAATTTAAATTATTCGATAAATATTTTCGGCAAATTTAAATTTTATCTTAGAAATTAAAGCACACATTCATTAAATAATAACGACTAGACAACGATAAAATAAATGTTTTTAGGCTTTAAAAAAAATTATACTTTTTTTAATAGTTTAATTATTAACAGATTTAGCAAACTTAATAATTTTGTGAAAACTAAATACACAATATGAAAATTGAAACGTTTTTTTTTCTTCCCAGAACGTATACTTCACTTCTGTGAGCTTAATATTTTACTGGTATAAGATTAGGCTTCGTAGTCAAAATTATTTAAACAAAAATAGTACAGATAATCTTTATCAATTACACAGTATAGATTTATTTAAAATATTTTTGCTTTTAATCTCATTTTAAAACGATTAAATTAATAATACTTACATATTTTCTGACAGCATGAACATGACTACTTATTCTTTTTTCAAATGCAAGTCCAGTAAAAAAAGTTTTTAAGTAAAATACAATTCAAAAATGAATGTTCTTAAGTAATCACAAAACTCCAATTTTTCTCAGTTAATTCTTGACGAATTTTCTTTTCTTTATTTTGATTTTTGGTCTAAATCTTTTGTCTAGTTTTCTCAACATATGTCTGTATCGTAGAATGAGATATTAAAAAATAGGCCTGTTCTTTTATTGGCTCTAACGCAATCGTTTGCAAATAAGTTAGTCAAACAAATCAATGAAAAATAATTTTCTCAGTTTCTTTTTATAAAGCTAAGCAAGCGGGGAAAAACTCGTCTGCTAGACTTCAATAAATTAAATTTATTATTTTTAATTTCAATGGTGAAATGAATTGTTTATTTTTTATTCTTTATTTTAAATTGTCCAATTTACTATTTACTATACCATCAGCTTCTCGGCATTATTACTTTATTTTTTAAAAAGGAAAATTACCAAATGTTTATAATTGGGTACTTACACTTCTAGAAGAAGAAGAAGACATCCCATACCCACTCATGTGACCTATGACGTCAACGCCAGCTAATTTTTTTCAGCAAAATGGCGTAAAGTTGAAGTGAGTTTCTCAAAATAAGTTAGAATGTTAATTAATGATAAGTTAATGAAATACAGAGCCGTATCACGCATCGAATTTGTTGAAATATAATTCTCTCTCGTCTACGTTTTTTATTTAACTTTTAGTTATTATTTGTTTATGTATTTTGTAGTAACCGTGATATATTTTCGTTTTGTGTACCTGGCAACTTCGATGCACAATTAGTTTATTTATGTTCCACGTAACTTCGTATCTGTCTTTCTGTTAAGTTTCAGTATAAATACATATTGAAAGAATTGAAATCGTTGAGAAAGAATTTATATGAAAAAATTTAGAATGGGTCACTTAAGAGAATTGATACTTGACGGGCTTGGTTTACTCGAAATAGAATGGAAAGAACAGTTGTTAACGTGAACAAATGCCACATTTCAGCAACCAATCAGGTTCGATAGATACCCACCCTACGCGACTTGCAGGTATTCCTTTATTTTTTTTTTAATATCTTACTAGAATACCTGCAAGTGACGTATAGTAGGTATCTCGATCCTGATTGGTTGTTAAACCGGGACATTTGTTTACGTTAGAAACTGTTCTTTACATTCTTATTTCGAGTAAGCCAAGTCCGTCAAGATTCATTTCTCTTTAGTATGCGCAATAAGTTTTAAGTACATTCTATATTCTTTCACTATTTCTTTCTTTCTCAACATAAAGACAGGCACGTAGTCATGTAGAACATAAACAAACTTATTACGCATCAAAGTTGCGAGATACACGAAATAAAAATGTATCACGGTTACATTAAAATGCATAACAAATAATAAATCCAAGTTAAGTAAGATGTAGACGAGAAAGGATTATATTTTAACAAATTCGATGTGCGATACGGCGCTGTATTTAATCAATTTCACGTTAATTAACATTCTAACTTATTTGGAGAAACTAAGCTAAACTCTAACACGCCATTTGAGTTATAATTTGTTACTTTTTTTAAAAGATCACATGCAGAAGGCGGAGCTATTGGAATTACTACAAACAATCATGATTGTACAATTAATTTCGATCCCATCCGTCACGTTACCTAAGTTAAATAGTTCAAGATCAGTGTTCGGAACTAGCGCACAAGTAGTGGAACTACTGTAGTCGCTACTTTTTTTCATAGTTTTTAATGTTGTGTGCTTCTTTTTTAAAAATTAGTGTAGGGAGCAGTGAGATTAAAAAATATGGTATAGTAGTTTATAGCGATTTCTGGTAACTACTTTTAACGTAGTAACGTAAGAATCTTCGTATCATTCAGTGCAACATAAATGAACCAAGCTTAAACTTGATCGGGTACTGAAAATGGCAGATAAAGATCATTTGGAATATAGTCAGAGCTCCGAACTAAGCCTGAGGAAATCAGTATGCCTCCAGTGGATTACTTCGAACGTTGGGGTGTACGGTAATGAGATTGCTGATACTCTAGCTAGAAATGGTTGTGATCTTCCGACCGCCAACTCTGCTGAGCCAGATCCTTCGGAAATTCACTCGCTCCACAAAAGTAATTTACTTTCAACTTGACACCTCCCACCAGTTCATAACTGGTACGCTGCAAAAGACCGGGCCTATTTCTGTTATGCAGCGGCACCATGACTCTACAATCGACTTTGGTAAGATTCAGAAGTGGACACATGAAATTTCAGAATGGAGAAAATATTTTTTTTTCCTTGCTTCTGTTTCCTTCCCGTTAGTCCAGCTCACCTTCTTAATTGTTTGAGAGCCTCCTGGAGGCAGCTGTTGGTTGAGCAGGAGAAGATTTCCGCGTTTCTCAGGCGACGTGGTCTTTTGTACCTGGTGTAGATTTTCTTACACCGAGTGGATGAGTAATATAACAACTTCTAACGTTAGTTTAGAAAAGAAACACGGTTCTAATGCTTTTTCAAATTTGATGGGTACAAATCCTCGCGGTTCCGTCAATTGAAGCTATGAAAATGACCTCGTGATTGCATCTGAGTGTTAACAGAAATTGCGTATTTAAGAACACGTATAACTAATATTTAAACTAGCCATTACGAGAAATAGATAATTAATCACTTTGGTCACACTTTTACATGTGAAAGGCCACTCGTGGAACATTGATGTTATTTCAAAAGAAGAGAACGTATTTTTGATGTACTTAATTTTCTCATAGGAAATAAAAGTGCATTAAACAATTACAAGTATTTGATACTTACGCATTTCCTAAATTAAATATTCGCTGTCGAAAAAGATATAAAAAGTTTAAGGTTAAATGAACAAATTCGAAAAAATGTTGTGAAATAACTAACATGTAAACATGAATAAATACTGCTTAATTATTCCCTTAATGCTATCCAATTTCTTATTCAAAAATTTTTTAACATAGGTTAACATAAACATTTCCTCCTGCAAAGTTCGTCTCTTTAAAGTCGTATAGTTACAACAATTCCAAAGTAGCTTGTAGTCGCTATATTTAAAAAGAGTAGTTGTTAGTTAACTACATTTGTAACAAAATAGTTGTTGTTGTAGATAACCAAATTTGTAACTAAGTAGTTGTAGTTACAGTAAAATACAAAAACAATGTAGTTTTTCCGATCACAGTTCAAAATGAAGAGGCAAGTACCGTAAAGCAGTACATTGTATTGACATTACATTAAAACGGTCACAATTTTTACACATTGCATGCTGGCAACTTTTCCTTCTTTATTTTACGGAGCTGGGCACTATCCCATCCAGCTGGCAACTTTTCCAAAAACATGCATTACAGGTGCTAAGGATTAAAATTTCATAAAAGCTGGAGCTAACTTATCTTTATACCTACAACTTAAATTTAAAAAAAAAAAAAAATACAACAAGAGATTGTAGTATTGATTACATAAATACTGAATGATTTATGTTTGTGGTAATCAGGAATGGATAATTTCTTTGAAAAACAGAGCAGAAACGAAGTAATTTTGCTACCACTTTTAAGACTCCTATATATATCGCAAAAATTCCAAAAAACGTATTTTTACGTATGCCGCTTGCAATGTGTTAAATTCTGATGAAAGTTTATAAATATTCTGCTTTTGTTCTCTACAGTAAAAAATATATTCTGCTAACAATTCAAATATTAGAGGTATTCCATTTCCGGGGACGCCTGAAATATCTATACTTAAGCTGATCAACGTTCTTAAAAACTAAAATTCTGGTAGTAAAATTTTGATTTATGTAATTGAGAACTCCCTGCTTTCCTTCTCGAATGTTAATATTCTGAAAACAAAAACCCCTCGAAGCGTTTCTCTAACAGAAATGATTGTTTTTAAATGAATTGTTAGTGTGTGAGTTTTCGAATGTTGTTTGAGAAATTCTGCTATAAATGTGAAGGATTCAGAAGTTCATTTAGAACATATGAAAAACCGCTTTTTTAATTCTTTCATGAAGTTTTTTAAAATGTTAGCAAAATTAATATATATTTTGAAAGCTTTAGTTTTTGATTGTCTACCACGCGGAAAATAATGTGCAAGAAGTGGTAAAATCTCAAAACACAAGAGAACTCTTGGATCAAGTATTGTGAGAAATTTTGCCTTCGTGGAGGAGCTCCCACAGTTAGCGTGACGGCAAGGAGATTCTAACTTATGATCCGTCTAACACTGAGAATATTTTACGTCAGCACTGTGGTCGGTGCGAGCCGGGTGCGGAATTCATTTAGACCAGCCATCGCTGTGAGTCGAACCCGGTTCACCTCATTGAAAGGTGAACGCTCTATCCCTGAGTCAACACGGCCTTCCAAACATTTTACTAGTATGTTCAATGTGGTAACAAAATTTTTGCATTCATATTTGATTTCTGATTTAACAAATTCTACCCAATATATTTTTAATTACCGCTAGATTTAAATTGTGTAAACATACATAAAGAAAACCAGCTAGTTAAGTTATTGTAAAAAGATAGCAAAGCATATAGAAATCCCCTATTCCAACATAAGAACACTTATGTCAACAAATCGTATGCTGACGCTCTAGAGCAGCAAGATCAACAAAATGAAATAAATCTCCTAAACCCCAAAATAGACGAAGCTAAAAAGCTAGTTAATGATCTAACTGATCTTTTTAAACTATGCAACAATACTGTCATAGTCCAACTTCTAACCACATTGAAAGATAACAATGCTATAAATCAGGAAACAAATTCTAATAATAATGGATAGGACGCCTAATAAGTCCAAGCCTATCATCATAGCGGCATGGAATTTATTACAAAAAAGGCGAACTTCTAAATTTTTTGGATACACATGATATCGACGTCTGCGCAATCTCCGAGGTAACAGGGTTAACTTCCCGAATTATAATACTTATCGCTGTGATAGAGTCGCGTGCAGAAGTGTTTACATAAAGAAAAATTACTCATCCACAGTACGACTAATAATGATGGATACGAAGAAGTCTCAGCTATTATTGCCTTAAATAACAAGCATTTATAATCCTCCCGATCATCCGACAACAACATTAATGATATCTTCCCTTCGCGTCTAGAAAATATCGTCATTGGTGACTTCAATGCTAAAAACACCACCTGGGGATGTAGGAAAAACAATAGAACAGGACTCAGACTTATTAAACAAGTGAAAAATCATGGACTCATCGTTTATGCTCCCACAGAATATACATATACACCGAATTGACCTCGAGCTGCCCACGACATCCTAGACTTCCTAATAACTAATACTAAAACACCAATCATTGTGGAGACCTACCATGCACTTAACAGCGATCACCTACCTATTGTTGCCACTGTTGCGCTAAGTAAACAGGACAGGAACAGGACCAAAATAGTTAGAGCCAGCAATAAATATCTTATGTTAATAGATTGATTAGATGCCCTCCTATATGAACATGTCTTGTTACATGAATAAAAAACCAATTTTCTGATTCAAAATCTATTTCAAAAATTTTTTCAAGGTGAGTAGGTTTTTATGTTGTCATTTTCCTGGCTTCTTGAAATCATAAATAACATAAACTACATAGATTTATCTGAGTTATTTTAAGAAATCCTGTCGTTTTCTACAGAATATAACCGTCTTAGGTCAAAATATTAAATTAAAGTAAAGTTATATGCTATAAAATGGCGAATTTGTCATTATCCTGGCTGTCATTTTCCTGGTTTATGAATGATATGGCATTAAAACAGTTACCAGAAAATTTTTTAAACAGTTGAATGTAAAGCAAATATTAACCTAATATCAAGTTTATGTAAGATTGTTATATGACTGGATGTAATCAAGGTTTTTTTATTTATTTAATGATTGATTACAACGCACAATTTTATTCTGTACATATCAGTAACAAAAACATTTCTGATTCTTTCTACAGTGGATAAAATAATTAGTTTAGGCAATTCATGGCCCACCTAACATAAAGCCCTAGGTTTTGTTACTTACTAATAGCTTAAAAGGACTGTTTTTTTTTTTCAAATTTATAAGCTAATATGTCATTTTCCTGGCATTCACGATTTGGTGAATTTCTATTTTATTTTTTTTCTCGCGCAAATGTCAATAAACTACGCCGCTGTCTCTAAGATATTAATTAGTGTAACTAAGGAAGTATACGAAAAAAAATTTAGATTATTTTGAAGACTTTAAATTTGAAGAAATTGTTTGGTCCGAATTGTCATGTTTCGTGAGAATCACCCATATACGCTCCTCAAAAGTGAAATTGCAACACCAAGAAATAATGCACGTAGCGTCATGCAAATTTCAGGAGCTATAGTAGTGAGATGGATATGCAAACGATTAAAAAAGCAGCATCCCATCAAGGCAAAAAACATTTGCATATCCATCTCACTACTATCGCTCCTGAAATTTGCATGACGCTACGTGCATTATTTCTTGGTGTTGCAATTTCACTTTTGAGGAGAGTATATATATATATATATATATATATATATATATATATATATATATATATATATATATATATATATATGTAGTATGATACAGTCGGACCGAGCAGGAAAACAGACACAGGATTTTAATTAAAGCAGAGTAACTTTTAATACGTCATTCTTAGTTGAGTTGAGGGAGCGAAAAAGTGATGTTCACTCCATTCACGAACAGTCTTTCTGGTAAGGAAAATCGGGTAAAAAGTCCAAAAATGTCTCTATTTATGGAAAAGAGGGAAATCTCAGAAATTACTATTGGTTAATTAAATAGATCACGCGATTCTCACGAAGCTTAAAGGGATAAATGTCTTTATTTAAATTTTATGCCCAGTTGAGCCAAAAATAGATTTAGAAACAGGATGTGGCTTTTTAAAAGTATGATAAAGTGTTTCGATTTGAAATTAATTAGTAATAAATAAGGAGTTGTTTTTAACGAAGAAACTAACATAAAAAGATTAATAAAAGCTTTTTATGTTACATATATATATATATATATATATATATATATATATATATATATATATATATATATATATATATATATATATATATATATATATATACAGAGAGAGATTTTGTAGAACATTTTTTGTAACTTTCAAATATGCCATCGGAAATTTTCTATTTTAATAAAATAAAAGTGTTATACAAAAACTGAGTTTTTCCAGTTTTAAAATATTGAATTATCAAATTTTGAAGTGGTTAATTAAATATCCCGTAATTTAAGCGATAAGAACCACTACAATTTTAGTGGCATATAATATTGTCGAAAACAAAAGACACGGTTTTAACCCACCTTTCCTGTAATGGTTAAATAAATGAAGTTATAAAGAATTAATGACATCCTTTTTTTAAATAAAAAATGCTAATATATCTAAGAAATCTGAGAATAAAAAAAAAGCATAGAATTTGGAAATTTGTTAGGAAAATAAAAATACTTTCATTTTGTCCATTTTATATCTTATTTTTAAATATATATATATATATATATATATATATATATATATAGAGAGAGAGAGAGAGAGAGAGAGAGAGAGAAGAGAGAGAGAGCGGCGAAAAAAGTTAAACGTTTAATAAAACTTCAATTTTTTCTTTTTACAAATCTCTTCAACTGATATTTAGTAGCAATAATTGTATCCTACGTTTTCCTACACTCATATAAGCTTATCACTCAAAATTTTTGGAAGCTATATCACTTTTCTTTCATCCTTCAATTTGCTTTTGTAAACTCTCTCCTTCTTCGTGTTTAACCTCAAATAATGTAGTTTATAATCATTGTTATGAAATAAATAAATACAATAAAAGAGTTTATCCCGAATATTTACAGAAAGAAATCTCCACATTAATCCAACTTTATTTTACTTCTCATCTGAGAAAGAGAAGCATCTCTTTTGAAGAATCTCAAGAGCAGATCGGACTCCCTGCCCCATTTCGCGGAGGATGGAGAGCAACCGAAACCTGAACTGCATGGCATCCCGATTGGCGGCCTTGGGGATAACATCCAATGGGGAAGGGGCATGGGGTGGAGATCTTCCAGAAACAGCCATGGAAATCCTATCTGGCACTAGTGGGGGAAATCTCTTTGAAGTCGAGAGCTGAGACAGTGCTTATTCTCTCTGGGATCTTTGGCTGTGCGGGACTCTTTCTCGACCGGCTTGTTATTTCGAACACTTCTTTCTCTTTCGCCGAAGTTACCGTCGACTGACCAGCAAAAATGGAGGCCATCAAGAAAAAGATGCAAGGAATGAAGTTGGAGAAGGACAATGCCGTTGATAGGGCAGAAACCGCCGAAAATCAGGCCCGAGATGCAAATTTGCGAGCCGACAAAGTAAGCCCATTTTTATGTAAAATTTTAAACAATGGCCTATGCCAAATTTTAAAATAGTAGCATTGTAAAATTTCATAACAATATCATAATGCAAATCATATTCTTTACATCCATAAGAAAAGTTAGGCCCTTTTTTATGCAAAATTTTAAAACAATGGCGTTTGTAAAATTTTAAAACAATGCTATATGAAAAATTTTAAAACAATGTCATAACATATCTTGTATTCATCATGTCCGTAGGAAAAAACGCTAGCTAATTTTCTTAAAGAGTTTAACGGCGGCCCGTCTCTCAGCAAAAATAAAGTGGTGACCTAATTATGATTAACATTGCTGGATTATATTAGTTAAGTTTTCAATTAATTTCAAAATACTTTCGTATTAATTCTTTATTTGTTTTAGTTTTCATTGTTTAAAATATTAATAATTGCAGTAAACAAAAAAAAATTCTTTTACTGGAAAGTAATTTAAGCCCGACTTTTTTTTAAAACCTGTAGTGAATCAGTTGTTGAGTCACAAACGCTAACAAGAGTTAAAATAGTTAGTAGTTTAACACGTTGCTCCTTTAACAGCTAATTTCTTTTTATATTTAGATTGATTTGATATAATTTAAGTTTTTTTTATTCCTTTAATTTGCTTCATTTTTATAGCATTCTTATAATTTTTAAAGGAATTTTGAATTAATTTTTTAAAGTTACATTTGAAGGACAAAGCGATGAAATTATCTATTTACTCTTTTTCGCTCCACTTTATTTTCCTAGCTGTAAAAGTTTTAAAATTAATAAATGAAGCAAAATAGTTCACTGCAGAATTAATTTTTTTTAAATATTATATGCCTAAATGTTTTTAAGTATTTAAATAATTCAATATACATAACAAAATAAATGTTAATTTTACAAACATACTAATTTTATGTTCATAGTCAGCAAGCAATAAATATATTTTTTATGTAAGAATATTTTCAAAATAAAAAAATACTCATGCATTCAAGTATCGAAATCTTTGTAATAAACTGACGTTAAAAACGGGGGAAAAGATACTTCCTCTTTTACTTGTTTCCCAAGGTACCTAAAACATTATCTGGAGTATATTTTCCAAAAAAAGAACCATACTTCAAATCAGTTAATAAATTTATCTAAAGTTTTTAACATTCGTTTCATCTTTTCCTTTAAATCCATGTAAACAAATAAAAAATTTAATTTAACAAAACAATACATTTCGTTTTTATAGAACTGCTTATATATTTTTTTATTTGTAAATTCATAAAAAAAAGAGTAAACTTTCAAGCGTTATTATTTTAAAATTACGTTAGCATAAATCTATTCAATTTTATTTATATTATCAATTTGATATATATATAAAGTACAATATAATTACACTCATTAAATTAGAAAACGTATTGCATTTTTTTAAAAAACTATATGTATAAATGAGTGTTTTTAGTTGTACGCTGTAAACGTCTTAGAGTGATCGAATTTCTATTTTAATCATATTCTATTTTTATTGAATTTGCTTATTAAGTTTTACTTTTTGTACATAAATTAATATAATTTGAAAAATCAATCAGTTTAGTTTTTCTTGATTCGTGACGTGTCATTTAGCTGAGAACATGTGGCGCCACCGTACAACAAACCATGGAACTAGTTGTGAAATGGCTTATTCTATTCCTATTGTTACCTAATCCCGGATATAAAGAAAATGCATATCGTATCAATATCTCACACAAAGCCTTTTATTTAATGCATTAAAATTGAAATGGATATTAAAACAAAGCTATTCCTTAAGCAGAAAATTTTGTTACCATAATACCTTCCAACATCAAAAATATTTTTTGGTGTTGGATATATTTTATAGTAAATTAGTTACAATTATAGATTAAAATTACTTTATATTTTGCCATATTTAATTTATTTCCCCGGTTAATATTCGTGCATTTATCTATCGGTTTTATTTATTTATATGCAGTGGTGGTCAAAATTTCTTAGAATTAAATTTATATATCCAAGAATTAAATAGAAAGGTCAGGATTTCAAATCACTTTAAATATAAAATATTCCTTAAAATCCGAAAAAATTAACAGCTACGTATCATTTTTTACTTTTTCTCCAGTTGTGGAAACCCGATAGCAAATTTTATTAATGAAAATTCAATGGTGGAAATCAATTGATTAATAATTCACTAAACTTTTTTTATTGGTAGTAGGGGTTAACATTAATGGGATAATTTTTTTTTAAATTTCTGACAATATTATTACTAGTTCTAAAACTTTTAATCACTTTAACATATTCTCCAAAATTTCAAATTTTTAAAACACAAATTCTTAACAACTGAAGGTGGTGTTGTGAAAAGTCTGAAAAAAATTCATGTTTACTCTTTATGAGGCACTCAACATGAAAAAAAATAAAGGGAACTCACTTTAACGATGTTGGGTGTTGAGTTCATCTTCGGGATCAGAAAATTCAATCAGAGTGACATTTTTGCAAACCAGGAGTATAACGTTCTTTTATATTATTCCTGATACAAAGTTCTAAATCCAGATTTAGGCTTAGGTAAGTTCTTAATAAGGGCAACTCACTTTAACGATGTTGGGTGTTGAGTTCATCTTCGGGATCAGAAAACGCCATCAGAGTGACATTTTTGCAAACCAGGAGTAAAACATTCTTTTATTTTATTCCTGATACAAAGTTCTAAAGACAGATATTTAGTCTTAAGAAAGTTCTTTTTCTCGTATCATCACATTACTACACATAATAACATGCATAATTTTCGAAAAAATTTTTTCCGCGTATAATAGAAATGTTTCACAGACGAGTGACAGCAGGATATGTTACATACATCAGTTTAGAGCTTCAAGTCTATGATAAGAACATCAAGTCAATCTGATCTTCCAAACACTTAATCAATAATGCTGCTTAAAGTTGAACTTGAAATTGTCACGTATACATTATATTAACCCATGGAAACAGATAAAGAAATACAATTCAGAAAAGAATTAAAATTAAAAAAGAAACATCTAATTTTAAAAAAGAATCTAGTATACAATTAAAGTTAACCAAGATCTTTTATAATCACAGAGAAACTAGACTAAACAAGCTCCTTAATAAGTAATAGAGATATTCAAGTTAGAAACTGAACTAGATCTGTGTTATACTATCATTCAATTTCCGTTTGCATTAATCCTATTGGGCATTTGTATTCCCATCCCAATATAAACGTATCCCTATTGGTTGCATTAATTATTAATGGATTTCCAGCGGACAGATAAGTTAAGGGACGGCAGTTTAGACATCTCAATTAAATAAAAGGATTTTTTAAACAAAACCTTTAAAATTTGAATTTCTAATAAATATTATAAGTAGTAAATCGCATTTTGACAAGTCATGTAAAAACAAAAGAACACGTTAAAAAAATGTAATTAAGAAATGAATCAAATTATTAAAGTAATCGCTTAAGCTACAGACGTTCATCAGTACATACCAGCCAAAAGATTAATTTTTGAGAGTAAGCAATTAATCGAATGAAACTGATATTTGTCCAGGTGAATTGGCCTTAAAAAACAACAAAGCTTCTTGTATATCAATATTTTTTTACAGAAAACACATAGACTTTTTTTAAAAAACAATGGCAAAGATCTAATAACCTGCATATTCTAAACCTCTGTTGCAGAATGCAAACGAAATCATTAACTTCTACAAATAAAAGAATTTCAAATTTAACTCGCCCATTAAAGGTCAGTGTTCCCATGAACTTGTTTTTGAAAACATATAGACTGGTAACTAAAATATTACATTCTTGAAATTAATTTTGGAAAAACAAGAAATTAGTGCTTATTATAATTTATTATTAATATTAAAATGTAAATTATGATTTGAAACTAATACATAGCAATATTTAAAAACTAAAATGGTAACCAGCAATTAATATATCGATTATTTAAACATAAATACCAAACGAATTTTTTCATAAAAAGTACTCTTCACACCACAGCAGAACGTTACGTTTTCGCAATAGTAAATCAAAATGGATTAAAATTTTAAAAAATCAATTTTTCCCTCAAATTTTTATTTAGGTACAATTCATGTGACACTAATTTTTGAGCATTCTTCGATGAAAACAGCTGAAATTTAACTGAAGAAAATAAAATCGACTCAGTGATAAATTACAACTCAGCCAGTGATACAGGGTGGCTGCAATCTGGAAAAGATTTAAAAAGTGATGACAAATGCTTCATTGATTTATTAAAACTTTGCATGTTTTATTTTCCTTGTAATTTCAGAAGTTCATGTGGCAGTTTTAACATCGAAACATATTTTCTTAAATATTTTTTGGTTAGTAGGAATCACATAAAATTGTTCGTTTCCTTGAATTTAAATTTTCATGGCTAGCTTTGTTTGAATATTCGTTTGTTGCAAGATATTTCGTCTTAGAACGTGTACCCCCGCTAAACTGTTCCCGTACCCCTGGGGGTACGCGTACCACACTTTGAGAAACACTGCCATAAGGCATAGATGGTCTTAAATCATCCACATATCATTAAAATGAGAAAAATGTTAGAAAACTAAAATATCAGAAATGTTCCCATAATTTTAAAATTTCATGATTTTATACCGATGTCTTATCAAAATAATATACCACCTATTATTTGCAGCCCTCGTAACAATTTATATAATTCTATTACACTAGAGTCAGTTTGTGTTATTCTAAAATCGAACTCTGTTGCTTACTCACCTTCCTTAAATATTCGGCCTCCAATGGCTACCCGCGAGTAGAAATTTCGCTCCCTATTCTACATAATACGTAGAACATTTTTATTAAAAGTACATGTTATTGTTAATTATTAAATTTGTTTCATTTAAATAAATGGTACCATTTATTTATGGCATTTAAAAATATCTTTGTTCTATGCATTAAACAAATAAATTTTTAGTTTTAATCCCAATTACCTCAGTTTTAATTACTCGTCAAAATTGTAACTTTCAATTGATTTTCATGTATTACTAATTCAGCCCATTATAGCAAACAAAATGCCGAATAATTGAAACATATAATACATTTAAAAATATATATATTTTCATAAGACTTTTAATAAAAACTTCTAATTAAGACTAATAAAAACTTCCTAAATTAATTACATCTTGCAGGCTAATGTAATTGACGGTATTTGTTACATTGAATGTATAAAATTCCAGTATCCTATACAGGGGAAACACTTCTGTACTAGTTCTGATTCTTCTTTTAACAGCACAAGTTTTGGAAGATTTTACATGGCTAAACTTTTGGTACAATTTGAAAGATTATGCGTGAAGCCATGGTGTCCTTTTTACCCATGCGGAATTCGCATAGGTCAAAATTAGCGTATGAAGTTAAAAGCTTTTTTCTTTTCCATCTAATATTGGCTGATCCTTGATATACCAATCATGGATCAACATATATAACAATATATATCAACATATATATCAACATATATATCAACATATATCAACATATATCATATATATATCAACATATATATATATATATCAATATATCAACATATATATATATCAATATATCAACATATATTAACAATAAAGAAATATTGTGGTAACGCAATTGTTTTATTCTTGAAATTTATTTTTAAAAAGCAAGCTATACACATACTCAGGGATGCTACAGGAGACCAAAAATGTTAAAAGTGGTAGAAATTCAATTCATTGCTATTTATTTATTATCTCTTTAATTTTTCAATCGTAACTACCACTATGACTTGCATTTAAAATTATTTATATTCGAAGCAAAAACATTCTTTCTGCTCACTTGCTTGAACTGAAAAAAATGCTATAAATAGTTGTTAATTTTAATCTCTTGTACTACAAAGTTTTAATTCTTTAGTCACCACTTTTTGCATACCTGCCGTTTTACCGATCACTGATTAGAAATTTTGCATACCCACCAAATATCACGAAATTTTGGAATTTTCAGAAAATATTTTCGTTAGTGGTGGGAAAAGTATTTTTATTAACTATTTTACGAAATGGAAATTAAATTTAGTCCACCACTACACATAAATAATTTAAACAGATATATAAAAGTTATGATAAATAATAGAATTCATAAATCGCTCATCTACATTATAAAGCAAGACTGTAATTTCTTTTAACTCTGTTTTTTGCTTACCGAGCAAGAAGCTCATTTTAAACCCCACCGATTTGCTAAATTCACTGTTTTCAATCCATCGATTAAAATACATCAGGATGGTTGGGATAAAAGCAGCAGGAACCCGAATTCAAATTAATACTAGCACTAGTCAAAGTTATTATAAAAACAGATATAAAGTTGTGATTAGAGAAATAATTATGTTTTGATAAAAGTGTTAACGCTGCTGTTTTTCAAAGCTCTGTCGACGAGAAAAATAAAAAGTCATAGTTTAAGTGTCTAACACTTGAAGTAATGGGATGATTTTAAACTATAAATATAATCTTGAAGTAAAGAATTATCTTGGCTTTAAACAGACAAATAACTTGAATATTTTAAAAGATATTAAACTGTTTTAAAAATCGCCAATTCGACGACATTTTTCCACCTAGATGAAAAATTATCAAAATCACCGCCTTATTCTCAGTTTTTGAAAATTTTTATGAGCTCAAATAATGCAGCACTGGCCATAAGTTTTTAAAATTTATAAAATTAGACCACAAACACTTTCAATTCCCCCAAAGCTGTGTCTTTTCTCTATATTGACATTTTGCACCGTTTTCAAAGTAAGCGTAGACAGCGCTGGCTTTAGATTGGCTAAACTTGACCTAACAGTTATGAATAAGAATTGCAAACTCACAGCAGTTATAAAAATAGCATATTATTGGCAGCAAAAAAGAATGATTTTATATTACGACGGTGCCTTCGAAAAACAGCCTTAAAAAAAATTTCCTTTGTTTTAACCACTTCTGCTATGATACATTACCATTGAAAAAAATATTTTGCATCAACATCATACGTTGAAGAATATGTTTTCGTAGTTTCAGAAAATAACAGTAGGGAAGAGTTATTTTAACTTCGTAATCCCTTAAACCATTTGAGCCTTTTGCAAAAACGGTTTTTGAAACCAAAAATACTGCTTTTAATGACAATAAATAAAAAAATAAAAAAAATGGAAGCAGCGCAAGTGTTCCATCATTAGTATTTATTTTATAGAAACAAAGTAATTCTGTATACCATAATTTATTAATAATCTAATTATATTTATATTTGAATCTAAAGTCACAACTAAATGCTTAAGTGATAAGTAACAGAAAGAAATATCCACGCTTTTCACACTTGTGTTTTATACATTGTGTTGCGTATAAAGAGCATTTATGGTGCCTGGGCATTTATTTATCAAAGGGTCAGCTCAGCCAAGGTGTACATTTGACTTGACATATTTGTCACTGCGACATTCATACATTGATTTGTGACTTGACCTCACGCTGTTGCTACTCAGTCTCGATCTCACACAAATTAAGCCTGTACACACTTGACTGCTAATGGCCACACAGGAGCGACCACGCCCACAACCGTGATCTTCATGCAGCTCTCACAACCAGCACGTGAAAGAGAAAGTCCAGTGATCTTAATACAGCTCTCCCGACCTCTCGCAAAATGGCAATGAATCAACTAGTCGTATCTATCCATCGAATTCTACCACAGATAAATTTTTACTGGAAGAGTAATGTAGCGTAGTTACCACGACAACTATTCAATTTCCATTCACGAGTATAAATGTTAACTCGATCTTAATCAGCGAGTAACAGTCACCACACAGTCTGCTGACCTCATAAAGTTCCACTACAACTGTCTAAATAAGTCATGGTGGATGGGATCAGGTGTCCAACTCAGTGAATTAAAGGAGAAGAAGATCTTAATTAGCGATAACTTTTGATAGATGACGGTTGATATTGTCGGCTGTCAATCCACACATTTGTGAATAGCCGGACGTGATGTGAACACAATTACACATAGTTTTAAAAAAGCGTTAATGTAAAAATTGTGAGTGTTATGCAGACCCAAATATAAATATATCTATGTACCTACGTTTTAAGTTCTATTGTAACATGTTCTTACACATTATATCCTAAAAAAAAACTAGTGTTTCAATTTTAAAGCAACGCTTTTTGGCCGATGTAGAGAAATCATTTCGGTTGTTGTGTGCAAAGTATTCGTTTATTTACCATTTAAAATGTCTTTTTTCTCTCTCCTTTATATTCCTTGCCCACTTTTATTAGATCTTATACTTTACGGTTCTCATAGTAACACTAAAATAAGGACAAAAGTTCACTGAAATAATTAAAGTGGTAGAAAGATTCTTTGGAAATGTTTTTTTTTTTTTTAAATTATTAAAAAACGTTTCTGGTGACCACAATAATTCGGTATTTCTTTATAAATGAAAATCTAACATCTGAAAGATAAAAATTGCATAATTTAAATAAGTTGCTAAGTCGAAAAAATGTGATGATTAGCTATTTTTATCGCTATACTTTTGGCAAATCTTCGGAAACTTTGGGAGATATATTTTATCAAAGTTTCACATTTGCATTCACTTCACATAAATTTTATCAAAACTTCAAAAATCACTTTGGGGGTCAAACACAGCTAAAAAAGGAGTTAAAGTTATCGTATCACATTTATTTGCCTATTGAATTTGGACTACGAAACGGAAATATTTATTAAAGGTGGCCAGCACAATATTCTTATAATTTAGAATCAAATGCCACAACTTAAGTTTTTTTTTTTTTTTTTTTTTTTTTTTTTTTTTTGTTAAGACACAGTTAAGGTAATATTTTTTCTAAGGCTATTTATTTTTCATATAAAAATTTTGTCATTGAAATTATTAGCACTGCCAATTTTATGCTTTTTAATAATTATTGCTTAAAAAAAAAGTCAAATTTTTGATAGTTAACATTTAATCTTTGTTAGTTTTATCGTCTACAACATTTCCTGTGACAAAGCATAATTTATATAATATTTTACTATAGGGGCTTTAAAACTGCAATGCAGTGATGTAGACCATCAATGGCTAAGATTAATCAATACAATCCGAACAGTTAAAAACTTTTTTTTAATTTATCGATGGCATTTTAAAGTAAAAACATTTTTAAAAAATTATCGAAATTAAAGAAAAAACTGTTAAAAAATAAAAATTAGTAACATTATTTTAATATTATGAGCTATTTATCTTTAAAAAAAAACCGTGTTTAAACATTTCATTTAATACTAAGTTGTGCATTTTTATACTCTAATAATTAAGTATTTTTATAAATTTCATATGGTTTAAACTGTTATCTTAGTTGCAAAGTAACATTTTTACGGCTTTCCTTATAAATGTAGTGCAATGCAAGCTTCAATGGAAATAATTTATTAAAAAAAATTGTGAGCTAATGATTCTTATCACTTGAGTTTAAGCAAATAAAAAAAAAAATTTATGCTTATTATAATACCTAACTTTCGCCGGATCAAGCCATTTAATATATTAATTTTTTATTGCAAAGATTTACTGGATTTACTGCATTAAAAATTTACTTTATATAGTAATTTATAGAATTTATTCTTTTAGGCTGAAGAAGAAGTCCGAGCCCTACAGAAAAAGATCCAACAGATTGAGAATGATCTCGACCAAGTTCAAGAACAACTGTCTCAGGCCAATAACAAGTTGGAAGAGAAGGACAAAGCTCTAGCCAATGTAAGCTATATTTTAATATGCCTCTAATTTATCTAGCATTTACCGTGAATTCATTAAGATCGATAATGCACTAGGTATGAAAAGAAATAAAATTTTAGAAAGTTATAAATAAATCTGTGTGATTAATTTTACTATTAATTAATCGCACCTCCAATTAGATTAAACTGGTTGTAAGTTTATATTTTACAAATCGATATAAATGTATTTTAAAAATATTTTTTTATTTACTAAAATTTAATTAAAAGTAGTGTACATTCCTAATCAAGAAAAAAAACTCTCTAAAGTGTCTGAAATTACATAAAAATACTTTTTAGGAGATTTTTTATTTCTAGCCAGAAGATAAAATTCAATGTATCAACCTGGACAGACCTGGTTTTTCCTGGACAACGTTTATATAAAAAAAATAGCTGTTTCTTTAAAAATAATAATAATGAAGCTAAATTTTTAGTGATTTATTTAATAAAGAAATGTAAAAAAAGTATTTAAACTTAATTAAAGAAAATTTAGATATGCTTTAGTTTATTTATTTTTTTATTTTTTAAAGCATCAAATAAGCAGGATTACTAAATAGTAAATCATTAAATTTAGTTCCAAAACTTTGAATTTGTGTAATCTATTAAAATTCTAAGGAAAGTCGCCCAATTGTGAAAATTTGCGTTTTATTAATATTTTTATCTAGTATAGTATATTTGGCAAATTCTTAAAGCTACGACTACAATAAGTTTTTGTAGTCTCTTTCTTTTTCAACCAGGAATTCTATTTACGTTACATTTTACTGACAAAGTATAGCTGAAAGAGGAAAGATATGAAAGGCTCCCCCAAAAGCACTCAAAATAACTACGCACCATATTTGGATGGCTTTCAAAGGATTCCTTTCATACGCCATCTATACTAAAGTTTTGGAACTTCTCATTTCTGTGCCAGCTATTTCTAAGAGAGTTTTTCTCTGAAGAATGGCATCACTGAAGTCATGTTTACATAATTGTGACATATGCAATATCAAAATAAAGTAGATGTAGGAAATTGCATAAATACTAACCAGGAAATTATAACTTGAAATGCTATTGAAAGCATTAATAGCTTGGAATATGGCTTTGGACAAGCAGTATGGAGGACTTTGATAAGAAGCTTTAATGAATGAGTGATTGGAAATAGATGGTTTTCGCTGATTCCACCATGTAAATATTTACTGACAGATTGTTATCCCACATCTCTCAAGATCAAACTCTTCCTAAATCTTTACAAAATGAGAGATCCAGATCACCGAAGATCTCGTAATCGAAATTCTTCTAATCGCAATTCAAATCAACCTGAAATCGTTGATCGTACAGCTGATGGGGCAGAAGATAATCAGCATCCATTCATCGAAAATGATTCTGAAAATGAAGAGTGGGCCAGTCTCCGATGTTCAAGTGTTCAAACAGAAGTTATTGCTGAAAGAAATCGTAGAAATAGACAACGAAGTGCTGGTTATCCTGGCTTAGCTTTCGGTGCATCATTATTTTTATCAGGAACAATGATGAAATTTGGTGTCATATCAAACGAACTGCATAACATCATGAATGTGCAACTAAAAAGGGTAAATATATAAATTGCAACACTTAACAGTTAAAGTTTAACATTAAATTTAAATGATTATAAAGTTTCTCAGCAAATTAAATATCTAAATTTCAATGCTTAATGATTTAAAATGTAATGTTAAAACAAATGTCAAATTAAATTTAACATTTAAATATAAAAACGTAAATAATGTATAATTATATCGACAAATTTATTAATACAGTAATTGTGGTACCCACATTGTTTTTTCATCCTAAATATATATAAAAGAAATCGCAACTTTTCATTGTATATTTCATTTTTTTCTTTTTAAAGCTTATAAATTTTATTCCACTTTATTACAGGCTGAAGGTGAAGTTGCTGCCTTGAACAGGCGTATCCAGCTCATTGAAGAAGATTTGGAAAGATCTGAGGAGCGTCTTAAAATTGCAACAGCTAAATTAGAGGAAGCTTCACAAAGTGCTGATGAAAGTGAACGGTGAGAATAATTTAGTTTTATAATAACAAGAAAACAATAACTAATTCCTTTAATTGAGCAAAGCTATCAGAATTCAAAATAAGTCCTTAATTTACAGGCAGTTGTCAATGAAATATAATGCTTTGTAATCAGCCTACTTAATATTTCGATGCTTTAAAGTTATTTCTCCAAATTACCAGAAATGTCACTTAATACTAAAATAAAAGAAACAATGAAAATTATAAAAAAAAATATGACAACTGAAGCTGGCATCTTCAGGGCGTACCAGCTCTGGAAGCTTTAAATGCAAAACCTTTTCTATCGAAAGAGCACGACAAATGTCTAAATTGCTCTCTCTGTACTCCAAAGGTTTTGCCAAAGTCCAGGAAAAGAATACATTATAAAATACATAGAGTAAATACAAAAGTATAAAATCAAGACTGATACATAAGAATAAAATGCACAAAAACTTACTTGAAACATAAATCCAATAACCAAATTACACAACTGACTGCCAAACATCAACTAAATTTAAATAAACGTGAAAACAATGCCCCCTAATTTGATGCACATAAGGACGAGAGAAAAATTTTTCATTTCTGATGGTCATTGGTATTTGATAGATAATAAATATTTTAATTATTAAATATATACATTGCCTTGTAGCAAATTTACATTTTCAGGTTTCTAGTTTACCCTCTAGTATTTTCACAATTAGGTAAATTTTTGAGAATGTTTCACCTTTATGCATCTTTTCTCTTATCAGATAGGGATGCAGTATATTTATTGGATATAGAACTTATTAGCCTGTCTATTTATCTATCAATTTAAGGAATCTATTAACAAAGTTGGAGATAAAATTTATGGACCCTAGGACCGATTTAGTTGCAGGCTCTTTCCTTAAAATGCACACAAAGTCTGTTTTTCATATTTTATAAGCTCTTTCAGAGAGAATTTTCAAAACTATAAACAACCCTTGATTCTTGAAGTATCAGCTTTCATAAATATACTGAAATATTAATCTCTAATTTTTTTGGCATTTATTTAATTCTTCCACTTAAATTGTAGAGTAATCCAAACATCTATAAATATATTTATAAAATTCTATGCAATTAAAATAATTAATAAATAAATAAGCATTATAACTCTTTTAAAGATTTTCAACTGTGCTCTCAACAGTTCCTGTCTTCCCTCCTAGAGTATGGCCTTAGCTATTAATCTATCTAGGGATTTCTCTATCTATTAGATAGAAGAGCTGTGTATGATAATACTATTTTGTTTAGTATGAATGTTATGCTAAAAAAATTTAAATGTTATATAATTTAAATTTTGTTATTAAAATATACATCCTAATATACTCTCTTTTTTTCTTCTAGTATGCGAAAGATGCTTGAGCACAGAAACATCTCAGATGAAGAGCGTATGGATACTCTTGAAGATCAATTGAAGGAAGCTAAGCTCATGGCTGAGGAAGCTGATCGCAAATATGATGAGGTGAAAAATTCATACTGAGCATGGCACCTTATTCATAATGTTGCCTGTTAACTGTGACCATCAGGAATGAAACCTGCTCTGTCATGATGTAACTTTTGATTTTGCATGTACTTTGACATGGGAAGATCAATAACATTTTAAAAATAAACGGAGATGCCCCTCTTCTGTTTGAATCAGAGTTGTGATGCAAATACTTGATCAAACGTTTTAATATAACAGTTGAAAAGTGCCTTAACTGTCAAAGACATTATTTAGTCAAATGACTCTACTTAAAACTCTATCAGTGTGTTATTTTTTTCTTTTGGATTTTTGTGAACCTTAATGAAAGTTTTCTTTATGCCTCTTAGATATAAATTATTTTTTAGTCTGCAATTTTGACTTATGTTAGAAAATAACTTGACGAGGACTATTTTATGAATTCGGGGTTGAATTATGTCACATTTTTAGAAAAATTTCTCAACATTTAATCTTAGCGTTTTTAAAAGACCTGTGTACCCATTTGATAAAAATAATTATTTGTTGATCCTTTACCCTGCACACAATTTTAGTTTCAAAAATCAATTATAATGCCACATGAAAATATTTCTTACCAGTAAGTTCTTTTGTTACCCATGTGCCTTTTGTCTCACATAGTTGGCCACATTACAAATCACAAATGTGTAAAATCCATCTGAAACTCATACATCACCTGGAGGCCAGAGTTCTACCAAAATTGATAATCAAGCGAGGCAAAAAGTTTGTGTTGATTTTGGAACAAATAAAGAAAGAAGTTGACTGTTATGTGATCTTGGAAACTTGGCAAATAAAATAAAGGTCTCAAAACCACTAGCTAGAAAAATTTGCCCATTTAGGGCTTTAGATGCATAAGTTATAAAGTTACACTTGAATTATTAAGTTAAAACACCTTAAGTTAAAGTTACACCTAATTAACCATCCAGTAAAAGTTACGATTGAAACATATTGACACTTAGGATACTTTCCCTACTGGTTTTTCACATCTTTATTGGACAACAAGACGGCACGTGGCAAGTTACACTTAAAGTTAAATGCTTAAGAATAGACTGTTGATTGAAAAAAACTTTTCCTTACAAATGTGACATATTTTAAATTCATATTCACCTAAGTTCATAGAATAATATCAGTCATTTAATTCCAAATCGTAGTTACTTATGGAATTGCCATTATCCATTATTCTCCTACCTATGCTTGTTATTAGTGTGTATTGCTTTATGTATTTAGTTAGTACAATAATAGTTTATTTAACATTTACTAATTTAGCTATTACTGCACAGGTTATATATGCTGTTTCAAAAGCAGCATTTATAAAGAAAATACTAATATATTTTTTGTGCTAATGTCCTTTTTTAACTTTTTTTAAAAATATATAAAAGTGAGTTATTTTCTAAATATGCATGAATACTTTATTAGTTTTTATGCATGATTTGTAAATCAAGAACACCAATCATAGTTTTATAATATTTTTGCTATTTATTGAGTCAAAATCAAAAATTTTAACAATAAATTTGTAGTTTTAAATAGCTTTCCCTTTTAAATTAATTGCAAAAATTACTTTGTTAACTATTTTGTGTGTTGTGCATGATTATTTGCATGGATTTTTGTTACTTGTTAAAATAAAATATTGGTGCTCATTTAAATTAAATCTTTTTTTATGTGTTGTTGTTCATGGATTTTTATGTTTAGTTTCAGCATTGTTGATTTATTTCAAAGTTTAAAAATCTGTTTGCTTTTGCAATTTCGAACAAATTAAAATTTGTGATTATTTTAAAAAGCCATTAGAAACAAATAAAGTGTGTTTGTATGTGTATCTGTTGCATTTTGTCTTACAATTTAGTTTTTTACTGAACTTTAAAAACCTTTAAGATTTTATTCAAACAAAGACATTAATATTTGTTTATTTATATCGAACCATAAATTCAACTGGGATTTGCATAAAAATTCAAATAATTTAACTCTTAGAGTTCTATCTATTTCACCTGAAATATCTTTGGAGAATAGATTAGTAAGAATGCATAAACAAAATATAACTATTTCAAAAAGAGTTTACACAATATCCTAATTTTTTTATACCAAATGTAATTTTTATGGTTTCTTAATTTATTTACATTTATAATTGCTGGTAATATATATTGAAATTTTATATTCCAGCTATATAAAAAAATTCTTACTATTAAAAACCATTAATATTCTTAAGTAAAAGTTGCTTTCAGAAATTTGTTAAAATTTTGCTTTTCTTAAAATATCCTTAAAAAAAGCTTAGAAATTGATTTTCTAAATTTGTATATGACTGATATAAAGAAAATTTTTTACAAAATAATTTTATTAAATCTTATTAATTATAACTATTTAAGGTAAGAAAATGAATCTGAAGAAAGAATTTTAAAATTAAGGATTATTTCTGTTAAACCATTGTGTATTTATATCATTAAAATTAAGACAATTCGATTTATATATATTTATAAATTTTTTATGTTAGAAACTATTTCAATTTTAAGGTGATTTGAACTTTAAGAAAAATAGAATTTAATTATTGTATGTTATAAATATAACTACAGCATATGAAACACATAACTACTACAAAATCCTTAATTTATTGTGACGAGAAAAAATTTATTTTACTTAGATTCATTTATTTCAAGAAAAGGGAGAATATGCTAAATCAATATTTATTTTTGTACATACAGAAAAAAATTAAAATATTCATTTAGAATAATCTCTTTTTTAAATTTTTTTTAAAAACAAGTGAGCCTAAAATACTGCAATGGTTCTTAACCGGATTCCAATATAATTTTTAAAATCCTTTTACATGGTTACTTTACATGGATTTTAAATTCTAAATTATCACGGTGATTCATTGTATATTTTCTGTTGATTTAAAATATGCCTATACATTTTTAATTCCATTCAGAAATAAAATTTCATATTTTATTCAAATTATGAAAGTTGGTTTATTAAAAAATTTAAAACTCAATTAATTTAATCTAAAAGTAAATAATTTTTGTTTTAGTACTATAACTAGTTTCTGTCTTAGTAATTTCTAATCAATTTCTCTTTTAGTATTTTATATAATTAATTTCTGTTTCAGTAGTATATACAATTAATTTCTGTTTTACTTTTGTACAGAAATGATTTTTGCTTAATTTATCATTGATTTAAGAATCATCATGCTTTGTTTCTCATTTCTCTGTGTGTCACAGGTTGCTCGTAAGATGGCCATGGTTGAAGCTGATCTTGAACGTGCTGAGGAGCGTGCCGAAACTGGTGAAAAGTGAGTTATAGAATGTTTTCTTAACACCAATTACATAGATAATTAATTAATTTTTTTTCTCATATTTTTTCTTGTACTTGTCCTTAATTTATATTCTATTTCATGCTTTCGTTTGGAAAATAATTAGTTTTAAGGTAAGTTGTACATAGTCTTAACAAGCCCCTTTTATTAAATTCTGTGTGAACATTAAGATAGATTGGATATTAAAAATAATGATCAACATCTTTGAAACCTAGTAAATTAAAATTTTTATGTCTAAGTATTTTTAGAGAATTTATATTAGAGCAACGTTTCTAAACTTCAGATATGGATATGATATTAAAGCAGTTTTTTTAGACGATTTTGATTTACACTTAAAGTAAGTTTTTAAAAAATTGTATGAATTTTAAAAAATTTAATTATTAAAAAAAGGTTTTATTTTTGTTTTTGGTTATATTAAAACCAAGCATATCCATGTGAATTTCAAATACACTTAAAATAAGGTTTTTTAATGAATCTTAAAATACTAATTATCATTTTTTTTTTTTTTTTTTTTTTTGCTTTAGTAATTTTTGCTTTTGGTTATTTCAAAATAAATAAAATTTCAAAATAAATAATTTTGGTTATTATAAAATAAATAAAGTTTAATATATAAGTCTAGAATAGGGAATTTTCACAAATTTATGTTAAATTCCATATGCTGTTGAACATAAGATTTGAAGCAACCGTGCATGTTCACATTTTTTTAATCATACGTTTTGTTGGCATAGTTTTACAGAGTAACAAACATGCTGTTGAATGGTGTTTTCTGTTTAAGCCTACCTGCAAATTAATAACATAAACATGTTACTGATACACTGAAGAACGTGTACACAAAGGCAGAAATGGAGACTACGTTATAATAAAATGTTAAAATAAATCGTGTTTTTACAGAGATTGGTTGATTTAATTTAAAAAAATGTATTTTATTCGTTTTATTATAAAAGTATGGTTGTCAAATTGAATTCCATAAGAAACTAGATATTTTTTCGTTATTTTAAAGTATAGAATATATTTATTTTAATTAAACAATTTAGTCTTAGAAGTTTAACTTCCAGAATATCTACATCCAATGTATAATGTTTGTTTTCATTTTGTGGTTGAAATTAAGATGATATTTCACTAAGTTAGCATTTTTGACATACAGGTTTATGCAGAATCTCTTATTTTCACTCATGTAAGATTTAAATTTTTTCACAAGAGCATACACCTTTCAACAGAACTGACGCATGTGCAATTAAAGTGCACATGCACAATTTCTTCAAATTTTCGTATGAGAGCATACAAAATGTAAAATGTGTGAAATTTCTCTCTAAGATCCAAACTATCTTAATTAGTATATTTCTCTAAAACTAAAGGTTAAAAATGTACTTAGTCTGAACTTGATTATTTTACTAGAACTTGGTTAATTGTATTATTATTATTTTGTAAAAGAAAAATGTAAAAGAAACTAAACTTATTTTGTAAAAGAAACTAAAATTTTTGTTAATTTTAACCACTAGGTTGTAGAAATTCGATTTAATTATAATAAACAAAAGTTATGTTATAGAAATTTTGATTCCTGGATTTACTCTCTCTTATTCCGTGACATGCAATAAGTGTGTATGACTTTAGTTTATTTGATACAGTGAATTTTCAGTAATAAAACTAAATTACATTGACTTATTTTATGCTTATACTACGCTTGCATTTAATTTAACTTTAAACTAAATTTGGCAGATTTCTCACAATTTTTTCTTTATTTATTTATCAGATTTATGTATCAGAATCTAATTAAAAAAAAGATTTTAAAATATTCAATTTATTTTTGTTAAAATCTTTTCGACAGTTTTAATCAGAGTGTTGCTAGAATTGAAAAATTGAGGTTAACGCCCTAATTTAACAAAAAAATTTTAACTAAATTTAACAGATTTCCAATGTTTTTCTTGTTTACTGTTTATCATATTTATGTATCAGAGTCTAATCAAGAAAGGCTTTTAACAAATTCCCATTATTTTTTATTTTATTCTTTTAGTGAGTTTTATCTATACGAAAAATAATTTATTTTTCAGCAAAATTGTAGAGCTTGAGGAAGAATTGAGAGTTGTGGGTAACAATCTGAAATCTCTGGAAGTCAGTGAGGAGAAGGTAAAAGAAACAAAAATTCAGAGCAATATTTACTATTTAAAAAAAAAAACTAGCAGAAATTTTTTGAAAATATTTTGGATACTTCTGCATGATTTTTTGCTGCTTTTTGTTTCACCAAAGAGTGTGCCAAACTATTTCAGATTATGCGAATTGAAAAATTTTGAACTCCTTTTTGCATGTTTATAACAACAGTTCTCCTTTTTGTTGCTTTTTTTTCCTTTTGGAAAAACTTGCTGAAATCAAAATAATCAGTTGTTATCAAACTTATCGATTTTCTGCTTTTTTACCGAAATTTTTTAAAGTTAATATTCTTAATTATGTTCTCAAATTTTCATCCATAATTTATAGACTTTTTGAAATAATATTGATAGTAATTTTTGAGCAAATACTATAGAATTGATATAACAAATTTAAAGTAACTTAAACATATTTTTTAAAATAACAAATTTTAACAATATTTTGTATTAACTTTTAACATCACAAATTTTGATAATATTTTGCAATATTATTTATTGTGTAATTTCTTTATTTATTTAAATTTTTTTAATTATTAAAAAACATTTCACCATACAGATGAATGTAAAGATTTTTTTAACCTTTTAAAATAATTGTTCCACATTTTATATTTTTAAAATTTATTAATAAATTAATTATTATAATATTATTATAAATAAATTATATTATATTATTATAATATATTATTATTATAAATAAATTAATTAGTTTTTTTAATTATAATCATTTCTGAGCAGGTTCACTTAATATTAATTTTACACATATCATAGTTTTATTAAAATTGCCTCTACTCTTTTTTTCATATTAAACACTGTTAAAATTCTTCCACATTTGTGAATTAAAGAATTTAAAAAAAATTATTTTATTATTATCTTTGTGTTTAAACTATGCTTTTGAGTTTTTCCAAAACTTTTTAGTCAATGACTTTTTTTTTTTTTTGCAGAAAATTATTTTTCATTTTTTATAATATTGCTTAAAATTTATAAAAAGCTTATAAATATTCTGCTATTTTCTTATGCTCTTGTGTTAAATGCATTCTAGTATATATGCTTGTGTTGCAATATATTTTTTTTTATGCATACATTTCATACTACTTTTGTATTAATTCAGATGACTTCTTTTGTATTCTTGTAAAAATAACTTTTTGAGCTCCAGAAATAACAGTCTTAATTCCTTTATTTCCATTATATGAAATGTGAATTATTTTTTTTTTCTTTTAGAATGTTTGTTTAAATTTGTAATGATTGAATAGACTTTATTGAAAATTATTTCTCTCTAAATAGGTCAGGTGTATTTCATTACACTCACCATGTATTAATCATGATTTCACTATGTCTTAAAAAGTAAAGTCATGATAATTATTATTTAATTTACTCTAATAAATATTAAAGTACCTTAATGAATTTTTTTATTTACTTATTAAGTTTTTTCCCTTCAATTTTTCTAAAAATTAAATTATTAATTAAAATATTAAGTTTTTCATTTATACAGTTCCAAAAATCACTCGTTAATGTAGGCAAAAAGACTATTTATTTATAGTACAGAAGTATATTCATAGAATTCTTTTTTCAAAAATTGATTAGTTTAATATTTTAATTCCAGTAATTATTATATTAGGCAAAAATACATTATTGTAGGAAATAAATAAAATGTTAAAAAGATATTAAAAAATTGGCACTTTTGAATTTAAAAAATATATTTTTAATAATATTTTTAATTTAAATATTAAAATATTGTTTTAAAACATGAACAATTTTTAAACATGAGGGAATGGAATATTAGTAATATTTATTCAATAAAATTCTTTTTTTTTTTCTTAAAAAAAAAGTTTACTTTAAAAATATTTATTTCTCACTATTAATGGATTAAATCAAAATTACAGAGTCATGAAATGAATAAAAAATTTAACAAAAAGAATAGTTAAAAAATTTTGATTGTTTAAATACTTTAGGGTATAAATCCCAATTTATGATCTTCAATTTTTACTTTAAAAACTTTTTTCAATCGATTTAATACAGGATTTTTTTTAAAAATTTATGTAGTTGAAATCATCTGAAAAGAGTACAAATTTATTCTTTGTTTTCTTTTTAACTGTGTGATATGTTCTGTTTGTGTGACTGAATTTTTCATAAGCCTCCTTTAAAATTATGGTATTATAAACTCGTTACATTTTCACTATATGTTTAAAACCTTTACTGTTTCTTCTCAAAACCTTACTTTTGCTTAACAATTACTAATCAAGCTGCTTTTGCTTAGTGTGTGCGTAACTAACTATAAAGATTTGACACTTCAAATAATAAATAGTTTTACTTGAAAAAACTATTTCAAAGAAATATAGCTTGCATATTTGTGTGTTTTGTTTCAAACATTATTTCACGGAAGCATATTTTAACAACTAATAAGATCAATAAGATTTGTGGGCTTGAAAATCTTAACTTTTATATCGCATTAGCATAAAAATATTCTAAAACTAATTGATCTTGTGTTTGTTGGCAAATGGCCTGCTTCTAAAAATTATGTAAAATGAATTTTGCTCTTATAATGTTCAATAAATTATATTAGTCACAACATTATAAAATCTAATATCTTAAAAAAAAATCTTATTAAATTGTTTTACATTTCTGATATGAACTATTTTGTAAATTAACTTATCAACAATCGGCTTATTTTTAGCAGCTTTTTCTTAAATGAACTTGATAAGTTAAGTGTACAATCTTAATTATTAAATTTATTTTGTTACTTTAAACAGCTTTAATGCTGTGTTTTATCGTTATTAGCTTTTTTGGCTTTAAATACTGATATATTTTATTAGAATAAATTATTATCAGTATTTAAATACTTAAATTATTCATTTAAATACTGATATATTTTATTATGAAAAAATTACAATCTCCCACAAAATTATTGGTTAAACTTCATAGTTAAAATATAGTGTTGTAGTGTTTAGTTTTATTAGTGTTTAGATGCTACCTATACCTTTTGCTTTGAATGCCAGGTTAATTTTAAACATATTTTATGTTTCTAGATGCATTTTCAAAAATACATAAAGAAAAATTATTATCTTTAGTGCATAATGTTAATTTAAAAGTAATATTAGTTAAATATAAAGTTAAGATATGAATTAAAAAAATTATATGAACTCTTAATATAAATTTTGATTATTTTTTATTCTTTATTTGTTTCGAAAAAAAACTGCTAACTTGATTTCAGGTAAATTTATTTAATAAGCATTTAGCAGTGCATAGCTTTAGTTTAATAACAAGAGTCTGGATTTTGATGACATAAAAAATCTTTAAAATTGCCTCTATCTCTAAAATCTGTATATTGTGGGGCGAAATTAATGGTCGCCACAGGGCAACAAAATATAGTCGCCATTCAATCTATATTATCTTTTGTGAAGAATGCAACTCATGTGCATTTTATTATTTTTTTAATAACTATGGCGCTATGAATGTTTTATAATATTCTGAAAATTACTTTATTTCAGAATTAGAGAAATTTTTTTTTTATCGTTTTATTGGAAAAAAATGCTTTACAGTGTTAATATCAATAGTTTTTTTTTTCAATCGTTTTAAATTCTTATTTAAGAGGACAAATGTTTTATAAATAAAAACCACTTTTAAAAATGCTATAATTGGCCTTTGACCAGTTGCTAAATTTCCTAATTTTGCACTTTACTGTAGGTATATTAATAAAAGAAATTGAGATACAATTTTCATTAAAGTTTGAAATAAATATCAAATTCTAAAATAACAAAAGAGGAAAGTAGGATGAAAAAAATGTATTGATACTTAGACTGGGTAATCTATATATGTATATTGACAGAGAAACAATAAAAAAAACAAAGACATTTTAGAAATATAATTGTTCTTCTAAAAATGACACTTTACCAAAAAACTTATAAAATACATCACATATCCTAAAATGTAAAAATAAATCACCCTAATATGTGAAAAGAAAGCCCTAACATAGAAAAATATATCGGAGAATTTAAAACTGCCCTAAAAGCAGAAAAAAAGTTTTTTTTTTTTTTAAATGCACATGTCATCAAAATGCATGCCTTACTGATAACATAGCTAATGCTATAGCAGATTGCAAAATTTTTAAATTATTTGAAATAAAAAAAAATGCCTTTCAATTCATGGCATGATAATCATTAAATTATGCAGCTTTCTAAATGTAATCTTTCAAATATAACCTTTTCCTTTTGAATAAATCAAAATGTCATTTAAAACAAAATAAAAATCTAGTTAATTACAAAATTAAAATAATTCCTGGCATAAGAAGTATCCTATACTAGTAGTTAGATTCCCATCTAATGCTTTTCTTGCCTTACTTGTTCATTTCCAAAACAGAACCAGCAAAAGCAAGAGGCTTATGAGAGTCAGGAACGCACCATGAATAACCGTTTGAAAGAGGTAAGATATTGTTTGAATTTCCTATGTTCATATTTTAATATTTTTGTTACCTTTAACACTCACAGGCATTGCAAAAGGAAGAGACTTATGAAATGACCATTAGGCAGATGTCACAAAGACTTCAAGAGGTAAAACCTTGTAACATTGCTCATTTCCTAAGTTTATCACTTTCATGTTTCAGCTGAATCAAGGTCAAAGAGCGATGCTGTGTCAAACCATAGTGCTTGAATCTTTCTGACTCTGAAAAAAGTTTTCTGTAAAATCTTATTATTTTTACACTTTTCTGTTGAGTTTGTTGGATGTTGGGTTTTAGACCAAAAAATAATTGAGAAAAATATCAGTATTAGTGCTCTCCTGGTTTACTGAATGTTTGGCTAAGCTTAATGAAAGTAATTATGAATATACCTGCAAGATCCTCACATTGTTTACTTTCAAAAAAATGTTTTTTCTATCATTTTTTCAACACAATTTGCTGAGCGAATAACTTGAGAAAGAGATAATTTAGTGTTAAAAAGGGAGAAATATGTCAGTACTAGTGCTCTCTTGGTTTACAGAATCCTTAGGTTTAGTTAGAAAGAGTTTAGATAATCCTCAAGAAAGTAATTGTGAGATTACATGTAAAACTTTTCTAGAACAAACTTTAGAAAAAAATTTATTCTGTTTTTTTATAACAATTTGCTTATTGAACAATGCAGGAAGAATGTCGTTTTTTCTCTCTGAGTAAATGCAAAAACTAATGTCTAAATCTTTTACTACCCCTAGTGAAAGAAGTCAAGCTGAATATTGATCCATGCTGAACCCTAGAGTTAATGTTTTATGCTGCAATTTTTTAATTGAATAATAGGAGAAATTTGATTTTATGCTAGGAAAGCACCTAGCTTGAAGTAGGAAAGAAATCAGAAACACTTCAAAAGTTAATTGAGTTTTTGGCTGCAGATAGAGAATGCTATTAAGAATTTGAAATCAGTTCATAATCATCAAAAAGAATATCAGTTCATATTGTTTCTAATAGTATCAAAAAAATTCCTAGTGTTAAAAAATCTAAAATTACTATGTATCTAAACTTCTACTTAACCTTTCAATGTTCGGCTGTAGAAAGAAAAATATATAAATTTTAAAACTGAAATAAGTATAAAATGGAATCCTGTATATCAGAGTCATAAGAGAATGCTATGACTCAATAAAGCTATTAATGTTATTTTTAATTCCAAATATCTTAAACTATTGCAGAATTGTTTAATTGTTAAAACTTATGCAATGTTGAATAAAATTTTCTCATTCATTTTAAGAAAATTTATTAAAAATCTGTTCTGCTGCAGAATAATCAAGAATTTATATTTTAATATTAATTCCAAGCAACTTAATTTTATACGTATAATTTGATGACTACTTGTTTAAATTCTTTACATTATCTTATTCTCCTAGCTTAATTTTTGTTAAACGTTGCATAAGTAACCCTAAGCTATTTCATTTTTTGTGATTTAACTTTACCACCTTTTTGTGGTTAAATTTTAAATTAGTATCTGAACTAAATTCTTCAAGTTTAATGTTTACTTCTGAATATAATACGTTTTTTTTTATCCCTTCAATATAAATTAATGCATAATGTTAAAATCTTTAATACAAGTTATGCTTTTAAATCAAAAATAAAATTATGATAAGAAACGTTATATATAGAAATACAGTTATTCAGTAGAAAATTGTTCTTATTAATAAGAAATTTGATCTTAAACCTATTTTAAATGTATACAGAAATAAGAGCATGTATTACAGAAAACAGTGTAATGAGCACAAATATAAATAGTTTAAAGACATACATTTGTTTCAGTATTGTAAATAAGTAGTATTACTATCAGTGCCACAGCAAAGATTTAAAAAAAAAAAAAAATTTTTTTTCATTCTCTTTACAGCATTACTTTTGATTAATGTTACAGTAATAAAACAATTTTTATGTTTTCTTAAATTATTTTTATTTGTCCTCATTATGTTGTTGTTTTTTCCTTCATCCACTGTATAAAACCATGTAGTATGCAAATAAAATTTACACAATTTAATTTCATCAATAGTTAAACAGTTTATAAATACATTTTAGGTTTTTTTTTTTTTTTTAAAGGTAAATTTTTTAAAATTATTAACAAGTAGATATTTATGTGAAACTGTTTTCCACTTCTAAAGCTATATTTTATTTATAGAGAATTCAAATCAAATTTAACCACTTACAATTTTACAAAAAACTTAATTTTTAAAAAAAATCTTTATTGTTATGCAAATTATAAGGTAAAATTTCAGTTCATGTATTAAGATCAGCATAAATTTATATTTGCTGTGGTAAAATAACATGGTTATGTTTCTTTCAATTGCAAATCAGTTCAAGAGATATTTTTTATTAGCCTTCTTAAAAAAATTTTAAAGATAAAATTAGTTCAGAAAAGAATTGATAAAAAACTACTTCAGCACTCTTAAAGAAAGTTTATATAATATCAATAATACATCATATTTCTTGAATATGTTTAAACGTGATGCATTTCTTCTGACTACAGTACAATCTTGACTGGTCTAAACCATTTTTTATACTGAAACTAATATTTAAAGAAATCCGTTGTCAAATTCGCAAAACTAAGAAATCTTAATAAACGAAGTATAGAGTTCAATATTGTTTTCAGGCTAATTATTTTAAACAAAAAACACAGAGAAATAAAAATACAGTTTTGCATACTTAAGGAAAGTTTAAATATTGAAAATATTAATAATGCCTAATGTTTTTAAAACGTGTTTGACCTGGATTCTTCTACTATTGAACACTATATAATCTTGGCTTGTCTGAATGATTTTATAGGCTGAAGCTAGAGCTGAATTCGCTGAGAGATCTGTGCAAAAATTGCAGAAGGAGGTTGACAGACTGGAAGGTAATGTTGCACATTTTGTGTGCATAATAAAAAATTTTTTAAATCAAGATGGCAATGCACTCTTAGAAAACATGATTTTTTAAAGTAAATGAGAATGCCTTTTATGAAACTTTGTATATTTAAGATGATAATACTCTATAGGAAAATATAATTTCATAAAGCTAAGATGGCAATGTTCTCTTAGAAAAGTAAAAACAAAACTCAAACAGCTTTTTGTAAACTGATTTTATCATGCGATTCACATCACAAATATCCCAATTAATTTGAAAGCCGCTATTAATGAACTTATTTAATTATTACTTTTTATTTAAAAGTAAAGCAACCTCACAACAGCCCTGTGTGAATATAATATGAAAATTGTTCATGTAGTAGGAAATTTTATTCTAGGATTGTAAAACTAACAGACTCTGAGACAATTTATCAGATTTCAATTTGTAATGTGTTCTCCTCATGATAAAAAAACAATTTGTGAGGCTGTTTAATTCCGAATATAAATATTTAATTAAACTTTATTTTCAAATGAATCATAAAACATACAATTCACTAAACAATTTATCAGATTTCAATTTGTAATATTTTCTCCTCATGATAAAAAACAATCTGTCAAGCTGATTAATTCCGAATATAAATATTTAATTAAACTTTATTTTCAAATGAAACATAAAACATACAATTCACTAAACAATTTATCAGATTTCAATTGTAATATGTTCTCCTCATGATAAAAAACAATCTGTCAAGCTGATTAATTCCGAATATAAATATTTAATTAAACTTTATTTTCAAATGAATCATAAAACATACAATTCACTAAACAATTTATCAGATTTCAATTTGTAATGTGTTCTCCTCATGATAAAAAACAATCTGTCAGGCTGATTAATTCCGAATATAAATATTTAATTAAACTTTATTTTCAAATGAAACATAAAATATGCAATTCACTAAACAATTTATCAGATTTCAATTTGTAATATGTTCTCCTCTTGATAAAAAGCAATTTGTGAGGCTGATTAGTTCCGAATCTAAATATTTAATTAACCTTTATTTTCAAATGAGTTGGTCCAAGAAATTAATTAACTGAACATGCCTTTCTTTCCAGATGAATTGGTCCAAGAAAAAGAGAAATACAAAGCAATCTCCGACGAATTGGACCAAACATTCGCAGAGCTTACTGGATACTAAAGTATATTTTGCTTTCATGCCTGTGTATTTCTACAAATTCCATTTTATATGTTTCTCACTTCTTTTTTGTTCGTTTTTGGATGTCAACAACTATCGTCCAGATACCTATAAAATTAATTTTGACTCTCACCTGTTTTGCGTATGATCAAACATCTGTGGTTGAGCCTGCAAGTTGAGAAACATATTTGTAGAATTTATGTGCACCTCTAACATATTTTAAGAGTCGATATGTGTATCTAATCTCCAAACTGTAAATTTCAACAACAAAGTAATATATTTGAGAGAATCATTAAAGAAATTTTTATTCATGTTTGTGTTTATTTTACTTACATACATTTCTGCTTTTCTTGTTAAGCAATCATTTGCGAACAGTTTATTCGTTGTTGTTGTAGGCTATTAATGCAAGGAGTGCGATTGCTCTTGTTTTCCAGTGGCGCCATCTATGGCCAAGAATTCGACTTCTGTCACACCAATATTTCACACCCATTTATAGGGCCCATTCATTCATCCACAGATTGTAATTTTGACCTGAACCAGAAAACGATCAATCTCAAATTCAGTACCTCCAGAAGTACAATTTGTTATGTGAACATGGAGGACTTTGTGATCCAATAAATTTAACGTACACCAGTCACCATTTACTAGATCTTCGGCCGGCTGGATTAGAATTCCCAACCTCATGAACCCGGAATCCAGCTCCCTGCCAACCAGGTTATCCTGCCTAGTTTATTTGTTGAAATTGTAATTGAAGTAATGCTAAAATTAATGCTATTTAAAAATTTAAACTTGCAAACCAGTATTGTGCTCAACAGTCAATACTAAAAATTTTAAACTAAGTAATTTGATGACGGAAATTTTGTTCTATAACGTTTTGTTCAAATAATTTAGTTTAAAAGAAATGATTTAATTAATGTTTCAAGCTTTGAGCAAATATTTAAATAAACATTTTAGCTTAGTATTCCTAAATTTGGACTTTTTTTCAATCATTATGATTTTCGATTTTTTCGATGACTTTTTATAGCTGTTCCATGTTTTTACAGTTATGAATGAAGTTATTAAATTTCAATGCTTTTCATTAAATTTAAATGATTAAATAATCAGTAAATATGTTTTTATTCATCTCTTGATGCATACAATATTATTTCAAAAAGAAATTTATATGACCTCTCTTTCGTAATTTAATTTAGTCATATCGAACCAAAGCAGAGAAAGAGTAACCTTAACTTATTCACACCATAATTTACGCCATAACAAATTATGTTGCTCATAATAAAACTTATTAACAATTTTATATTTTCAATATGATACAATGAAATGTATATCAATTTGATCTATTTTGTAAGTAATGAACCAACTGTAAACTCGAGAATTTCTTTAGATTATTATTTTATTTTAAGAAGAAAATCTAAAATGGTGGAATACTTATTTGAAATTAAGTTTATACACTTTTTCTTTTAACATTTGCAAATTTTAGAAAAAAATTCTGATTGAGATAATCATTTTTAAAGAATTTAAAGCAGCATGATTCTTATTATTTTTTTTTTTTTTTTTTGCAATCAAAATTTTAAAAAATTCCTCATTTAAAAACCAATTTACTTTCACAATGCTTTTAAATCTTTGTTTTCATATAAATCTAGATCAAGAAATTATAGGTACAGTTACAGGGCTGCCAATTTTCTACACTTTGTTAGAAGATTTCCAAAGTTAAGTAAAGGTACCAAAATTAAAGTTTTAATGTATGATTCTTTGTTTAGAAATTTTTTTTATTTTCCACATTACTACAAGTAAACGATTCAAAAGTTTATATAAAAAACCATTTTATTCTAGTTTTCTTGTGGGGAAAGCTTTTAAAATGTTGGCAAAATTAACCCAAATTATTTTAGTTTTAGTTTTTTATTGCCTACCATTCTATTAAAATTTTTACAAAATGCGTAATAGTTGGCAGCTTTGCAGTTAAAGTATGTTTATCAAGCATCAGAACAAAAACATTTTCCTTCAGTCCCGTCTGTTTTGAAGTAGTTTATATTTTAAAAACACTTAAATCATTTAAAACGAAAACGCAACTTGCTTTATAAATAAAAGGTACTTATCTTTTTTTTTCTGGAATAAATAACACAGAAAGCAATGTAGAGAGTTCAAATAAAAAGAGTTAAGAGGCACACAGCTATTTTGTTTTGAAATACAGTGTTTTTACAGCATAAAACCGTATGTCTTTTAACTAGTTTCTTCTGTGTTCACTATGGTGCTCTCTGTATATTATTTGTATATCGAATTATCTTATTAATTTTTGCATATGGTTGGGGTAGGCGAAGAAATTAATGTTATTACATAGTGGATCTCAGTTGATAAAAGGAGCCTTGTAATTTTGAACCCAAATCAAAAGACAAGGGAACTGCTGGATCAAATATTGGGATAAATTTTCCTTCGTGAAAGATTTTTTGACAGAACTAACCCTCATCTGCGTTACATAGAGAGGAAGACAACGAGAACCTCTCACGGTTAGACTGAGGGCAAGGGGAATCTAACCCTTGATCCATCTGCCACTGAGGATATTTCATGTCAGCACTGTGGTCGGTGCAATCCGGATGCGGAGTTCGTATCGACCAGCCTTCGCTGGGATTCGAACCCGTGTCACCTCATTGGAAGACGAACTCTCTATCCCCAGAGCCATCATGGCTCTCATACATACATTAGAATAAACAACAACAAAAAAAGATCCTGGTTATATATTAATGATCTTATAAATATTCGGTAAATTGGACGCTCGTTATTTTGGCAATTTTTTAAGCTGTTTGAAAAATTAGACAACATGATTTAAAAGGAAGAATTTTTAATCATAAGAAATCCAGATAAAAAATTAATATGAAAATGGAAGATTATATGTACAGTAAAAGCTCTGAGGTACAGTGCCCAATTCAAGGTGCATCCAGTTCTACCTTCTAAGCAAATATTCATCTCAATCACTAAATAATTATTTAATCAAATTGTCTTATGTAATAACTGCAAGAATAATTTATGTAACTAAGTTAAAAAGATGTAATACTATTATCAAAAATGATTTATTTTTTTTAGGACTACAGTTTTTCAAAAGGATATCAATATCTTATTGCTTATACCAGCCTATTCAGAATAATTAAATCTAGATATCTATCTAATTATCGTTATCCCTCTGGAAAAATTAAGACATTTTTATTTCAGATATATTTAGAGCTCATGACATTTTTATTGAATTTGTATAAACCATAATGAATTGCTTTGAAATGTTAATTTTGCATTAGAATCTGTTATGAACGAGGACTCTTTGAGTGCGAATTTACAAACGGAAATTTTTTTTTTATTTGGAATTGGTTTATTTGCAATTTATGAGTTAAAAAATACATATACACATAATAAAATTTAATGCACCAATGTTAAGCGATAATCACTTCCTAGATAGTTCAATATAGTGCTATATAAATTTAATTTTTCTTATTGTAACCTAGCAAATATTGGGGGGAAAAGAATTCGGTGTCCTATTAAATATCAAAACAGTAAATAAATAAATAAACTTATGTTATGGCATGGCAAATCATAGGCTTATGGTTTGAAGGACCTACGTAAATTATACTAATTAATTACTACAAGCGATAATTTAAATTGCGAGGCCAGATATAAAAATGTATTTTCTTTGAATAAATCGTGAAACCTTTGAATTTGAACCTATCGTGAAATTTGGGTTTTTAATCCTCAAAATATGACTGGACTGCAGCTAATCCGGAAATAGTTTAGTCCAGACGGATATAGTTTGCAAATTTATGTATGATTCAGAAACTTATTAAAAATATCATTGCACTACTCATTTCATTTACGAAACTTCTTTTCGCGAAAATAACTTTTCTTCATATTAATAATCAAAATACTGTTTAAAAGGCTGTAACGTAACTACCACTACGAAAATTAAACATCAATTCACTGGCATATAAGGCAAGCTAACTTGATTCTATCATGAGGTACCTTTTGATAGATGACGGTTGGCATGGTCGATAACTCCGCCTCCACAAGGCATATAGAAATGTACAGTATATTTATTTACGTAATTTTACAAGATTTAAATGGAGCGAAATTGGTTGAATTTATAAAATGTAAAAATTAAAAAGAGATTTTTAAAAAAGGAAATTTTTTTTTTTAGTTGTCAGCAGTTATTAATCCGATTTCGTTCAAATTTTAGAACTACTCGTAATGTAAAAACTACAGCGTAACAGCACCAAAATATTTCGATAATCATTAAATTTATTAATGATAAAGAATCGTGAAAATTATCATTGTCTGTAAAATACGTGCGGAAAACTTTCGGTTCGTACTATTTGTTCCAGAAATAAGGCAAAAAAAGCAAAAATTAATAAAAACATCAACAAATATGTTATTTTACGTTTCAGTTAGATGTTGTAAATCTCATTTTCTAATGACGTATACAAAAATAAAAAAAATAAAGCAAAAGAAAAACTGAATTTCTAAAATATTCGACAACCACGAATTCCCCTATTTATGGGAAATTGCAATAAAAAAAAAAACCTATTTGAAGACGGCATAAATAATTTTTTAAAAAGAAACTTTATATTAATCCTATTTTTTATCCTACAAATTTTTTTTTTTTTTTTTTTTTTTTTTTACGTAATATACATACTTCTATTACTATATAATTCGATATTCCATAATTGAGACTGGAATTTTTAAAAATAACAGGCTTGATCAAGCGATAAAAGTTTCAGTAACAGATATAATATGAGATGACGTAAAAGAAGATAATCGTTCGTCTTTCTTTCATTTTATTTCTACGTAACTAAGGTAACCAACAGAATGATATTAATAACGAACATTGCCGTGATTATATTTACCTTTCTAGACCTCTTTTATATTTACCTTTCTGCCTAGATTTGCTTCACTTAATAATATTTGTGCATAGTAAATAGCGCTATTTACTAAACTGTTAAAATATTCAATCACAATGTTGATCCACAATAACGTTCAAATTCACTACCACCTTAAAATGGTGATAAATTCAACCATGTCATAATATTTGTTAAATATGATTACATAAATTTTCATTTGTATATAACTCTATGATAACTCAGTTTTGAAAATAGAGGAAGACAAAGAAATGATTTAATTAATCGATTCGATACTCTTGTCCAGTGTCTAAAGCAGCCTGCCTCCTAAAATCACCAAGACACCTTACTTAGGAGGACAGTTTATTTAGATCTGGATCCAAAAGGGTTTTTATTGTTTACAATCCAAGCAGATACCAGTATATGATTGGTCAATATGTATGCTGCTCCTGGCTCGCCCTGACCAAAGTGCTGACGAAATTTATACCAGCACTGGTTACGGTATCGGTGTAATCGGATTAATCGCGGGAAGTTTTAGTTGTTTTCTTCTTCACAAATGTGAGTTAGTTTCACTCAAAATGTCCTTCCGTGATGACGAATTAATCTCAATGTTAGAATCACGAGTTCCTAGTCTTCTGGGTCCGTTTCGAAATTGTAAGGCTATCAACTTGAATGCACATATTACTTAATCATAGCTAAACACGCAGCTTTGTTTCTTAAAACTTTATCTTTTAATGGTCAGGGCCCGACTTAGCCTAATTGGGGATCGGGGCAAAAACTTCTTTGCCCCCCCCCCCCCCCCCTCTGATTTACTACTTCAGTAATGAAGAACCGAACTTTAGAAAGTATCTAAATATTCACCTCATTATACATATATATTACAAGAAAATTGACTAGAACCTAAAATAGCAATAAAGTCCCTCCCCCCCCCCTTCCAATGGTCAGACGATATCGTTCTGTCCATTTTACTGATTTTCTGACAATTCTATGTCCATCATGCTGAATGCAGTTTTTTGATTGTTAACTTTGTCAACTAGCTTCGACAAATTCATATCCTTGCTGACATTAGAGCGGAATTCAGCCATATTTTTGCAATTATGGTGTCTCAATTAAGCCAATCAGAAGCCTTTTTTTTTTTTGTAAATATATCGCATTTTGCGATATGTAAAAATACAGGATTTTGATTGGCCAAATTTGTCCATCGTAATTGCGAAAATTTAGCTGAATTCCGCACTAGAAAGTCATGGATTTACGAAATATAGATTTTTTGTGTTCATACGATAGATTAATGAAGAAACTAACATATAACTGACGGATTTTACACTGTACTAATGTTTTGTTTAAAAAAGTTCATAAAGGAAGAAAACCTAAAATAAACTTTCTATTCAATTCAGAGGCCCCCTCTGATGTAGGGCCCGGAGCAACTGCCCTGTATGCCCCTGCCTTAGTCAGGCTCTGTTACGGTAAGAATATCAAGTACTTTAAGCCCCGAAAAATTACGCAGACTACGCATGAGCCGGTATCCTTTTATCCAAACGTCACCTCAACCAACAAGTACTTTCAACCAAGACTTGATTTAATGTACTCCTTGCTGCATATATACACCAATTGTTTATTTGGCTGCCGGGATCGTACTGACGACCCTCAGCTCTCCACCAGCCCTTGTCCTCATGCTAACAGTGAGAGGTTTATTTTATTTATGGCTCTTTGTGCATCATTAATTGCAGGTAATTAGGTTAAGTGATTCTACCAAAAGAAAATTCGAAAAGACAAGTTTATCTCGAATGCATATACCAAGAGTTCCATTGTTTTCCAGGCTATATAGAAGACAGCCTTACAAAATTGAACATAAAGAGTCACGCATTTGTTATATGGTACAACGTCGGTTATAAAATACTTTTAATTATAAAAAAAAAAGGAGTGTAAAAAATTTTATCAGTATATTTATATCCAAACATCTGCAAGAAAATTTGACGCTGAGCTCAAACGGTGACGAACAATAGACAAAAGGTATCCAAGAGAAATTTAGAAACAGTGAGTAAAACATCCTTAGAAAATCTTCCTGAAACCCTGTTACAAAACATTAACGTCAGGGAAGCATGTTTGTTCTTGAACTTGTATCTAATTAGCTAAGGGCCTCGGAAGTCTATAAATAGAGCTTTTGCATCGTATTTTTCCCTCCATTCTCTCTCAAGGATTTTTGCTGATGGAACAGGGAACAAAAAACAGTAAACAAGAAAAATTATCTATCTCTGCGCTACCCTAAAACGTTAGGTAACTTCGACTGCGGTTTTAAGACACGGAAAAAGGAAACGTAGAGTCTTAAGAATTGATCAGACGAAAGCTAATAATTATTAACACAAGGAAACACACGTCGTCGTCAGTTAATAAAAACGTAGAGGAAACATATAACGTCTAAACTCAGAAATAACTTCATTCTTTTGATTGTATACAGCGAGCGTAGTAGAATCATGAAAGAATCATCAGAAACTATAGAAGGTAGATTTCATTGCATTATTTCATCAATGAACATAATCACCCAAATAACTAGATTTCTGTTTATTTTTAAAAATTAATCAAAGGCTTTTCTCCTTTAGTTAGTTAGTGTAGAGGCTATTCGCGCACAATCAAAATTTAATAATTGCATCTTGGAATTTTGGCGGTGCGAGATTTTATTGTATTTGTTACACTGCAGTCCTTCCCAAAAGATAACTTCAAATTAAGAATTCGTTATTTTGTTTTTAAAACTTTGATTTCATTTTTAACACTAAAGCTGTATTAGATTTTTGCGATTATTACTATTAATTTTTGAAAAAGTTTTAAAATATGTATGACAAAGGTGGTGTTTAGAGAACACCGTGTATATATGAAGGCCGTATTTGAATAATGGGCCAGTTCCATTTTTCATTTTGAGGTACAAAGCCTAAAGTCTGAGTGTATATTTTTACCAATCTTTTGATTTTCTATCTTTGTATGATGCTGGGTTCCAGAAATAAACTGGAGGTGTATTAGTTTTAAAATATGAAAGTGACATTAAAGCCATTTTTTTTTCTTCTTTTCTTTTAAAGTTGAGTTGGCCAATGATTCAAATATTGCCAACAGAACAGAATCTTAGAGGAAATTTTGAATGTTTTAAAATTAAAATATTTCTAAGACACGCCGGCTAATTAACTATCAATGTGAATCTTCAATAATTCTGATTCATTTATTTTTCTTTCACCTTTTCCGAATATAAACTGAGAATAAAAGTTAAGATTTTTAATGTTTGAATCCAAATTGAATAATAAAAAAATTGAGCTAAAGAAAAAAAAAATAATGAATGCATCAAGCGGTTAATAACTCAGTTACTTAATTTAGAGCTACGAGATCAAGCGACGTAGGATCTTTTAAAAGTGCGACGTAATGCCTTGCTTAGTTAAGGTAAACGAAACTTGCAATCTGCCAATTTCGTCCAAGTTAGTCAACTACAATATCAAGTCATTGGCCCGTTTTTTTTGGCTACAAGCCCAACGGTGACCAAAGATACGCAGGTTTCGAAATCAAGCGTTGCTTTTTCTTTTCTGCCAACAGTTGAACCTTGTTTTCATTTTTAGAACATTTCCTATAACTAACTGAAAGTGAAAAAGAATTTATTTTTATATATATTCTTTTTTTACCTCTCTGTTCCTGCTTTCGAAGGTAAATCCTTCCGACAGCTGTACTAGCAATTCTTATAATTCAATTTCGGAAATACGTGCCAAATAAAATAAATTTTCTTATTCTTTTATTTGCTTGAATAACATGAAGATCAGAAAAATGCAACTTTGTGTAAGAATTTATATTACAAAAAGTAATTAAATACAAATAAAAGGAATGATCAGTCTAGAGTTTTTTCTAATGTCTTATATCTCCAACCCTTAAGATTTCCACACTCACAAATTGCAGTCCACGATTTATTTAAAAAGTTTTATTGCATTTTTTGGGAAACCCCTGAACAGGATCTAAGGATGTGTCACTAGATCCCTGTCATCCCTACAACTATTCAGGTTTTCACAATTTGTTTAATCTTTTTGAAAAGAAGAAGAAAAAAAAAATAGGGAGTCATTTTTTGAACAGAAATGTCCTAGTTAAGAACTCATATTTTTTTTGCAAAATAAGGGTTTTTAATTCTTTTTTCACTTTTAAAAAATTAATCCCTTACCAGAATAGCATATTTCAGGAACAAAAAATGTGAAAATGAAATATTATTGAAACTAAATAAACGAAACAATCACTGCCAATGAGCGCCTTTGTAGTATATTTCGCTAAATGTAGAATTAGAATAATAAATAAATAAAATAAAAGGGTTACAGTAAATTATATTATATATCGATAAAGGGAAACGAACTCATTTCCTGCTTGACGGATTAGAAACATAAGGTGATATAAGCAAAAAGTTATTATCGTTTATATAAATTGTCACAGCATCAAACATCTTTCTTAATATCATATTTAGCATTAGCTTTAAAATAAATATTTACGTTTAAAAAACAGTTCATAAAAGGTTATAACGTTATTAATGATAGTTAATAACGATTTTAAGGTCTTATTCTTTTAAAAGAACTCAGCAAATCTAAACTGCATTTTATTCTGGATATAAATTCGGAGCAAAAACTCGATGTTTTTGTTATTCGAAAACTTTAATAACTTAGAAAAATTTTGAGTACTTTCGGTTATTTAAAAAACTTTGAGGATCAAGTAATTCGGCTGTTTAATTGTTTTTGTTATTCGAAATATTCTGAGGATCAAGTATTACTACTTAGTATAACAGTTTTGGTTATTTGAAAAATTTTGAGCATCAACTTTTCAAATGATTTTTTATATTTTATTTATTTGTTCTGAGGATTAAAAACAGGTTTGTATATTTTTTTTAAATAAATTGACTTATAAAACAGATAATGCGATAAAAGACAAAAATTAAAATTACCATAGTTAGAAAATCGAACCTTTTTCGATGTGTAGAAAAACTTGAATAAAAGTTATCCATAAGAAATCTATTAAAATTAGTTCTCGCATTTTATTTTACAGTACTCGAGAATTGTTACTGAAAATTAATTAACAAAACAAAACAAAAAAAAATATATCAAAACAACACAATACTTTGAGCAAACGAATTGTCTACTTTTAAAAATTGCATTTTTTTACAATTTCTTTTCTTTCTCTTTTTTTTTTTTGTAAAAATTTAAATTGTTATTGTATAAAATAAGAGATCACTCAAAATACTTTTGGAATGATAATTATATTAAAATATGAAATGCTCACAAAATGCAAATTATTGAAAAAAATATAATAATAGTTAATTTTATTCAGTATATTAACGTTTCAGTTGATTTTAATTTAATCAGTTTATTTTTATTCATATACCCCTCACTAAATAGTTATATAACATACTTTCGTGTGTCATATCAATTAAATTTGATTACTAACCGAGTCATTAAATAACTATATAATATATATTTCTTCGTCATTTAAGTTAAATTTAATTAGTTATCGAATTATTGAGCAATTATAAAACATATTTTCTCTTCTCATATTAAATAAGTTTGAACGTTTACCAAATTATTAATAAATTATATAACATATTTTCTTTATTTATTTCAGTTAAATTTACCAACCGAATCATTAACCGAATTCAATTAGTTGGTTATAGATCGATTGGATAATTATATAACATACGTTTCTTGTCCTATCAGTTGAATTTAATTAGTTACTGACTTATTGAATAATAATGAAACATATTTTCTCTTGTATGAATAAATTTGATTAGTTATCGACATATAAACTAACTGTATATTTTCTTTCGTCAAATCAGTTAAATTTAATTAGTTACCGACTTATTGAAAAAAAAGTAAACATATTTTCTCTTGTATCAATACGTTTCATTAGTTACTGACTCATTAAATAATTATATATTTATCCTTAGTCAAATCAGTTAAATTGAATTGATTCCGATACATTAAATAATCATATTTTTTTTTCCATTTCAATTAAATTTAATATGTTATATAAATAATTTTATCACTAATTATATAACATATTTTATTTTCTAATAAGATGTTAATCGTAAGAGACTGTTCTATCCAAACTGTTATTTTTAGAATTCATTGTTCTCAAACAAAATGACGCAATACTGTTTCTCTGACTTGGAAGATGAGAGTGTCTCTAATTTAATTCTTTTAACTCAGGCGCATTGCAAACGTCTGGAACAATAAAATGATTTAAGAAAATTAGAGGGAAGTCGGTATGATTCCAAGCCACCACTCCCCCCCCCCCACACCAACAATCTAAAAACAGTGACACACGTGCTAACAGATTTACACAGCGTTGAAAAGAACCGTTCGAAAGGTTTTCATATTTCAATATGCTTTAGAACTTTCAGCGATCTCACAGAGAGTTATTATTTACACATAATTATAAAAATCGTTTGTCCAAAGATAAATCCATGCAAAAAATAACTTTCAATAAGTATTTATTATTATTTTATTTAATAATTGTTGAAAAAAAAAAAATTAAACTGTGAGGTATATAATTTTTTTACACTGTTCTAAAGAATGTAATTTTATATAGCAAAACACAAAAGTTGCGCGAAATCGTCTGAAAGTTCCTGGAAAATAGAATTTTAAAAAGTAGTATTTTTAAAAGTAGATTTCACATAAACTATTTGACCCAATTAATTCCAAGAGTTAACACTAATGAAATAATAGCAAATTTTTTTCTTAATCAATTCCTCACAAATCATGGGACTCACGGAGAGCACCAGGCTAGATTTTTTGGCAAGGATGCACTCTGTGACTCCTGCAATACTTTTTAAAATCTGGAACATATTTTAATAAATTGCAGTAAATTTCAAGACCTTCGACAAAAAAATTTTCCTGAACATTTAAATTGCACCCGACTTAAATTATTTTGGAAGCAAAAGAAAGTCAAACAGAGAATTATTGAAATGATGGAACGCCTTTTCCTTACAAGGGAACTTGACTAGACGGCGTCAACAAATGTGGGCTGTACAATTAACGAGTTCTATATTTCATGTAATGCATTAATTGTGTCTCACTGTTAACAATTTTCTGTATGCTTATAGTATTTTTTTAAAATTATTATTATTTAATATATTTATTTACTTATTTATTTAACCTCCGCAAATACTGTTTTTGTGTTCTTTAGAAATGATTTTCGAATAATTTATTGTTTATAATTTTGTAAAATTTTCTAACTATTCATGTTTTGAGGTTCCTCTTGTTTGAGGATTTTTCTTTACGGCTGCCTCGCCGTAACTCTTCTTTTTGAAATTATATCTGTTTTCATGGGCTTCGGACAAATTCTGGTACTTTTCATCACCAAAATATGTTTGTTACCTTTTTTTCAATGTTTTTTTGTTTTTGTTTTGATGCCTTGTCTATTATGTTTGAATACTCCAACTCCTATTTTCTGAGTAACTACCATTGTTAATTTTAAGATTTCACTAAATTCTTTGAGGCCTTCTGATGTTGCCATGAATCGCCACCAAGCCTACCTTTTTGAATCTTCTTTTTTTTACTGAGAGGTTACGTGCGTGCACTTAGAGTCTACAGTATTCTCCGGATGCCAAATTTGTATTTTGCTATATAAAATTACTTTCTTTAAAATTATATAAAGAATTGCATATCTTATAAATTTTTTCAATTATTAAATAAAATTATAAACTGGAAAAATAATTCCTATCTTTTCCTCAGAATCAGTTTTAATAGACATTAAAAGTTTTCCCTCCTTGATCGTATTATAAGTATTTTTTCTTAAAACTCCATAAAATAAAAAAAAGAAGGTAATATTGTTTAGAAAATATTAATTATTATAAAACTGTAGAGCGGCCCGTGTGGTATTTTTTCCAAGCTTAACAGTTAATAAAATTCGAACAATAATCCATAATGTTCATTTTTTTATTCCATTTTTATCCTTGTACACCTTTTCATACACCTCAGTAATTTCAAGATTCTAATTCTAATAGTTTTTGTGCAGTAAAAAAACAAAATGTAACTTTAATTTGAACACTCAAAACAGAGGCAGCCTTCATATTTTAATATAAATAAAATAAAATAAAGAAATAAAAATAAATAAAATAAAAGTTCAAATTTCATTGAACAGTGGAGACAGTTTCCAAGTGCATCAAAAGTAACGATTCATCTTCATCTATATCTCAGGTCAAAGATATAAAATTAAGTTATGAATGTCAGGCAAATGTTGGTTCAGGAAGCCCGAAAAATAGTAAATATTGTTAAAACGTATTGTATAAATATAAATTTGAAGAAAATCCTTTTAAAATATAATAGAAAAAAAAAAAAAAAAAAACAGCTTTTTTTTAGTCTCTGAAAAATAATTTGCTTATACTGGTCATAATACTCTTTTGTTTATTATTGCCTTGTTGCAAGTCTGAACTTGAATGTAATTTAAAGCGACCACACTTTCATTGAGAAAAAACGTGACAAATGGGATGAAATGAGAATTACAATTTAGTTATATATATTTTATTGTATACATTCATTATACTTGTACAAAAATGTATTTATTATTAATTATTGGTAACTATTAAAATATATTTGCCAAAAAATAATAATTTGAACATCATGATTTTTAATAAAATTAAATTTTCTATTTTAAAAAATTATGATTTTCTTTTACGGTCATATTTTTGATCCGAGTGAATACTTTGCAATAGATTCGGATCATTTATTAAAATGTCGTGAAATATTTCACGTGAATTGGTCAAATTATATTTTACACTTATTATAGATTTTAAAGTTTTAATGTTCAACTGCATTTTTTCAGTTGTCCATATTTTATTGATACTAGAAAAACACGTTCTGTTGCTGCATTTGTTCCTGGAAGGGAGCGCGAATTCTACAATTTTCAAAATAATTTGATCAGGAATATTATTCTGTTTAAAATGAAGGAATAACTCGGTCCATTTTTTATCTGTTTCCACATTTGCAGACAACCAACATTTAATTTTTTCATCTGTAACATATCTTTTTACCAATGACACCTCATCAAAAAGATCATTTCCGCATAATGGTTACTAATATATTCAAAAGATTTTTGCACATATTCCCATAAAATCTCATTTTTTAATGTTACCCAATGAAAATTTTTAATATCTTCGAATTGAACTGTCCATTCTTCAAGATATTCCAAGCAGTTATCATAAAATTTTTTGACATGTTTCAGAAAATCAGGTCGTTTAATGGCAACTTTTTCTTCCAACCTACTGATGTCTTTTCGAATATAATTAAAGGAATGTAATAGTTATCAATTCTTACTCGTAATTTTGTTTTTAAGTCATTGATTTCATTTGACACTTCCGTAATTGAAATTTTGTCCCCTTCCATAATTTTCACAGCATTCTGAAATAATGTAGCTTGGTTGTGGATGAACTGAAGCCAAATTCGCGACATTTTCAAAAAAGAGCTGCAATATTCTTGGACATTTTTCTTGTAATAAAAAGTATTATTTTAATGGTTCGTATATTTTTAAAATATTTTCTACAGCTGGTAAAAGACCTGTTTTGCTGTAACCAAGAATTCTTTTATATTCGATTTCTGCGCTTTCACAAAAATCCTTCAAACTTTCAATACGTACAGTATATATATAAAAATACGAATAAATTTTTGCAATAATATTTTCAACATCAACTGGAAGTAAGTCAGATGCTGTTTGAACAGTATTATGTAGAATGTGCACTGCACAACCTACTCCAAATAATTTTTTGGTTCAAATGTTCGTCAAGTTTCGTAAAAACGTTATTGATGCCTCTTCTAGCTTTTCCACCAAAATTTGCGTTAGTGTTATCCGCATAATAGGCAATAATTTTATTTTTCAAATTATTCTTTTTTTAAAATAGTACTAATTGAATCAAAAATTATTTGTGAAGTTTCACCCGGCAATGAAACAAAATCTAATATTCTAATCTTAATTCCTGTTTCTGGATCAAAAAATCTAACAATTGTGGGAAATAATTTAAATCTTTGTGGTTGGAAGCATCAGAATATATGGATATAAATGCGCATTTTTCTAATTCTTTCTGAAATTGTGAAAACGAATATGGTGAAAAAACATTACAAATAATTGCTTCGGTTTTTGTCCTTGCACATACAAATTTTTTGTCGTATAATGTTTTGATCATTTGCGACGTACAATCCATTGATCTGAAACTTTGGTTGTGGTTTATGGCGTGGAAAGCAAATAGCCCTTCCGCTAATGCTAGCTATTTTTCCATGTTGCCACTGCGAAAAAACATCCATTTTAGACGAGGAAGCGGCATTATTCAAAAATCTTTTGTGCGTCTTTGTCGCTAGATGTTTAGTAATATCGTTTTTCCACTAAGTGAGACCGAAATACCATATAGTCTATTTTGGTTTTTTTAATAAATGAAAATTCTCTGCTTAGCTCTTCATTAAATTTGCATTCTCTTTTTCTACTCATCTTTTATTCTGTGGTTAAATACTAGAAATAAATAAAAAATTTACTACAAAGGCTAAAAAAGAGTATTAAATTTTACGTTATTGACCGCTACGTTGTGGCGACTATTGCTCTACCTTGGTCAATCAAATAATGAGTCAAACCAAACGTCAAATTGAAAACAACAAACCGCGCTGTCTAACGGCAGTCCACACTGTCTGCACTTATCTGAAATAAGTCGAGACGTAACAACAATGATCGAACACTACCGAGTAAATATAACTCGGTACATTGCCTAATTTAGTTTACTCTGCATGCATTTTATGTGGGTTTTTTTTTTATGTATTTTTTATTTTTTTACATTCACCATGGTACTTAATAAATAATAGGTAATATATTTTTACAGTACATTTAAAATAAGAAATGCAGATATTTTCTAAAAAGCGGGACATTTTTAATAATCGGCGGGACGCGGGACAGTCCACCAAAAAAAGGACTGTCCCGCCAAAATCGGGACGTGTGGTCACTTTAATGTAATTGATCATTTCGTTTTGTTTATGACTCGTAGTAGGATGTTAGTGGTAAAATATAATTTGTGCAAATTAAAATAAATAAATAGATTATTATTTCAAAATCTTTACCATATCACATTTAATCTGATATATTAATAACAAAATGAGAAAAAGATAAATTTAGTAGTAAATGTAAGTTTTAACTCTTTGGTTTTTCTCTAAATGTGCCTCAATAAATAGCTTTTTAATTTTGTACTAGTATTTTTTTAGATTTGCTGAATTTATTCATTTTTAATTTGTGCACTTAAGAAATTAATTATGCATGTTTAAATTTTAAAATCTAGATGTTACTTAAAAACAGAATTGACAGCTATTATTTATACTATATCCTGTTTTCCAACAAATACAGCCTTATGTTACAAAAGTTGACTTGCAACATGGTATTTTCTTCGATTTTTTTGTGATCAATTCAAAAGAGTTCTTGTATGCATGCCTTAATGTAAAGTAAGTTGAAAATTTTATCATTCACTTTTATAAATTTAACAATAGAAAAAACATAACATTCTTCGGAAAAAAAAAATTTATTTAAGAAAACTTAATTTTAATTTCCTTCAAATCAACGAGATACAAAATTCATCAAGTGAATATATATATAAAAAAAGGATTCAATAAACTTAGGCACTAAATTTAAAAGTAACAATTTTTAATAAATTTTATTCAAATACAACAAAAAAAAAAAAAAAAAAAACTTAAGTATATTGCATAAACAGAAATTATTTAACAATGGGGTGAATAGGAAAAATATAAAGTGATTCTTCAACCAATATAATTTGAATAATTACAACATTATTTTAACAGATAAAAAAAGCATTTCAAACTTAGTAAATAATTACTACATTAATAAAAAAATTCCTTAGCACAAATTAACATTTTACCACAAAAAAATTTGTTAGGAAAATTTAGTTATTACACTAAATTTCTGAAAATTGTTCTATACAAAATTTTAACCAGACAATAATGCAAACAAATATACAATTAGTTACAAACTAATAAAGAAAAATTATTAACCAACATGCAAGGAAGAAAATTTTAAATCTAGATTTTATCACAGGTATTCAATATTTTGTTGCAGAAACTAAATTATGTAACTAGAAAAAATTATCATTTTAAAATCTACTAGACGCCTTCAGTAACCAACTGTCTGTCCTTTAAATTTATGGAAATCATTATTTATATAAACATTTGAAATGAAAATAAATGAATTGATGATAAGGTATCAATTTTCTTCTTTGATGCAAGCTAAAGCTTGATATTTCAATTAAGTTAGATTAAAATAGTTGATTTAGCATAAAGGTTAAGAATACAGTTAAACTTGTTAATTTGATCTTAAGGATTAAGTACTAAGCTGTCAAAAATAATTTAATTACCTATATTTTAAAAATTTTCAGAGAAATTTTTTTTTTTTTAGTTTCATCCGAGAGGATACATGCTGAGACTGGTTGCAAAAACATTGCATAGACTACCCACTGCTTTTTGAAAGTAATTCACATTGGCAGAGCTGTATTGTCCATAAATCATACACGATCTTTAAATTTACCTCCTCATGTTTCAAGTAAAACAGGTGCTTAGGTCTTTTATGCCAGGGGTGATAGCACACTAAAAGTTTTTGAAAAACTAAAAAAATTTCTGAAAGTAAGATGAAGCTTAATCTATATACATCTCCTAACGCCTAAAAAAGACTGTGACAATACTCCGATTTAAAAAAAAACAAACTAACTTAATCTTTTTCAATAATATAGTTCAAGAATTTTTAATTAAGAAGCTCAAGTATAGAACAGAAGATAAAAGTTTGTAAATCATAATAACAAATAGAATACATCTGTACCATGTTAATCCAATCGAATTGGGCTTAGGCTGGAACGTAAATATCAACCTAAAGTATGAAACTTCGAAATAATTAAGGGTTATTTTTTTAAAACTAAGTTTTTCTTTTAAAAAAAAAGTGTCAGTAATATATTTGCAAACAGCAGCTCAAAATTTTGGGAACTAACAGCATAAAATTTTCAGACCACAAAAACCTGTATTAAAATCAAAGCCCTCGCAAATAGTTACCGGTCACAGTATTATCCTCTGTTACAGATGATAATGAAATGTAGGTTTTCTCCCTAACTATTTATAAAAATATCTGTAATTAAAGTTTACATATGACCACTACCTTTAGCTTGAGTAATTTGTTTTTAAAAATACAACTATTTATTTTTCAAATAATTTTATATTTTAAAAATATCGAATTGTATCAATGATATCTAATTGAAATTTATTTTCATAGCATTTTCTTAAATTAACTCAAAAAATAAGTCTTAATTACATATTTGGGAAAAAAAAATATGAACCAGGACTTTTAGGCACGGTGTGCATTTTGGTGTAGTAAAATAGAACACAAGTCCTGCCAGGTTTGTCATATGTTTTTTAAAGACTGAAATAGCGGCAATATTTCTTTCATTTATTTTTTTAAATTAAAAAGTTTTTTGTAATATGGCTATTTTCATAACATTGCAATCTGAACAATAACAATGCTATTCATCCAAACCAATAAAAACTTGTTTCTTATTATTACATAGAAAAGGAGATTTAAATATGTATTTTAGTTCGCAATAAATCATTTTCATAATAAATCTGGGAGGAGGGAAGATGAAATAACAAGCAATCTAAAAAAATTTTTATACTGCAAAACAAACTTAGAATCTGACTGCCATTTTGTGCATAAGTTACAAGATGTGATGTATTTTAATTCATAAAAGAAGAAAATAATAATAAATACTTAGTCAACAATATACTCATGTAAATAAAAAAAGACCTAAATATAGAAGTTATATAAAATAATCTAAGCTTTTAATTTCTATTTAGATTTTAATAATATAGTTAACATGACATCATGTTGTGGATAACTACCTAAAAAATAAGACACTTGTCAGTCAATCAATCAAACTTTGAAGGAAAAAAAAGTGCCAATTATTTAGTTAGAGTTTAATAGACTACTTATTTATTTCCAATTATTTTAAATAGAGGTAAGGTTTGGTGGAAAATCTAAATGACATTTAAAACAAAAGTTTTACATTAATTTTTAAATATTCGTGTAAAATGGTTTGTACCAATATGATAATAATAATAATAAAGAAATACTTCCCTTTTAATCAGACACAGAAATTGTTTTTTAAGATGAAAACATTACTTACAGAAATGCAATTTTAGAGCAACTTTGTGTAAGATCTGATATTAGAATATTATACAATCTGTGTAAAAAATAATAGTTAGCCTGCTAAATTTGTTCATGGAATTAATTTTAAAAATAACGAAAATCTTGTTATGAAAATGTCTGACGTGGCATTGAAAAGAGTCAACTATCTGTACAACACACACAAAGTTTAGCTTAAGCAAAGTTAGTAAGTTTTTAAAAGCTAATTTTAAGTTTTTAGTAATATTAAAAGCAAACTTTTTAACCACAAATTAAAAAAAATTTAGACAAAAATTTTTCAGATACAAATTTGTTTTCAAGAAAAACAAAGAAATCGCCTTACTTATAAATTACTTTCTTTTTACTAAAAAAGTCTTATATTTATTCCATAAAAAAATACTCCAAGTGTACTTATTATGTCTTGTATCATTAATAAAATTCTTGCAAGCAAAATGGATTACAAATATTAGTTTATGAGCTAGACATTTTTCCAAGATTCTTTTTTTATATTTATATGCACCATTTTAAATAGCTAACAAAATGAAAACATTTGCAGGGGTCTGTCTAGGTTTCTCTGAGAGGTACCTATTTTGTGAAAATTTAGACATAATTTGTGAAAATTAAAAATTATACTGAAAAATCAACACAAAAAATATAGTAAAGCAAGAAAATATTTTCAAAAATTGTCACTAATAATTTATTTTCAAAAATTGTCAAAAATCATTTTTGACTTTTAAATTTTCATATATTTTTACCTATATATTCAAAAACAATTTGGCTATTGTAAAATTTTGGGCTTAAATTGTATCCAAATTTAAAAATTCATAAAAATCATTGTTCAAATGTTGACTTCCTGCAAAGTTTACAGAGGCTTGCTTCAAAAGCATTTTGTAAAACTATGGTTTTTCCTAAAGCTGAATTTGTGAAGGTACCACTAAACAGTAGTCAATTTGCCCTGGATAGACCCCTGATTTGCATCATTAAAGTCAATAATTCTTTAAATTAAAAAAAAAAAAATAATAATAAATAAATAGAAAAATGAATGAGCAAATAACAAAACAGAAAATAGGCAAAATATTTTAAATCCCATAAAAAACTTTTCTGATTTTAACCCAAAAATTATATCTGAAACAAGTGCTATAAATATGTATTAAAACTCACACTGAAAACTGCCTGCAAGAAAATTTTTAAGTTTTATAGTTAAATAGATCTTTAGATAGTTCATATTTATATGCAAAATATATATGTACATAAAACAGTAATATATAATATTATAAATATTAAAACTCATAGTGACTAATAACAGATCACATTAATGCAAGTGTATTCCAGGAAATATATCATTTAATTTTCTTTTTCTTTGGAGGACCATGCATATCAGTAAAAGAAGCTAATGTGAAAGGAACAATACCTTTATAATTCAGATTATACTTTTTAACAGCTCTTGCAGCCAGACATTTTAGGTTCAACTGGTGTTGCGTTTTTAAAATAATTTCAGCAACACCCGTCAAAACTGCATCAAACGGAGATTCACCATTATTATTCACACGATCAATATGAGACCCTGCATCGAGAAGCTTTGTAATTATAGAATGCAATGTCATAAAATCCGTGATAGGTTTTTGATAAGCAACTATAATGTGCAGAGGCGTATTTCCTGCTTTATCAACAGCATCAACATCAGCACCACACTGTATGAGCATTCTTGCAGTTGATGCACACGGGAACTTACAAACATATTTAGTGTGAAACTCATCAACAATGGTATCAACGTTAACAGCTAAATGTAACAATGTAGAACCATCAGTTGTAGTTAAGTTTAGTTGGTTGATTTCATAAACTAGTTTGAATATTTTAAATTCTTCATCAGAAGACAAATTTTTCATAAGTTTAGTGGTAATAACTAATAAGTAAAGGGTAGTATAAATGTCGTCCTCCAATTCTTCAAGAACACAATCTGGGGATCCTTCTGTACTTGAATTCAATAATTTACTATTCCGCTTTAGTTCTGCAAGCGTGATTTCAAGCACAGGATAAATTTTGCTAAATTGCACTTCTTCACCTATATGTATCATTTGTGCAAATACTTGAGCAAATCTTAGAAGATCTTTTCTTACAGATACATTGTGTCTATACCTCAAATTCAAGGCATGCAGCCAGAGATCGACACACCTATCAAAACGACCGACATCTGCAAATAAGGCACCTCGGAAAACTATGGGATGAGGAACTTCGTGGTTATTGGAGCCTAATATTCTTTCCCGAATAACCAATGATTCCATGTGAAGAGCGTTGCTATTATTTTTTATAGCTTCTAATTCAGTTAAAGTTTGGCATTCGATATGATTGTCATAAGCTGCTATAGGACGTGATAAGACCTTAGGGCTATATAAGTCAGGATGATTTTCCCTTTCTGATAAAGCCCAGTGCATATAGTAATAAGCTTTTTCCAAGCTATAGAAGTCTTTGTCATTAGCAAAAGAAGCACCTAAGAGTTCAAGCGCTTCAACTGCTTCCTGTTTATCACACCATGATTTTTTAATGAAATATTCAACCACTTCAGCTTTAGTCCTTTCAGCAGCTTGAAGCAAGGGAGTCAGCCCCATTTTATTCTTAGTAATTTTTGCTCCATGTTTCAAAAGTTTTTTCACAATGTCAACATGTCCGTGATCAGCAGCAAAATGGAGAGCTGTTGCACCACATTGTGTTCGAGCATCAGGATCTGCATCTTTAGTCAAGAGGTACGTTACAACATCAAGGCGACCACGGTAGGCAGCGAGCATCAGGCAGGTGTTGTCGTATTTGTTTGCCATATGTATGTCGGCCCCTTTATCAACCAGATATTGGATGACATCTAATCTTCCATCAAAACACGCAGCTCGTAAGGGAGTTGATTTTGATTTCGTGGCGTGATTAACATCAGCACCATGAGACAGCAAATATTTCACGACATTGAAATGTCCAGCTGATGCAGCACACCATAAAGCAGTAGCTCCTTCAATAACATAACCATCAATCTGTACAGTTCCATCCTGCTCAATGTCGGGATGAAAGCGATGTAACATCATCCTTATTACATTTATATGGCCATTAAGAGCAGCTATTAACAAAGGAGTGCATTTTTGACCTTCATCTTCAACAGCCTCATTTAAATAATGTAGCACTGAACTCTGAGGTACTACATTAGAAAGCAATGCATACAACGTAATTGACATGCCATCTCGTGCAGCATAATAAACTCGACGTCTAAGGGAGTCTTTACTCTCTGCCATAGCTATCATCCATGGCAATGTTATCCTCACAAAATTTGTATTATTTCATGTAAATTAGCGACACGTAGTATAAAATGATCGTGAAGTGAACAAAGTAAATAAAAATTGATACACAAAGGAAAATAATAACTTAATGTGTTTCCTCCAGGAAGACTGTTTAAATTATGAGAGATTTTATGCAACACGCATGTAAGAGTAGCAGAAGCAAATTTCTCTGTAACAGAAATAAAAATAAATAACAAATACATTGGATTAGTTACGGCTATGGATAATTTACTTGAAACAGCTGACGTGATTTAGAATTTTAGTTGCCATTAAGATCAAAAAATGATTTTTTCCAACTTTTTTTATAAAATCTAGTTTTTTAAGGAGTTTGACAAGTTTTAGAAATACATCAGTAGATTTTGAGTGTAATTTTTAATCATGATACTCTCAAACAATATTTCAAATATTATATTTTTTATTTCGTGAAGTTTGTGAAAATATTAATGCAATTTTTAAAAGGCATACTTTTAGTTTCGGATTGTGGCAATGATTGTTTTTGATCGCTTATGGTCCCCGGATGTGTGATGATCGTCAATTTTGACTTTTCAAGGGGATTGAGTGTTTTAATTAATCTATCTTTATTATTATTTACTGTAGTCTTTTTATAAAACATTTATAATTTTGATTAGGGTGATACAAATTATCTTAGCATTAATGGTAATGCAGGCAAGGAAACTTCCAAGACTCAGCGATGGGTATTAGCATTCTAATTATTTCCCTGATAATAATAAAATAAAGACAATGAAAATCAAAATTTAGGTTTTGATATAGAACTAAAATGCATTTTTTATCCAATAAAGAAACACTCAATGATCATACCCTTTGTAACATTTATTTTTATGTGTTTATTAAATGACGCGTTCGCGTATGGTAAAATCGTTATTGACAGGCAGCCGTTGTAAAAATTCTGTTGAATAATTAGGAGATCCATAATATTTCTGAGCTTTAATTACATTAATTTTATTTGAATAACATTTCTGATTTATTTTAATCGAGTTAGGCCTTATTAATGTGTTTGATGTTTACAATACATAATCGATACCGTAACAATGGACAGCTTATGTAAAATTTGCATTGACCGAACCATAGATTGGTTGTGACACGTAATTGTGGTGAATTTATTTCAAATTCCTGAAAGTGTCCCATAAAATAATTTGTTTTAAATGCCTAATCGTTACTCGAATATAGTGTAGGCTTAGCTATAGTGTATGCTACACTCTATTTAAAACCTACAGCTGAATTCAGTTTAAAAGTAAACAAACAAGAAAATCTAATCGATTTCGCTTAGTTTATAGAATCGCATTTTACCATCGATTATATAGTAGCAAATTTTGTTTCGTATTTTGGACTTAAGATTAATGTTTTATATTGACCATATTGAGAGTTAATTTTCACCAATTAATGTATTTGCTGATATCAGCACAAAAATCATTAAGTCAATTCACAAGCTAACATTGCTCCTTCTAGGACAATTAGGTGTGCTAAATAAGCCTGGCAGTGGCAAGCTGAATTCAAAATTAGGTTGTTAAAAAGTACTTTAGCTGTACTGAATATTTACCTAAATGTGACTTTAAAAAATATTCAGGCTATGAACCTATAGAGTATTTTAATGTGAGGAGTATAGTGTCATCTTTTGAAAGTAATTCTAAATCAAGTTTACATTTTGTGAAGATCGATAAAATTAATTTCAACATCTTGAGACTGAAAAAGATATTCTATTGTAAAATTTAAATTATACAGATACATATAAATAAAAGACAAGATTAATAATGTTTAGTTTAATAACATTAATTTTATGACCACTGATATAATGTTATTTAAACTGGCTAGAGTTTCCCTTGGATTGGGAACTGTACTTATAGCTTATGTTGCATATGAAATTTCCCATTTTTCTTTTCATTTTCCTGCTTATTTCTTCTTATTAAAAAGTCTAAACTTTTTAAATCATTTTTGCATAAAAATTTCCCAAAATAAGAGGGGTACCCCTTATTATGAATTTTTTACCTTTAAATTAGGGGATAGGCAATGTTATTTATATTGTCTGTTAATTTTCAGCCTTCTGATAAAATGCACCTTATCAAAGCTAATTGTTTCATTGCATTGTTTCATAATACTCAAACTAGTTATTAGTTAACTTTTTTTTCTCATTGAATTAATGATAATTGATGATCTGGAATGGTTAAAGTTTTTCAGGGCTTGTAACATCTTTATTATGCTTAATATTTCTTACATGTATTAAGGCAGTGTTTCCCAAAGTGTGGTACGTGTACCCCCAGGGGCACGGGAACAATTTAGCGGGGGTACGCGTTCTTATGCAAAAGATCTTGCAACAACAAAAATTTCAAAAAAATTTTCTTTAAAAACAAAGCTAGATATGAAAATCTACGATTACGTATTTTTCTATTGGTTATTTTTTGCAGAGTTAACAGTTAATAAATAGTGGTGTGAACAGCCAGTTGTGATTTTTAACTTTTGTGCAATTTCTTTATCACAGCGGCTGTTATCATCACAGCAAAAACAATATCATCCTTCTCACTAACGCAAATAAACTTATTAACAAAACTTAGTACCAAAAAAGAAATATATATTTTTAAAAAAAATACATTCATTTATTTATTAGTGGTACACATCGTTACGAAAAATTTAAAAAAGGGTACACATAAATATTAAGTTTGGGAAACACTGTATTAAGGGATATGTCTTGTTAAGAGAAAGCTGTATTTGACAAAAAATTGTGTAAACAGTTTCTAATTTCACACTAAAAAATGAAACTTTAAAAATATCTTTTTTCAAATATTAAGTTCGATTTCGTTATAAAAAGTTGCACCATTCTTCTTCATTTATTCAGTAGACACAAGAAAAGTAAAATTGTGCCTTTTAAAATTTTTTCTTGATAAATTATTTTTTTATAGTTCTTGGTTTAATTTGTTTTCTCTTAATAACAATTTTATTGCATCATTTTTTTGATTACCTTTCAAGTCAAAAATTATATGGTCTTAATTTTTAGACTTTGCAACTAGATTATTTATTTAGTGTCATAATGATAATTAAAATCTTAAAAGTATTTTTCTTACTTGCTACAATTTTGCTAACAGTTATAAGTTTTTGAGGATCAGATAAACCTTATTGTTAAATTAATTTGCATTTATCCACTAATAAATTAATAGAAGTCTTTTAAAATTAAGAAAGATACCTATTTAAAGATATATTGTCTTGTGACAATTGGAATGTTGTTTTTTTCAAAAATTGAATAAATTTAGGTATTGCAAAATTAAAAAAATTTTAAGATTTATATACTTTGTTGACATCATTGTGTTCCTCTCCTTCCTCAAAGAAAAAAAAAGTATATTATTGTGTTAGGTTTACCAACATAAAGTTATAGAAATTAGCTAAAAATTTGTTTTTAAAGTTCAGCCTGAAAAGACAGAACTGTAAGTCGAAATGTACCTTCAGTTAAGTAAATATGATTTAAGTTACATTAATTAGATATTGAGTCCTTGACCCCAGAATAATTAGTTCAGCTGTTGCCTCATTTATTTCCTTTTTATTTTTCAGCCAGATTTATTTTAGAGCTCTGATTTTTATTACATTAGGTTGTATTCAAGTTAAATGCAGTATATCTATTTTTGTTCTGTTAAACCCTTTATATTCTCTTTGCCACTGTTATAACTAAATCTTGAAAATTTTTCAAATTGTAAGATTATAAGGTTAAACTTTGCTTTAACTAACTATAGTTACATTTAAAATTTTCATTATTTTAAAAATATGATAGTCTTTTAAACTTTTATAAACATATGTTAGCTGTAAAAAGTCTAGACAAAGCCATGTCTTAGATTTTTGTGAACCATATAAAATACATTACTATATGGGGGATCTCAGAGGAATTTTCCCTTTTTCACTAATGTGTTTATTAATTATTATTTAAATTATACTATGCTTCTGTAGCATTAAATTAGTAGCATTCTGTTGCTTTATGATTTTAGTTTTATTACTTGGCTCACTCCTATCTGTTGGATATTTTCTATATCGTGCCAAGTAAACAAACAGGCTCTTTCAAAAGAGAGTTGCATTAGTAAGCAAATAATAATGTAAAATTCAGACTTGCTAATGTGTAGACTGGAATTAATAAGTCTTGTCTATTTGTGTTTTGACACGTTAGTTAAATAGCTGTATTGCTCATATTTTTTTTATTTCAATACTAAATTTAAAATATTATTTTGTTTTTTTATCTCTAAAAGATAGTTGTTTTTAATTTTTTGTGCAATAATTAACAAATGCACAATACTTCCAAAATATTAAGACATCAGGGATTTTTAAATTTAAGCTCTATTGTCTAAAAGTTGTCCTTATTAGTCCTTCTTAACTACATGCTGAATATTTTATGAGTTCCTGAACAGCATTTAATGTGCACAAATAATATTATTTTCATATTTTATCAAGGAAGAAAAAACTTATCTTAAATTTTTTTTTTTACTACTTAGATTTTAAAAATGTCTATTTTTGTAAATATGCTAAGATATTAACTTCCACTTATTTTACTATTACTTATTTCTCTTGAAAACTATTGTTTACCATTATATATTACTTACTTTATATAAACGAAAGGATTCTTAGCAATTTTTTAAAAATTTATTTTAAACTAAAAATATATTATGCATACTAATGAATGGTAGAATTTTTCTTATAATTTTATGTCTTATAAGTAAATTCTCTTATTCTCACACGTAACTTTTGATTCTGGTCAAGTGATGACGTTTCAATTATGCAAAAATTGTGTCAATATCTAACTACACAGTTTGTATCCATTACTTTCTTTGCACATATCTGTCAATGCCACTTCTTACTTAGTTTTATTTATTTTTTTAAGAAATCAGTTGCCATTAATCATTTATCATTTGCCATTAAATTTAAATCTCGGAAGTATCTGAATTTCAATTATTTTAATTGAATAGTAGGAGGTTCATTCAGTGGACCTCCCTATATTCATTTCTCTAAAATGTGTTATTGATACTATTTTTTCCAGGTATTTTGACAGAAACCAAAGCCATTCTTATGAGGTAAGATATTAATTAAATATTTTTAAACATAATAAAAAAAATTTTTTTAAGATTATTTATAAAATTTAAACTAGTGAGGTTAACAATTGTTAATTTAAAAACAGATCTAAGTAAAGAATTTAGATATTAACTTGCTATTTTGGCATAGTTCTTTTTATACAAATGTTGAAAACTTATCCACCAGAAGTAAAATTTGCTATTTAATTTGAACCTGAAGTAAAATATGACATTTTATAATTATAGTATTTTATGATATAAGGATTATATCTGTACCAGTGTATCAAACATCTAATCGGCATTTATACAAGTAATATTACTCATATTTTAACTAATATATTGTATGTGAGTCAAACATTAAATATAGGGGAACCTGAAATAAATAGACTTTTCAGCTTCTTTTTTTTTTATCTGGCTAAAAAATTTAACCATATTTTTTTTAAAAAAAAAAGATAAATCATTTACTGGGGTAGCTTGGTCTTACCACATAGTTAACCACATATGTTAGTAATGTTAAACCACATGTCAAAAATATATTCAGAAACAATTTTAAAGAGTAAATTTTATCCAATACAGTAATTGCATTATATTTGTTAGCATTTAAAATTAAAAATTCATTTTTCAAGATTAAAAGATTAACAAAATACATGTTTTTGAATATAAGAAAAGCACTCAGTTATTTATTTAATTTTATCAATGAAAAATTTTAGTATACTAATTGATTTTGCATAATGAAAAATAACAAAATTGTTTAAAATAATTTATAGCCAGTTAAATTTCTGAAAAGGCTTATCAAGCAATAACTATGCAATGAAAAGCCTGAAATTTCTTGAATGAGATTGATAAATAATAAGAATTATATCTTTATACATTGTTTCTTTATATCCATTTGTTAGATATAGAAAAATGTTTTTATTACTGTTCTACACAAATTTACATCAGATGCTATCTCAAACTCTTATGCCTGTAAAAAGTATGTTTTTAATCATAACTTTGTTAAAAAAAAGTTAGTTTTTTTTAAAAAAATTTAATACACAGTAAATTTTCTTATATAGTTTTTGTGAGTGTCGGTACAAAATAATTAAAAAACAATATTTCTGGCAAATTTTATTATTTAATATGAATAAAGCTAGTTTAATGCAGTGTTTGCTGGTTTAAACCAATGTAACTGGTTTAAACTTAACCAAGCTTGACTTTTTTTTTAAAAAAAAGAAAGAAAAAATCATTTAAATTACTTCATTGTCTGCTGCTTATAAATGTTTTTACTTTAAATCTAATCAAATTAAAAAATAGTAAATTTTACCATAAAAATCTTTATAATCTTGAACTTAATTGCCAATGTGAGTCTGTTGCTTTAAATGAAAATACATGATATGTAATTGTTAAATATTTACTTATTATTGCTCTTCTGCAAAAATGTATTTGTAAAATAGATTAATGTGAGTAAATTTAAAATTAAGTCATAAGGTCTCTGAAAATATATCAAGAAAATACTGAAAATACTCAGACCATAACCAACTACATGCTCTGATGGTTTATTTAAATTATTTAAAAAATACAGTTTTAGAACAAGTTAAGATGAAAAGATGTTCTAATACAATCAAAAGCAAAATGGAAAGAGGTTCTTTACAGACTTTTAGATTTTACTTTTAGAATTTTTTCAGTTTTCCATTGTAAATATAAAAAAAATTTATATGTATGTAGTGTATTTTTAAATTATTCTAATATTTTCAAAATGCAATGTTCATATAAAAGAGCAAATTTAAAAATATTGTAAATTCTCAAAACTCATTTAAAACATCATCAATATAAAACATTTAATTCTGCATTATTTATAAGAACTGTTATGCTTTAAAAGCTTTATTGTGTTATAATAAAACTCAAAACAAAAAGCTTATTCTATGTTATTAAATCATTAGTACTTAAACATACCTTTTCTTAATTTTACCTATGCATATAGCACTTTTTTAATCCTTTTGGTCATTCCATTATTCAGAATATTTTTTAATTGAAAAAATACATTACCTTACATTTTTCATGCTGCCTTAATTGGAAAAGAAAGGACATGATCATTTTGTTAAATAATATAAAATTAATGTTGTAAATTTAATACTGTAAATTAATGATAATTCACATGCACTCTCAGATTAAGGAGAACTTGTTCTTTTACATTCGTCACTAATTTATTAATTTGATATTAAATTTTTATTCACATGTTAAGTTGAAATGTAAAGTAATGAATAAGCATGTTCAAAATCTTCAGTTATCCTTTTTTTTTTTTATCATTTTAGTATGTTTATGGAAGTAAAATTGGTGTTATTTTTAATTATTTATTGACAAAATTAATCATTGGAAAAAATTTCTTTATACTTTATGAAAGCTTAATTAATTTTAATTTAGAATATTAACTATCACTTAAAGTTCTGTTTAAAATGAACCAAAAAAAAAACTAGTTATTATTATTTTTTTTTTATAAGAAAAACAACTTTTTTTCGAATTCTGTTTTAATGTAATTTTTTTTGTAAATAAAATGAATATTTTTAAACAAAATAAATTTAAAGTAATTTTTATGAAATATTTGTTAGCTTTTTATTTTGTTGTTATTCATTTCAGGCTTGTGTAACTTGAGTTTTTAAAAAAAGTATTATTGAAAGACTTCTCTACTTCTGAAAAAATAAATATTTAAATAATTATCAATAAGAGTATATCTGTATGAGAAAATTTTAACTGTATAACCCTAAAATTACTAGAGTAATACTTATAAATAAGTTTCTCTAAATTACTTTGATCCAACTTACCCAGGTTTTGGTGAACCAACGTACCCACATGTTCTCGGTTTCACACAAGATCATAAAGATAATTTCTCTTATTTTCTTCTGAACTTAAAATATTTCCAAGTAGTTATTAAATTAGAGATATAATATTGTAAATTAATTGCAATTTATTGTTCTATTCTTTAAGAAACAAATTTTCAAAGGTAAAGTAGTAGAGTTCAAAGGATTACATAACAGTGCTAAAATCTAAACTAAAGATGAAAATAAAAATATCTCGTTTTATTATTATTTTTTCACCTATCATTATAATTATTATTTCACTTAAGATTTTTTTCATAATGTTTGAAGTACTTCTAGTGAATATGTTAATAAAATATTCACTAACTTTGAAATATAGACTAATATATGTTAACAAATGGTTTTTTGAAACTTTAAAGTTGCTATAGCAAAGTCTTTTTAATTTCAGAAAGATATTTTAAAATTGTAATAAGTATTTATGCCAAAAATTCCTTACATAAAATATAAAATGAAACTTTGTATTTAAAGTTTACATTACTTAAAGTGCAGATTCCTCAAAATCTTTTCTTATTTTACTGTATTAAAATTTAAGTATTTTTTTTTTCCTCCTTTTTTTATTGGCAATGCTTTTGATAAATTTCCTTATTTGTTGTAATTTGAATTTTGTGCAGCTGTTAGACTTTCAAATATACTATTAATTTGCTAACTGTAATAGAACAAAGTATTTTCATTTCAGTTATATCAAAACTACAATAATAAAAGGAAACATGAATATAAAGAGAAAATTATTTTCTTCTGATTAAAACTGTAAAATCAACATAAAATAATTATTGTTAATTATATTAATTACTACATAAATATATATTTATGTGCCTTTTATATTTTAATTTAATGTTTTAAGTATATTATTTATTTTTATTTTTTTAAAAATGAAGCATCATGTTTTTTTTGAGTACCATCCTAGATTTTTATAGTTTTAACAAATTTTTGTCATGTAACCTTATTTATTATTAACATTCATAAAATCTGTGTTTTGTTATAGTATAGTTTTTTAAAATGATTGAGTTTCATGTTTTACAATATTATCATTAAGTAAAACATGAATGCTTAAATCGTTTTATAACTGATATATAAGGTCTGTAACCCTTTTAGGTTAGCTGTATTAATTATTTTATTAAATGTATTCATTATTAAAATTTTAACTTTCATGTCAGTTTTGATATTTTTCTAAATAAACTTTTCTAAAAAATAAAGCTGAAGTTAGTAATAAGTCCTTAAAATTATCTCAAAATAATCTTCTATTATAATATTTGTTTATGTTCCTACTTAAAAGAAATTCTATTTAAAAATAACTTTTAATCAGGATTTGTGCAATTTCAAATCATATAACTGTACACTTGGTTAGGTTGTTTAATAGCACTTTCCTAAAAATTAAAATCAGATTATCTAATTGCTCATTTCATATTTATTTATTTTCAGAATTGGTTGGTTTAAACCAACCACAGTTTAAATCAAATGTTTTTCCTAAACATTCTCCCTCTTTTTTTCCCCTTTTTTAAAAAAAAAAAAAAAAATCTCTTATATTATTTTCTTTTTTTAATTTTCTATTTATTCAGTTTGAATGTAACAAAATGAAGGGAGGGGGAATGAAGTTTTCTCGCATTTATAACATTATAAGTTTATTTTCCAATGATAATTGATTTTACTTTAAATAAACATTCTTCAAAAATACCTCTGTAAGTAATGTCCCTTAAACGAGCTTAAAACAAAATAGAGCATCACTAAATCCATGCTGTGTTAGTTCTTAAAATTAGTTAAAGAATGTAATGATTAAAAAAGATTAAAGTTTCTTAAACTTTTATTTTTATATACTTGTTAATGCTACTGTCAAAAGTATAAATGGGAATGAAGAGCTTTTCATGAATTTTATATTTTCAGCTTAATTTAAAAAAAAATTTTATTGTATATGCAGTATGCTTATATTCATAATATATTTTCAAAAGACATTTTTTATACTATATTTTTTAAAAAAACCGTTTATGAAAAATATTTAAAATTTATATAAAACATTTTAAAATTATTTTTCTTACTATAGCTGCAATACCAATAAGAATATTGTTCTATTTAAATCTCCCTTATGTTAAAATAAATGACAAAAAGTAATTCATTCTTTAGTACTTTTTCTATTAAAAATAATTAGTACTAAAATATATATATACTATTTTTATTTCATTTTATGTGTGCAGCCTATTTGTCAACTTCATTCCTTTTCATCATGCTATTAATTTTTTTTTTTTTTAACTGAGAAGATATATTATCTCGAATATCTCATGTTCCTTTATGTTAAATTTTGTATTGATTTAATAAATTAAAAAAAGTTTTTTAATTTTATATCAATAAAATGATATTGCTTAAAATTGTTTACAACTTAATGACATTATTATAAATAATGCTGAATTATGGCGTTTTTATTTAAACTGACAATTTCGCAATAAACTAACACACATTACTAAAATAACATTTAGACATTAAATACTTATTTGCGTGTCAAGTGGCCTTGTAAGTTATTCTTTTCTGACATTTTTGCATATTTATGGAACAAAAATGAATATTTTATAATTCTTTATTCAAAATATTAATAGTTAAAAAAGATTTCTCTGAAATGCTTTTTATTGGTTTAATTACTTTTAATTTGGGAATTAAAATATTATTTAGATATTTGTTTTAAATAAACTGGCTTAAACTTACCCGTTAAAAAAAACGTTTTTGAATTCTAGGTATAGGTAGACTTGCCATAATTTATGTGATAGGCAATTGAACAATTGTAATTTGTTTTGATATAATCCACTTTTTAATTAATGGACTTAATTTTGTCAACAGTTAGATTCTTGTCTTTTTAAAAGTTATATAGCAATATTATCTCGAAATTGAGAAAGTTTCCATTTTGAAGTTTTGTTTTTAGATTTACCAATTAATTTGTTGATTATAGAACCCTGACCTTGTGCAAAACATTATGTTCTTGCAAAGTGTTTTGCCCACATAAAAAAGCACCTATCAATGGAACATTAAAATGTTTAATGTAGATTTCAAAGTTTTGATTTCCTACCTAAATAATTTATTTGACTGTTAACTAAACAATATCATTTATTTTAAAACATTCACTATTTAATAAGTAAATTAAATTTTTATTATTATGTAAAATCTTGCATTTTAAAAGTTCTATAGCATTATCTCCTGTAATTTTATTTGGATAGATTTTTATATAAATCTGTTGATTAAATAACTTGATCTAGTTAAAAGAACTGTATTCTTGCGATGTTTGGTCTGGGAACTGATTTTGTTGAATTAAGTCATTGATAAATTTCCTAATCAAAATTAATAGTTTGAAATAAATTTTATTCACCTTTCAGAACACGGGTAAATTTCCTAAACCAAATGATAGATCTAATGAAAAGGTTAAAAGTTCACCCCTTACAAGTAATAGTGATGTATCCGGTAGAAATGATGTACTAGAAAACAGAAGTAGTCCTCGTTATCATCGTACCAGCTCTCAACGAAAAGACAAAGACCATCATGAAGGTTAGTTAGCTTCTCTTCTTTTTTTAAAAATTTTATTTCTATAATTGATTTGAATTTTTTATGATACTTCCATAGATACATTATTATTCAAAATCTCAACATCACTAATTAAAATTTTCGATGTGGATATATAAGCAGTTAAACTTAATGAACAGAAAAAATTTTTTTAGCAATGTTTCTCTCATTTAATAATGTCTTACTGTTATTTATTCAAATATTTCTGTCAATGCTCAATTTTTCTTCTTCTTAATTTTCAATATCCATCTGGAAAGTATTTTGTAAGTTCTTCTAGACTTTTGAAACTATGATCCGGTCCTTATTCTACGGGACTTCTGAACTTTGGGGTCCTTTTTAATCATTATCCTACATTTGATTTAATTATGTCAAGTCTGATAAAAAATTGCAATGCCTGTTACTGTATGTATATATATAGCACAATAAATAAATACAAAGAGGATAAAAAGAGAAAAATGAAAAGAGTTTTATTTATCACGCATAAGCTGCAAGTATATAGAACTCATAAAATAAGTTCAAAAAGTAGAGAAAACATGGAAAAAATTACAGAAAAATAAAAAGAGACAAACAAAATTATTTATAAAAAAAAATGTTTTTAGTAAAAATCTGGGGAGAAAATATGTAATCTCTTCATCAGCTCACACGATTATGTCGGCCAAAAGAAGTGCTTTCTAATATTGTATCAATGTAGCCAAAGCAAATTATATCAATTCAATTTTGTAAGGAGGACTAAAAAAAAAATTTTTTTTTTTAATTAAAATAGAACACACTAATAAATAAATATCATGTAAAAAAACAGAAAATAAAATGTTAAAAAATAACAGATCAAAACACAAAACGAAATCTATAAAGCGAGTAGCGAATTCAAACAAACTTGCATATATGAGAAAATTTTCAGGAATGATTTAAAATATTTTTGTAATAAAATTGCCAGATTTTATATTTATTTTTTTATAAACTGTGTTTATTCTATAAGCTTCAAAATTAAATTGATCAATTTAATAGCATTAAGAGGATATGTAACTAAGTAATAATTTTTTATGTTTGTGCGATTTACATTCGGCACCAACAGTTTAATTTGAACCTATTATCTGATATAATGAAATCAATAGATTTTTTTTTATAGAATATGATGTACTATATTTTAAATACAAATTTAGCAATTTTAAATTTAATTTATAGTTTATAAATGTAATTGTTCAAAAAAAAAAAAAAAATGAAGTTTTTTTCTTTAACAGAACTGCCTAAATTATATTCTATTTAAAATTGTTTATTATATACAAAATGACAGTCAAATTATTATGAAAATAGAATTGTACCAGATTTAAATAAATGAGATTCTTATTTTAAGAAATTTATTTTAACCTTAGTACTAAATTTCATTCAATATGAACGATTTTTTTTTAAAAATAAGGCGAATATTTTTATGATCTCATGTAAGATAAAACTGATGTGACTCTATTAATAAACTATATATTTTCTTTTTACAAAATTTTTCAAAAAATAACTATAATTGTAGTCCAACAATATTATAGATTCTTTAAAATTTTAATTATAAGTAGGATCATGATGGTGTCTTAATGAATGATGATCTTAATGATGCGACTCTTAATGAACTCTATATTCAATTAATTCAATATGGTGATTCTCCATTTGTTATGCAGATTAATGCTTCTATCTGTAATTTATTTATATTTATGAGTTATTAGATCTACATGTTGAACTTTTGTATTGTGAAATTAATTTTCTTATAAAATGTATAATATTTGATATGTCTTTCTATCAAAAAGTAAGTTTTATTGTTCATTAAATAAAAAGTTATTTATTTTTGATGAAATATTGCTGTTAATAGCAGCATAATTTAGCTTTTAATTTTCCCTATAAAAGTTAAGGATATTAGTTTCTTAAATTGAAGAGGAAGCATGTAATTATGAACAGTAAGTAGTTTTTTCATCTTAAGTAATTAGCTAACTACTGAAATTTTTTTGTTATTAAATTTTAAAACTATTTTTCTCACTACTAAAACTGCAATGTTAGTATTGTTTTAAATGAGTTCTCCAATTTTTTTTAGTTGCTGAAAAATTTGAGAACTCTTAACAAAATTTACATGGCTCATATGATTTAAAGTATAAGACTTATTTCATACATTTAATGCATGCTTCACTTTTGGATAGCTATGGAACAAAAACTGTAAAAGTAAATGGTTAAGCTTTATTTATTTTAATTGTAAAAGCAGAAAATTATACCACTATCTTTTCCATAACATACATTCTTTTAGAGAATTTAAATTATTATAGACCCCTGAGTGTTGCTTAGTTTATTTATCATTTTGATGGTCATCAAATGGAATTATACCATGAAATATTAATAAAATCTGAAAGTTTTAAAATAATTTTTAAACAATATTTCAGATTCCAATAAGTCTCCTATTGTGAGAAATGAATCTAAATTAAATAAAGATTTGAAGTCTCAGTCTTCCTCTGAAAGAGAAGGTTCATCTGAAAGGTACCACAGCAATCATGATAGGAATGCTAATGAGGTAATAATTAAAATTTAAAAAATTCTTTTTTCTTGAATGTTTCTAAACTTTATATATCAGTTTGATAAATCTTGTTTTGGAAATATAAGTAGTTACAGAAAGGGTGCTTATTTTCGTCTTTTAAGAAGTGCTTAATTTCCCCTTTTCCAAAATGTTTTTTCTTTTTCTTTACCATGTCTATTTTTGCCATGAATTACACAAAAAGTGGAATTTTCATATTGTTTCTTTTAACATTTTCACTATTCATTCAACCATAATCCATTTTTGCATACCATGTAAAGAGCTAATTATTTTATATGTTTTATGAAATACTTGCGAATCCGCATGTGCATACACTGAACTGCATTCGGTTGGAAGGGTTCTTGCACTCTTATGTTATTTTTGAGTGCTTAAAAGGTACTTATTGAAAAATGTGCTATGCACCCTGTAATAAGGAAGTAATAGATTCTCATACTTTCTAACTCTTTCGGCAGAAGACTTCCAAATTTCAGACCCATTTTACGATCTTCCATTTGGAAAAAAAACTCCACTTTATTGAAAATTGTTTAAATGTTTTTCTTCTTATACCATTTTGTTTATTCTATATCCCGATGCATAATTATCTTTTTCAAACCCCCAAAATTCTACGAAAATTAGGGTGTCAACTTATACACCAGTAATAAATTTGGACATTCGTTGATCGTGAAATATCGATGCATTATAAACATTAGGATAGATATTAATAACTCTATCCCATCAGAAGGACTTCATTAAGTTATTATTTTTATAGTTCATTGGCACTAAATAAGCACGATTAAAAAATGAATTTTATAAAAAAGCAACCTAATTTTCCAATTAGGTAGAAATAATTCTTGGTAAAATTTAAATTCATTGAAGGGAGTTTCTATATAACAAATCTTTTTTTGTTGAATATCCTGTGGGAAATTATTAAAGAAAAATAATAAAATACATTGTTAAAGAAATTTTTAAAGTGCTTCAAATGTGAAAATTTATGTGGTGCATAAAATCTTCCTATTTTGGTGAAATCTTCCTGTGTTTTAATTTCAATTTTCCTATTTCATTATTTCTGAAATTTGTAGTTACGGATTCTTCACCATAGACATTTGTGACATGGTATTAGTTGATAATATTTGAGTTTCATTAACTACCTATTCATTATTCTTTTTATTAATTTCAGTTTTTAAAAGTGCTTTTAATGGTCGTAATTATGTCACACCCTATAAATAGTTGGGTGTATTATCTTTCGAGATGGACTCATCTTCCCTCAAAAATATTTTAACATTAAACTAATCCTTTTTAAATTAAAATTGGAAGTGTCTACTGTATTCTTCACAGGGAAGTATGTTTTATATTAGCTGATATTATTTCGAAGGAAAACTAAATAATCTGAAACTTTGAAAGTAAAACTGAAACAATTTTATATTTTATTAATACTTTAATTTACAATAAAATAAGTTTGAAAATCTATATTGTTTAAATTTAAAAACTGTATTGGTTAAAAAAATATCGGATTTATCTAGTATAGTGTTAATTGCTATCTTTTTAAATTTTTTCTTGTGACTTATGTTTTTAAAAAGCAACAGTGAACTGGCAACTAAAAATTTATATGAAGGTTTAAATTATAAATTTTAGACCCTTTAAACGCACATGCACACTAAATCTCTAAGAATAATATATTTAAAGCCAGTGTATTTAATCTGTTTAAATTTTTATATTTGCTTTTTATTTACCTTTATGTTCCTGAAATGGTTTGTATGTACTTATTTTCTTCATCTTATAAAAGTTTATTTAATTCTAAGCTGGCATCACGTTTTTGTAAGATGAAATGATTAACTTAAGTTAATGATCTTATAAGTTTATGAAATAACTGTCATTTTTTTAAAATCATAAACTGAAGCAGATTGTTAAGGAAGACACATTGTTTAAGATCCTTAATTTCATTTCTTTCATTATTTGTTCTTTTTATGATCTGGTTCTGACAATTTCCCTCATATTTGCATGCAAGTAAATGATTTTGAATGATGAGATAGATTTTTTTAGAGTTTATCAACTGTGATTATCATATCCAGAAACAAATATTCATTTAAAAAGTATGCATATCACTGAAATATATAACATATTATTTATTTATTTATTTTTTTTCAGGATGCTGAAAAAAGACTTCCAGTCGTCGATTGGTCCGAACATATAAGTTCTTCAGGGAAAAAATATTATTATAATTGTAAAACAGAAGTTTCTCAATGGGAAAAACCTAAAGAATTGATTGAATGGGAAAGGTATGTATAATATTAATTTGATTTCTCATTTGTTTGATTATTCGTACATTTTAACTTGTAGTATTTCTATGAATGTGTTGTCTTTTGAATTGTTAATTAGAGTTGAAACAATTGCAGATAGAAAGTCATACCTGCCAAGTCTCCTATTTTTTTAACAAAGACTCCTGTATTTTACGACTATCTCCTGTTTACCTGTATATTCTCAAGTTTCTTCGTATCTGTTGAAGAACTTTTTAAAAATAAATATTTGGCGATAAAATATCCGCTGATGGCGAAAATACTTCTCTTATTCCTCAACAGATGGTGCTATTTACAGTTCTGCAGTATGTTGAGTGTTTATAGTTTAAGTAATTATAAATAATGGTTTAAAAAAGTCTTCTTTAGATTGAGATTTATATACATATTTTTTACTTAGCTTAATGTAAGTGCTTATATTATTTCCAATTTTGAATTTCTATTCTTGACTTACATGATTATACCTGATGTATCAAAACTTAACTTGTAGCCTAAAAAATGTCGCTAGCAAAATCTCCATTATTTTATTTCTCTAATGTTGGCAGATATGGAAAGTGGTTATTTGTTTGTTGTATTTTAAATTTAATTTCTTTTTCACAATTTAATAAAATAAAATGAAACTATAATTTTCTGTGCTTACTTCTTGGTAATTGAAAATGATTTCTTTGATTTTTTTTTAAGTAGTTTTTAATGACTTATGTAAGTTTAATAACCATGTTTAACTTTTTTGTTAATATACTACTTTAAATTACTAGGCTTGATATATAGCTACATTGTTATTCTATGAAAAACTTATGTAAAGTTCTCTCATCATATTTTTGATTTCAGACATCAAAATTTAAGCAGGCTTCAGTATGATACAACCTCACGTCCCAAAGAAAGGGGTCATGAACGACTTGGTGGTGCTGGAGGTAGTAAAAGTAAGTTATGACTACGTAATAATTAGAGGGCGTGTTTGTCTCTCCTCTGAAATATTTAGACTAGTGTCCTCAAATTCGAACAGTGGGTTTTAAGGGGAAGTTTATTCCAATTTTGAGAATCATTTGAATATTTTCTTTAGTTCATTCTGGAGTTATTAATATTTAATTTTGAAATGAATTAATATTAGGAGGAAAAATTAATATTTCATTTAGATTTGGCATTACTAATTAAATTGCTGACGCTTTCTCTTTTAATTATTTTAAAGAAAATATCAGTTATGTTTACTAACTTCTATTTCAATTTGATCAAATTTATTGCATGATCGTCAATAAATTTTTATTTGTTGTGTGAAGTAAGCTCAAGGATCAACATGGATTGTTTGAGAGGGCTCTGTCATGAATTAGTATTTTAATTATCAGAAATCACATGTTTATTTTGTTGATCATTGCACTTGAAACTTATTTCTATAAAACTAAATTAAGTCATTGGAATAAACAAACTATTTGCTAAAGAACAAGATTTATGGGAGAAATTGCTCGAGTTGGCCGTGATCAGTGTTATCATTTTTAGTGCCGAACAATACACAATACTAAGCATAGTTAACTTTATTTTGATGAGTTGAAGATCTATAATGATGTTTCCGTAATTTTATAATGTAAAGTGTCTGGAAAGGGCAACAAATTATAATAAAAGAAATTATAATTATTTTATTGCCTTTTACCAAGAATGGGTATTATATAAAAAATTTTAAAAGAACATATTTTTGCAATTTTGTACTCGAGAGCAAAATTTATGAGGTAAATAGCTTGATTGTGATAAATTCTGTCATTCTTTTGATGTCTTTTAAAGATACAAGGAATTTAAAAATCACTTAAAATAGCAGGGAATATTGATTTTTTCCCTCCTACAAACTGTGAAAATGCAGGGAATTTTATTTCTTGTTTTAGTCTTTTAAAAAATGGTGACCACTCAAAGCGTAATCTATGGGATAATTTAAGTATGTTCAGCTGATCCTTTTTTTTTCCTAAGTAATTCCTAATGTTTCTAAGTTAAAACTAATAAATATAGTTACCCCAATATAGCTCACACAAGAGTACAGTAATTGTTGTGTTTCCTCTTAATATAATGTGTACAGAGAAAATACAGGGAATTTTTTTTTCTCCAGATTTGAGTGGCAACCCTGAGATATTATTTTAATAATAATTATAAATATCACATGATTTAATTTTAAAATATTACTTCAATTTACTTAAAATTAAGATTCCTGTATCTTTAATAGATTGTGTTAACTTTTCAGATGCTCATTCCCAAGAATCACTAGATAATTCGATTGATAATAGTGATTCTCACTCATCAAGAACAGAGTCTGCTTCTCATAACAGACTGCAAAACTCTGCTAGCCATTCCTCTTCAACAAATTCGTGCCCTAATGCTCAGGTTTCCCATTTACCATCTCCATCGGAAGTAACACTCGCAAACCTGCCAAAAGTAATCTCAGAACTTTCTGGAACCAAAGGCTTTCCTGATCTGAAGGGATTACCACCTCAAGAAGGTAAATAATTTAGATTTTTCTCTATTTCAAATTGAACAAGAATTTTTTTACAATAGATATTCAGTTCAATGTCATTTTATTTACTAAAACTATCATTTTTTTTCTAAAAATTAAATGTATAAATATTTATTATTTTTTGAAAAATCTTTCTACTTAAATAGTCTTTTTGTAATGCCTTTATTATAGTGTTGATTTATGTTTCTACGAGGGTTGTCCATAAAATAAGGTTCCCAAAGAGCTACGGACGCTAGAAACGCTGTTAGGCGGGATTTGGCGAGACTGGCGTGTAGCTAAGCTCCTTTTCTCCCAGTTCCCTCCCCGGCGAGCTGTCTACAACGTTCATTCATGTCTTGGTAGCCGTGAAAGATGGAGCTTCCATTTGTTTCTCATGCCAGGCACGAATTATGCTCTGTGATTCGTTTTTTGTGTGCAAAAAACGTTCCTCCGGTGGACATTCATTCCCAACTTTGTGAGGTGTACGGGGAAAAGTGTATCAGTGTGTAACATGTGCGCAAATGGTGCAGAGAATTCAAAGACATGCGTACAGACGTCCATGACGAACAACGTTCTGGCCGCCCATCGTTTTCGGACTAAGCGATTGCGAAAGTGGAAGCAGAAATGCTGAAAGATCGAAGTGTGACAAATCGGGACCTCAGCGAGATGATCCCTGATGTCAGCAAGTCCTGCATTTACAACATTTTGAGAGACTGCTTAGGATATGCCAAGGTTTGTGCAAGGTGGGTCCCGAAAATGCTAACGGATGACAGCAAACGGCAACGTGTGGAAGCGGCCCTCGAATTTTTTCATGCCTACGAAAGCGATGGCGAGGAAGTTTTGGATTCTACTGTCACTGGGGACAAGACCTGGGTCCACTACATGACACCGGAAGCAAAAGAGCAATCCCGTCAGTGGAAACATCCAGGCTCGCCGAAGAAGTTTAAACAAATTCTGTGTGCCGGTAAAGTGATGGCGAGTGTCTTTTGGGACAGGAAAGGACTATTGTGCGAATTCCTGCCTACCGGCACAACAATTAATGCGGATCGCTACTGTCAGATGTTGAAGAACCTTCCACGTGATTCAAAACAAGAGGAGAGGCATGCTCACAAATGGAGTGCGTCTCCACCAGGACAACGCTAGTCCGCACACCGCCCATGTCACAACTGATCTCATCAACAGATTTGCATGAAATACTGTCACACACACCCCCTTACAGCCTAGACTTACCCCCAGTGATTACCATCTCTTCCCTGAATTAAAGAAACACTTGGGAGGGACGCATTTCACAACCGATGAATTGCTGAAAGAAGAGGTTTTAAGCTATCTTTGTGGCGCGGCGGCAGAGGTCTACGACTCAGGCATAAAGAAGATGGTACACCGCATGCAAAAATGCATTGATCTAAACGGCGATTATATCGAAAAATAGAGGGAAGTCTAAGCTTTCCAAACATGTATTATTCAATGCCAATAAACATATTTTTCATAGTGAGAATTCGTTGGGAACCTTATTTTATGGACAACCCTCATATTCTTTGTTGAGATATAGTAAAAAATTTTTATAATATATTTTAATAAAAAATTAAAACACCTCAACAAACATCATCAAGCTCTCATAGTATTTGTTGCAGGGACCCTACCATGAGCTCCCTGGAATGAAGTTCCATGGGGGAATGACGTCACGTAAAACGGGAAATTCTTTTTCCTCGCCATGAGCCTCCTGGAAACTGTTTCTTAGCAAGAGACTCAACCGGTTTTCTTTCTAGCCGGTATATATTGCCCAGAATCCTCATTCTTGGGGGGGAATGATGTATTTTTGAGGACTAAATATGATATTTTGCCAATGAATGTCTAAATTATTTTCTATTTCATAAAAGAAGATAACAAAATTTCTAAAAGATAAACGTGCCCGAGCAATTTTCAAGACGATAATTAAAAAAGAGAAATATTTTGTTTCATTAGTATGTGTGAACAAAAAGATACTTTTAGACTTAAGTAAGAAATTATGGCAAACTAAATATAATTATGCTCTCATTATATGATAATTGTTACCATTTCTATGTTATATTACTTGGCCAATACCTTTTTTTGAAGTTCCAATCCTTTCTTTTTTTAATTTTCTTTCGATGAACTTATAATTCACCAGTATTTAACTTCATTCCAAATGATGGTTCTTTATGCTATACCCACATGGCAGCATATTCAAAAGAATTTGTTACAGGCATGTATTATAAACAGGGTGGCCACCCACCTGGAAAACCTTGAAAACCTGGAATTATCAGGGAATTTTTTTATACTGGAAAAAACCTGGAAAAATCAGGGAAATTTGGATAGAAACCTGGAAAAATCAGGGAATTTTTAAGAAAAGCTGGAAATTTTTCTGCAATATTTTTTTCAATTTCACTAATTGAAATTATTTACTAATTTTCTTAATTTAAATTATTTTATCCATTTTACCCCCATTTTTTAGACTGAAATGTATTGCCAAACAGTTGAAATATCATTAACTTAACAATACTTTGCTTGCATCAAAATTTGCTCCATTGTAACCCTGTTATACAGAATGCCACATAAATTTCTCCCATGGTTGCTAAACGATTGTAGAAACTTTTGACTTCTTCGGAGACTATGGGACTGCAATTTAGGAAAGGCAAAGATTGTGGTGGAGGTGGAAGAAGGGGTTAGGATATTCGCTTCTATTTTTAATTTCTATGTTCGACACCATGGAATTACCCAATTGTAAAAACAAGAACATTGACTAATCTAAACTAAGAAACCATGTGGTTAGATTGAAACTCTTTAAATATTCTAATAAGAAAAAAAATATTTTTGTATAGAATATGCAACAAGAAATTTGACAATTTTGCCTTTACGAATACTGGATATCTCTTAAAATAATAATGCTAATTCAGAACAAACAACATTATTTAAACATTTGACTTTGATATAATTTTCTTTAAACCAATATCCAATGTATTTTATAAAGAGCAATGTTTGGATTAAATACAGTATAAAATGGCTCTATATTGAAATGTAAATAAATATAAAAATTTATTGATGTATAATCACATGGAATTATTTTCTTTTACTTAATGAAAATATTTTAAACAGTACTTATCCAAGGGTCACTCTGTATTTGCTATTTGGTACATTTTGTGCAAAAACTACTTAACTATTTAAAAAAAAATTTATTCATTAAAAACAACATATTCTACAATACTAAACGTATTATTTTCTCCACATCTATTCAATATGATATATTGAGAATAACATTTTAAATAAAATACTTCATAATATTGACACTTTTTTAGTACCCACTTACAATTAATGATAAAAAAAATTACACGCTAACCTGGAAATTTTAAGATTTTTACTGGAAAACCTGGAAAAATCAGGGAAATTTGAAATCTGATTTGAGTGGCCACCCTGTATAAAGTAAACAATTTATTTATAATAAGAGATGCGAAAAGGAATTATGGGAAAAGTAAATAGAATAAAAACGTTTCGAAAAATATTTATGAAATATGTGCATATTTCTTCTTTTACTCATTTTAAAAAATTTTATTCTCATTCTTCCATTAAAATATATAATATGAAAACAGTGGAAGTAGTTCCTTGAACTATAATTTTTTAAGTATTTCATACGTGAAATGATTTTACTAATCACGAAAAAAAATTTTACACAAATTTATAAATTAATATCTTGTGAACATATTTATTTAACTATTAGTAAAAACAGTTACTTTCATAATGTAACAAATAAACCAAAGTAATAAGCAAAGTAGTAACTTTAGTCATATTGTTACAAATTTAATTGAAAACTAATGAACTTTTCTGAAATTAAGTTAATTAATTAAGAGACCAATAGGTAAACATTATTTTTTTGCTCGATAAAATTTTATTTCTTACTGTTAATTAATTTTGATTTAAAAACTAGTATAATTAGTAATCTATCCATGTGCAGTACTCAGGCTCGGAATTTTGAATCTTAATTCATTAAAATATCGGCATTCTTTTTAGAGTTGTACTTTGTAAAAAATATTTAAAACAAATAATGAGACGTATTAAAGGATATATCAGAAATATTTATTTTGAAAAAATGGTTTTATTCTATGAATTATGCATGATAAATATGATAGTTTTTAATTAAAAATATAATATGTATAATAACTTAAAGAATATTTCAAAGTATTCGTAATTCATATATTTTTAGTCTAATGAAGAAAAAATAACACTTTAAAGAAAAACAATAAATAATCAAAAATATTATCTAAATAGCATAAGCTCATTTCGTAAACTTATAATGTTATTAACTCATCCAGTTTCGTTTTAATCATGCTAATGTTGCCACACTTAAAAAGAAAATCTTAAGTAAATTGTGTGATTGGTTATCGTGGTTGGTTATCGATTATTGGTGTGAAGAGTTATCGTGGAATATTTTATTCCGAGCGAGTGTTCATGGTACGGTATTGAACGTTCATGGAACCAAACTTTCCCGGTTTCACTTTCCAGCTGACAATCTCCATTCCATTCCGGGTGCTAGGTGGTGCTAGGGCCCCAGATATGGAATTATCAAGGATGAGATTTTTCCACTTTTTTCACTTTAGTCTCTCAAATTTCAACCTTTTTATCGAAAATTCCGATTCTTTAAAATTTGTATTTTTTTTTTTTTTTTTTTTTTTTTTTAATAAATATTCTGCTTTTTAAGAAATTTAGCCATTGAAATAAAATAATTATATTTATTTCTGAAAATTCAAACTACATAGCTACCAACCTTTCCACATTTTGACTTATTTTAGCTATTTTCTCCGCTTTTATGCGCAGAAGATAAGATAGCTCGTATTTTCGTAAGTCAGACGAGGCTGCTTCAGGCAAGCCTTTTAGAAGTCCCAAGCCCGGAATATGCTAATATCTTGATTCGAGGACCGGGATAGCCTGGTCGGTAGGGCGTTGGGCCCATATCCAAAGGTCGTGGGTTCGATCCTCGCCGGCCGAAGACTCCCGTGTAGTAAATGGTGACTGATGCACGTTAAATCTGTCGAGTCTCAAAGTCCTCCATGTTCCCATAACAAATCAATACCTCTGGGGGTACTGATCCAGGAGTTTCCTTGTCTTCTGAATTGGTTCAAAATTACAAGGCTACGGAGTTGAACATTAGTAGTCGTAAACCCATGAAATTGGGTCGGCTGTTCAACGACGGTTATAAAATAAAATAAAATATCTTGATTCTCATTCACGCGATTTGAATATCGTACATTGCGATTCTTAGTTACGAGATTTAAAAATCTGATGTCGCGATTTATCTTTACGCGTTTTTAAAAAAACCTATGTAACGATTCGTATTCACACGAGTTTAAAATGCTATGCTGTGATTCGCTTGTGCGTTTATAATATTAAACATTGATTTTTGTATTTATACATGATTTAAAAATAAATCATTGGGATTTGCATTCGTAGTTAAAAGTTATCTCGATCTAAAAGTTATGAGTCGTGATTTGTGTTTATGCGATTTAAAAATTCTACATCGCAGTTTGTATTTTCTCATTTTCAAAATCGAATATCGATTTTCTCGTTCACATAATTTCAAAATCCATTATAGTGATTCATATTCACGCAATTTTAATATCCAAAATCGCACTTTTTATTCACTCGATTTTAAGATCAATTATCGCGATTCTTGTAAGAAGTTTTTTTTTTTCTTCTTTAATTAGTTACTATAAAGGTAATTGTTTTTCTATCGACGATTATTAGTATATGTAGGCATTATAACATCAGCGAAACTGCAAAAGAATATATTCAATATATTATATTCTGTGCTTCAAAGAAGAAAAAGTAGGATTTGTCTAAACTAATCACCAATCTGTTTGTGTCAGTTTTGCTATTACTACATAAATATATAAAAATTTTCCCAACTGGAGCACCCTTCATTCACAAGCTGCATTGAAAGCAATTTGACCTTGTAGAAGGAATTTTTTGCTTGTTTTGTGAAACATGAAGCATTTGCAGCAATCGGAAATTATACAAAAATAATAAAAAAGGATATAGTCAACATAAAAGATATAGCAAACAATAGCAATCACTTAAAAATTATAATTTTTTTTTTTTTTTTTTTTTTTTTTTTTTTTTTTTTTTTTTGGAAGAAGAATTAACTCAGCACCAAAATCCAAAATTTAAAAAATAATGTTGCTGTTATTTATGCTATAAAATGTAAAATTCCTATTAAATGGAAAATAATTATCTAAACAGTTGCTGATTATCATGTAATTTTTCAAACTAAAATTGCAATTTTTGTATGCTGAGGAGTTACTATATATTTCTACTTCACAGTTATTGTTATGTTTCACAGGGCTCTAGCTAGATTAGAATATAATATAAACATAGTGATTCCAATTGTAAAAGTTTCTTTTCTTTTCTAAATAATTCAAAAAGTTATGTTACTGATATATTTGCTATAAATCACGTAATAGTATTTATTAAAGGAAATGGAATATTAATGTATGTTCTCAGTAGTTTTAATTTGCAAAACCAGGCAGTTTATCAAGTAATAACTGTTTCTTATGTGAATTGAAGAAAATTATAATTTTCTAGCTTTATTTTTTCATTTGGCATACTTTTTACTAAATGTTAAGTATCAAAAAAATCATTCATATGCCAAATTAGTACACAGTTTTATGTCAACACATTGTTATTTATTATCTTAAATTCTCCGGAATTTATTATTAAACAATTGCTTGTGTGTAAAATTTACTCTCGTGGAAATTCAGCTATTTTGCCTTTTGCCCAATCTCATCCCTGAATTTTCAATTGGCATCACTTATTCTTTTTCATCAAAACCTCCTCACAGTAGAAACATTTAAAATAGAGTTTGGTACTTTTTGCTTGATAAACCTTGGTGTTTAGGATGATGAAAAAGGTATTTTATAAATTTTGCTCTACCTACAACATCAAAGATGAAAATAGCACTATGGTTAGAGCACTGCATATCTTTCTTCCTCTTTAACTTAAACAGCATGATTCTTGCAGTGAAACACTAGGGTGAAATGAAATCCCAAAGCTTAGCTTTATATATTGCTTAAACTGACAATATGTTGCTGCAGATGCATTTCATTTATGTCATTGAAATTATCTGCTTTCACAAGGCATAAAATATTTTCTTGGTCTGTACCTAGAGTTATCATTATTCATACTATATATATATTACACAGTTTTTGCATTCCTATCTTATAAATACCATTATATAAAATTTTATGTTTTCCTGAGTATCAAAGGATATTACATCAGCAATGTTCTTGTAATCTCCCTAAACTTATACAGTAGGTCGGGATAGCCTGGTTGGTAGGGCACTGGGCTCATGTCCAACAGTTGGTGGGTTCGATCCCCGCCGGCCAAAGTGAATAGTGTAGTAAATGGTGACTGATGCACGTTAAATTTAACAAATCGCAAAGTCCTCCATGTTCCCATAACAAATCAATACCTCTGAGGGTACTGATCCAGGAGTTTCCTTGTCTTCTGAATTGGTTAAAAATTACAAGGTTATGGAGTTGAACATTAGTAATCGTAAACTCAAAAATTGGGTCGGTTATTCAACGACCGATATAATATAAAAATATAAAATAAACTTATACAGTGAACTATGCATTGTTTGTTTGACTTTTATGTGTATATATAGAAAGAGAGAATATCAAGTTTTGTTTACTAGCTTATTTTTCTGTTAAATAATATATATGTGTGTGTATTGGTTTTCCAGAAAATGTGCACTCCCATAATATTGCTAAAAATTTATTTTGGTTTATAAAGGTTTTAAATATTATCCAATAATAAGATTTAAAATATCATTACTAAATCTTGTATATTAGGGATCATTTATCCATGATAAAATTTTATTTTGTGACTTTGTTTTGTAAATTTGGTATTTAAAAAGACAATTTTTATTTATAGCTTTGAGAACAATACAGCAGGCTCTTTTGTTAACTAAACAAGTTACTAATTTATCTCGGACCACAGGTAATATTGAAATTCATACTTGAATTGAATACTTCAAACGCATTGTAAAATTGATAACTTCATTTTATTTTGATTAGATTCCCATCATCAGGCAAAGTCATCTGTTTCTCCTGCACAGTCCCAAAATCAAGTGAATCATCATTCTGTATCTGTTCATTCAAATAGTTTACCAAGTAGTGCCACTCTTCAAGTCAATTCCACAAGTGGTGCTCATTTTCCCGATAGTAAAATAGACCTCGACAGGGAAAGAACCACACCAGATTCTGATAGTAGTACTCACTCAGTGAGGTAAGCATTGTATATTTTTTATTCATTCTTTGAGTTTGAATAAGATTTCAGCCTTATTGCATGGTCAATCAGCCTATTACAGGCCTTACCACTCTCTGGCTTTTGCGTCCAGAATACCTTAATTTATTATTTTTTATCCATACAAAATGGTGTAAAGTCAGTTGAAGAAAATTTAATGCATAGTATGTTGGCCAAATTAAAATTAGCTGTCTTAACCATTCCTCACATCAGTAAAACATGGGAGAGAATAATCAGCCACTTAACAAAAATTCGGACTCAGACAATTTTGTTCTTTGTGAACTAGGAAAACGAAGCAGAGAAATATTTTCATGTATCAGTCACACATGCTGTTAAAAATTAATTATTAATTGAAAACAAATGATATATTTTTTTGTTGTTTTGTTTATATGCTACGCTGCAGTCACAAAAAGTCTCAGGCTTTTTGAATTTCTGAGGTTAGCATATCTGTTATTATTTTTTTTATGTCTTGTTAACAAATTGTCTTTTAGTTTGTCTGCTTCTCAAATAGTTAAAATAATGAAGTGACTTTTCTGCATTTTAAGTTTTGATGAAATTTAAAAACTGTTCAGTTTTTCTTTGTATATACAACTTTTAATTAGTTTTTTCTTTTTTTTTCTTGAAAAAAAAAATTTTAAATTTTTTTTTGAAGGTGGTATTTTGTTTCTATACAATTCTTTGTTACATATCATACTAGATGGTGTTTTTCACCTATTTATCAACTTTAAAAAAAATAATAAATTGTGTCAATATCAATTATTTTGTTAATTTTCCCGTTCATATTGATGTATAGCATTCTTTTGTACAAATATATTCTATTATTTTTTGTAATTATGGCTAAATAATTTTTGGTATTTTTATTACAATATAACGACCTTACATTAAACCATTTTTGATCGGACAAATGTGGTTCATGTATGAAGCATTCTCTCTCATATCTAATATTGTTTAATATAATTTTAGACTTGAATTGTGATTGTGAAAGTTCACTTTTCTGATTAAATTAAATACAGTGACAATTCTTTTGTTACTGGGTTTATTTCTAAAATTTGTTTTTAAAGCTGAATATTACATTCTTTTCAGTAGCTGTAATGTATATAATAATAGTAAATGCATAGGTGCCAACTATTGAGATTTACAAATTTATCCGTAATTATCACGATTTTGTCAGAATTATTGTCTTGTGGTTGACTGATAAAAATTTACAGTTCTTGAGAATTTTCATAATAATCCATTAAAACTAAGCTCTTTTTTTATTTCATTAACTACCTAGAGTTTTGAAATATTGTTGGCAATCCCTTTGGCAGAATTTTTTTAAGCTTTCTCCAATAATTCTCTTTAGTACTTTAATACCTTTCTGAGAGACTTTTTTAATAGTAGCAAAAATATGTGTTACTAATTTAAAGTAACAGATAGCGCTTTTTTTTTTTTTTATTTTTTTTTTTTTTTTTTTTTTTTTTTAAAGCCTTCTTGTATAGAACAGTATATATATATATACATAATTATAAATGTAAGAATTTTTTTTAAATATAAATATAAAATTTTGCATATTCTAATATTATTGGCAATATTGTCCTGTTCTAATAAATATTTGTACAGTTAACCTTTTTTTAGATTTTTGCTATTTGGAAATTACTTTTATAATATCAATCTGAATTTCTAACTAAAGCCAATCATTGTGGATTTTTATTTATTTATTTTTTTATTAAATTTTTTTTAATATTAAGTAGGGAAAAAAATCACAAGCTATTTTTTTCCAACTCCGATATGCAAGAAAGGCATTTTTTTGAATATGATTCTGCAGAAAGGGGGGAGGGGAAACTATAGAAAAAAAAATATGTTAAAAAATTTTGCAGATTAAAAAACCCAAACTTCTTTGCTTCCCAAATAAAAATCAACTCTGTAATGTTCTGCGCCAATGTAGTCTTGTCGTCACGATTTTTCCATGGAGTTGGCATAGAATATTTATATACAAAATAAAAAACGAACACTTAAGTGTTTTTTTTTATTTAATTAGTAAATTTATGTTTAATGTTATTTATATTAGGCATATAACTAACCTATATAAAATTAAGTGGTAAAAACACCTTAAAATAGAAATAATTTAAATTTTGTTAACATTATATATATTATTGTACTTCTGATTGTAGATGGTTTGGAAAACTGGCACCTCTGTCAATGTATCTACTGAAATAGTTTGAAGTCTTTAATTATCTATGTTATCTATCTTACAAAAGTGAAATTGAACTATGAAAATTTTTTTCTCAATACATTTTCTAAGAACTAGATATCTTTAGTGAAATGTAGTACGATTTTAGTAAAATGTAGTACAATTTTAGTAAAATGTAGTTTTCCTTAGTAGTACGATGAAATTGTCATTAAGTGAAATATTGCTTTTTTGAATATTAGAAAAGGATTTTTAAATTATAAATTATTAGTTTTCAATGATGCTACAGCTAAAATAATTCTTCAAAACTACTTGTGTTTTATAATAATGAATCTCACTTTTTTTTTAAAAAGTAATTTACCTATATTTGATGTTTACATTAAGATCTTCTAAATAAATTTTTCATTTGTTTATTAATATAGTCGAATTGTTTGTTACAGGTTCAGTTTCATTTTTTAAATTTCTTTTTAAAGTCTTTTTTTTTTTTAATTTAGAATTATTTTGTTATTGCTTGTAAGATAACAATAAATTTAATTTTAGACATGAAAGTCCACCTAATAGTGTGAGCAGTTTGCAAAATTTAAACACAGCTGGGACGAGTTCATTAGCAACAGTGGCTTTGAGACCATCCGTACCTTCATTAACGCCATCATTAGCCAATTATTATAGAGAAGATTTAATATCTCATGTTGTGGGCTGGCAAGCAGATCATGCTGAAAGACAAGTAAAGTTATAATTTTTTTCCCCTTTTAATTGTATGCAAGAGGACTAAAAAAAAATAATTTTATCTATTCATAATGGAATTATTCTAAAATATTTTTAATGTTACAACTATATGTAGAAGAATTATATGTATTAGAAAGCATATTTTATGATTAATTATGGAAATAAATTCATGTAAACACAACTCATAAGAAAAACTTAAATCTTGGCCATAGTTAAATTCTCTCCCCCCCCCCCCCATGATTTAATAACAATTGCAGTTAGAAAAACTAAATACCAGAATGTTTATTTAAAAAAAAAATTCAATTAGATTTTCATTGTAAATTCAATTAGAATTTCATTTTAGCTTATTAAGTAATTTAAACAAGTGTTTCAGTTAAAAGTCATAAATCTAAGAATTATATTTATTGATAATAAATTGCTAAAATGCATACTAAATTCTTTATCTTAAGTCACTTTAAAGCTATTAAATATTTTTTCATATACTATACGGACAAAAAAGGGATTTATAGATTCTATTTGTTGTTCTTGGTATTTTGTCTATCTTTTGTTATATATGGATCCCTAACTTGAAGTGTTTTTAAATAAAAGTATATTACACCATTTGAATTAATTTTACTTTGAGTATTGAGTACATAATAATGTTTATATACTACAGCCACTTTTGATTTTTCTGCCATCAAGTTCTATATGCTTATACCACTAACTTCACATTTTTCAAATGCATTATGCTTAAAACATTAAAAATTAATTAAATTTTTTAAAAAAAATTTTGAAAAAAAAAAAAAAAAACAGTTTAACTGTTTTAGTCATTGGATGAAATCATTGACATCATGTAAATAGCTACTACTACAATTACTAAAATGTTATTTTATTATAATTTGACTTATTTAAATGGGATCAAGAAATGTGAAATCTGAGTATATGTTTGATAAAAACACAATGCATGTAATATTTATTTGTTATTTTTTTTTTCGCAATTTTATTTTGTTTGCATGTATATTTTTTCCTTTTATGTCTCAAAATTCCTTTTTTTAGGTATGATTCCTTAAATTTTATCGCCTACTTTTTTGTTTTAGGAAGATGCAGCATCCAAATTTGGGATGGGTAATGCGGAGAAGCAATCTATTCTCAATAATCCTAGTGAAATTATGGTTATTATTTATTTTATTCCATTCGTTCCATTTTGTTCAATAACTAGTTAAATTCTTTTGGATTAAATCCTTATTCACTTTAAAATATTATTCATTGACTTTTCATATTTTGACTTTCAATGACCTTTCATGTGTCAGTTTCTATTTTTAAAATCTACAAAGCTTTTGTTTTATGAAAAATCTACAAAATCTCTGGATTTTAAATTTAACTGTGTTTTGCCTCTAAATTGTTATTACCATTTTGTTTAATTATATTATTACTCAACTAATTATAATATAACAAACTTTATAAACAAAATAACAACTTGACAAACTAATCTAACTGTTCTTTGTAATTTTTAAATTATTAGATTTAGTTTTAAATTATTGGATTTAGACTTTTCTGTAAATAAGTATAACTTTATTTTCTTACTTCTACCAGCTTTATTCGAATGACTCGATTTCTTCTAAAGAAATTAAGAAAATTCAGACTTTAGTTTCTGAAGTACTAAAATACTCTGATTCTTCTCTTTTCACTGCTGATAAAAAAAATTCAGTATACTATAAATTATTTGGATTTGTATCTTAACAAATGCATGCATTTTAAATTATTATTTTCTTTGAAAAGCCTTGTTTTAATAGTTTACAATAATAAAATTTTATGTAATATTTTTATCAACTCATTCAGAATTCAATGTATAAAGTTGTGTTTATTTTTATATCATCCAATTATTTACAGGCAAATCGTTATTGGGAAGAAGCCCATAATATAGGAAGTATAAATTGTACACAGGTGTCCGCTGAATTAAAAATGGCTCGAGCGCTTGTAAGACTAGCTGAAATTCAAGCTACATTACAAGAGCAGAGGTAAATTATAATGACTTAGTGTTTGAATTCTTTCTAGTTAAGATTGGTCAAAATAATTTTTAGATCTGTAAATAGAAACAATAAATTTCTATGTTAAAGAGTCAAATTAGCTAATTTCTTTTTGCTTGACTAAAAAAGTATTTTTGACCGTATAATTTTTAGTAAAACTTTTATGTTTTAATTCCATTAAACTATATAAACCTCTCTTTTTCTTCTTTTTTTTAAAGAAAATTTAAAAACTTGTCTAGACTAATTGAAGGATAAAAATAGCTGAAGAAAAAACAATTTCTACTCATACAGTTAAATTACATAAGCTTTTATGTCAAAGTAATTTATTTTACTTCTTCTTAACATCAAAAATATTATCAGGTGCAGCTTTGCATTATACATCTTGAGATATAAAAAAGAAATAACAGATTAGTTTTTTTTTTTTTTTTTTTTTTTTTTTTTTTTGCTGATTATTTAAGATTTTATCAATTCTTGACCTTTTAAAATACAGGAAAGAAGCTTTGAAAATAAGAAGTTTAACTAAATATCTTTCATTTTTCCATCTATTGTTTTTATTTATCATTGTAAAAGGTATGGACCAAGCTGAAAAATTTTTTTTTGCTAAACTAAAGCTAGATTGCTCCTGCGACTAATTAAAAAAACTAAAGAAACCGATGCTTAATAAATACTTAAAGTATTAGCAATATGAATTGAAATTAAATGCTTTATTCTATTTACTAGATAAATCAAGGTGCATAGCAGTTTTAAAAAGTGCTTGTTTTGAATTTTTTTTTTTTTTTTAAAGCCCTTAAAGATGCTATTTCATTTGGGAGTTTTTTAAAAAGTGCTTTCTTTTCCCTTTTCACAACTGAGAGATTTTTTTAGCATGTCGATTTTTAACACGAATTATACAAAAAGTTGGGTTTTCACATTTCAATCAACCACAATACATTACGGCGTACCATCGGTCTGTAGCATCAATCATTTAACAAGCTTGATGGAATACTTGCAGGTTCGTCTATGCGTATACTAAGATAGGTTCAATTGAAAAGGGTGGGTTCTTGCAATCTTATGTGCAACTCTACTGCATTTTGCAAGAGATTTTTGATTTCAAGCTTCATTTTCCGCTCTTTGAATTTAAGCCGAAAAATTTCTCAAATTTTCGCTAATCACAGGATCTGACTAAACATCACCAATTTTTTTTTCTTTCTTAATAGCAAAATAAAATATTATTTCTCTTGTTAATTTCATCGCTGATGAAGTGCCATCGTCTTTGTCACTGGCAAGCAAATGGTCTTCTCGCGCTCTTCTATTTATTGATTAGTACAATAATCCTTTAACTTGACTTGGGAATCATTCATTATTTACATATTTTTATGTGGGGTTCCCAGAACAGTTAAGAACCACAAAGCTTAATTTTCTCAAAATTTCCACCTCTCCTTTATTCATTTAATTTAAATAAAGATAGGAATTAATTTTTAGATTATTTTTCTGAAAGACCGTCCACTATTTATATAAAAATTTTTTAACCTTTATTGTACTTAATAATTTTTTTTTCACTTTTTATTATTGTATTATTACTTTTAAAATTTTCAGTACTCTTAAGACATTTTTGTATAATCGTTTTACAAATAATAATTTACTTCTGTCGCAAATGTTTATCTTCAATACTCATTGTATTTACATTTCAAAATTATTTAAAATTTTTTAATAATTTCATTAAAGAAATACCAAATAACAAATTTTAACCAAAATTTATTAGAGGCTATTCACTAATTTACATTTGTAATATTAATATATTAAGTTTTTTTAGTTTGCTTTATCTTTATAAATTCGGTATGATTAATAATATTAATGTTGATAATGTTTTGTTGAATATGCTTTTTAACTTTTATTTAAATCTAAAAAATGCACTCTATAGCCTTTTTAAATAGTAGTTAAATCAATAAAAAATTTTTTTACATAATGAAGTTAAGTAATTAATAATTTTAAAAAATAAATTGAGCCTTTTAATATTGAATATCTTCAAAATTGTGTATAATTTTTTTTTATGGTGGCTAATATAATAATAAAAAAATGAGTTCTTTGACAGAAACTAGTTATTTTATCATCATCGTGTGAAAGTCTTTGAAAATTAATTTGTATTTTGTTAATATATATATGAAGGACTTTCAACAATAAGCAGAAAAATTTTTTATTAGTGTGTACATCTTAATTATGATATATTTTTTAAAGTGCTTACAAATATTTTTTGAGTGCTTAATTTTTGTTGAAAAATATGGCTTATGGCTATGCTCCCTCTAAATTTATCTAAACATATAATGATTGGAAAAAAACATACGTTTTCCATTATGTGAAGCATATTTTTTATTTTTAGGATATTATTTTTGAGACAGCAAACTAAAGAGCTAGAAGAATGGAGAAGTTTAAATAGTTTTATGGGAGATTCTTAGTAATAAAAGGTGAGTAATAGCTATACACTCACAATTTATATATTTAGCATTTATTTATTTTACTATGTTATTTTATTTTTTTAATCAGATATTATCTTTTACAAGCTTTCTTTCTTTTTTGTGAATTTTAAATAAAATTAAGTTATAGGTTTTTCTCTCTTTTAAAATTATTACCATATTGATTATTATGGCATTTACATTTATACCTTTTATAAGCCATAAAATAATGTGTTTGGAATATTGCATTTTTATCATTCATTTATATTTTTTATTTGTGATTGCTTATTAAGTGTGTGTTTTTTTCTTTTCTTCATCATTTAAATTTTCTATTAAAATTTCTTTTTATTTTGTTTTAAAAAATATTTGCTTAGATAGTGTTTACCTCAAAATATATTATTTGAAAGAGATATAAATAATATATATTATATTATTACTTTGTTTTAAATGTTTTATTCTTTACTAACAGCTTTTGGACACTAGCTTGGTCACTCTTCAAAATTATCTTTAGTATATAAATGTTAATGGTAATCAAGCCAAATTCATAGCACAACTGTATTTAAATATTCTAATTTTAAAACCCATTCTCCAATCCTAACATCTATTAATTAGTTTTAAACAAAATACAGTGAATCCTCCAGGAAAGACCACCTCTTCTTATGGCCAGTTTTGGGAGGCATAGAATATTTTCCATAGACTTTGTGATGAAGAAAACCTTTAGGATGGAGCATTAAAACATCTTCTAGCGACTGGGAAAACATCTACACCAAATGCGGAAAAGGTCAAATAAGGAAGCACAAAAAATTATCAAAAGAAATCAGTAGATTAAAATATATTAAAAATGTTTGTGTAAGGCTCTTATTTAAAGAGCTCTCTTTGATGATACAACCTCACATTGCATTCAGAGTGCCCTAAAGACGATGTTATCAATGATTTACTTTTAGAGCTGAAAGTTAAATAAATAAAAAAAGTTATATTTAGAAAAAACAAGTATTTCAAATAAACATGACTAATTTATATGATATAAAATTAAATGCAAACTTAAACGAAAAACATAATTGTTTATTTATTTAAAATAGCTTTATTATTCATAATTGGTAAATTTGTTTTTACACATAATTATATCAGTTGGGATATAATTCCAACATAAACCAACATATGTAGCATTTCCGCACCAAGTAAATGCCGCTGACTAAACTTAAATTAAAATCATGTACCTTTGATTACACTTTTAAAGTCATTGAAAGTAACCTCTAAGAACGACTAACCTCCATCAACGATCATTTTATGGAACAAAGAGTGGGTCGCTTCCAAGAGGTTTCACTGTAATAACCAAATTTTTTCATAGTCTAGCTGTTGCCTGTGCAGAAGTACTTTGATTTCAATTTTAACTATTTTATGAATTGTCCATCATATTGTTGTCATTAGGAATTGAATTTTAGTAATAATTTAAAATCAGTCCAATAGATTAGACAGATCATAGTAAGTATGTCTTATGATAGTCTATAACAGGGGTGGCCAAGCTCCTTGATAGTTGAGCCATTTTTCAAAATGTGAAATTTTTCGTGAGCCGCAATTAAATACGTATTTAAAAGGTATGCAAAAAAGGTATTAAAAATTTTTTTTTACAGAAATTATATTTATTGAAAACATATAAATGAAAGTACAAAATATGTGTATTGAATTCAAATATTAAAAATTAAACACTTTTATTCTACTTCTCTTGATAATTCTTTAAAATTTGGTTAATAAATGGTGACAACACTTTTCAGTAATTCTTTAAGATGCTGGTTAGTTAACACTGATCGGCTTTTGGATTTCACGAATTTTAAAGTGGAAGAAAATTATTCATTTAAGTACGTTTTTCCGAATCTTGAAATAATTCGACAAGCAGCCTTTTTAATTCAGGATACTTCGATTCTGGTACAAATTTCCAAAATTCAGTAATCGACGTCGACTTATATTTTAATTGTAGAGCTTGATCTTCTTGCATCTCTATTAATTCTAATTCTCCAGATGCTTTTTGGGTCATAATTATATTGGAAATGAAAAACTCACCTTGAATTATGTTAATTTCAAATGAATTCCGGAAAAAAATCGAGATACGATTTAAAATATTTCAAGTCTTGACATCTATTTTGGAATTCCGTCAATATTTCTTCTAGCTTACTTTTTCTTAGAAAAAAAATGGAATAAATTATTGGTAGATCGTGTTAATCGGTCTGGAGTTGGTCGATTACGGACAATTACACCACTGTTTATGTTCGTTCGTGCAGTTTACGATGAGCCATATCATTCTTAACTTGGACATAAATGAAATTTGTTACAATGTTGCACTTAGTCTTTCATATTTGTTGTCAGTAATTTAAAAGACATTCTAAAACACATACGGAACGGTAATAATTTTTTAATAGCCCAAAAATGAAAAGGGAACTCAGGTACATTTATCGAGAGCCACAAATAATCCTTTAAAAAGCTGCATGTGGCTTGCGAGCCGCTGTTTGGCCACCCCTGGTCTATAAAGACATTTTACTATAGTTGGCAGCTGAAACTTTAAAATTATTTCCATCTCTATCACGAGATGAGATGCTGCATTACGTTAGCCTCACACACCATTTGAGTATCGTATAATATGTATCTATATATGCTGTTGCTCTAAAAAGGCTAAATCTGGTATGACTGTATGAAGGCTAAATGATTTTTTATGACAGTAGGCAACACCACTTATGTTTAAAATTTTATATAGCCATTTTAATAAAGATAATAATCCAAATAATTTGTAGCTAAGTTTTTATTTCTATAAAATTACAAAATTATTTAAAATTAATATTTAACTAATTTTTTAACTCTACTTAAATGAATACTTATAACCTAACAAAATAAATAATAACTATAGTGTTGCCATAAAATAGAGAAACACTCAAATTTATAATGCCACATAAGAAAAATTTATTGATTATTGGTAGTATTTCTTTCGCAGGTTAAATTATTATTATTTTTTTTTTTGACAAAGATACTTACTAATAGTTGTTCAAAATTCCAATTGTAAAAATGTACCCGGAACTAGTAACATTTATTTATTATTTTTTTTTATAAAGTTTTTCTAGAAATTGAAAAAAAAAGTTCATAATATTAAGACCAAAATGTTAATTTCTCTGAAGAAATAGAATTTTTTTTAAAAAAAAAAGTTATCTTTTTAAGTAAACTCATGAATTAAAATTTTTGCTTAAGTTGTTTCTTGAGAAAACTATTAAATGCATTAAAAATTTTCCTGTATTTTTTATTTTTTTAAATGTCTTACTTATTATTTATTTATTTTACCTTTACTAGGCCAAGTGTTATTAATAATGAAGTTACTGCAAAAAAGCATATAAATATTTTTAATAAATTATTTTTAAATTCGATTTCTAATAAATACATCTTGCCTGTTGAAAGAAAAAAAAAAATTAAGGGGTTGCAACGAAAAGTTGAACCATTTTTTCTTTTTTGAGTCTCTTACTATTAAAACTGTTGCTTTTTAATAGCACTTGTGATAGTTATATTTTTTTTGATGTAATACTGTAATTTATGTATTCAAAATCAGTTTTAAAAAAATTAATCACTCATTGTGGCTTTTTCTTCAGGGAACCCTATTAGATAAACTAATTTTTATTTTCAACAAGTAAAATTTGTGTAATATTTAAAAGGTTTTGATTGTGTTAATCATAGATTTACGTATTTTAAAGAAGAATTGTGGCTTTTTCTTCGGGGAACCCTATTAGATAAACTAATTTTTATTTTCAACAAGTAAAATTTGTGTAATATTTAAAAGGTTTTGATTGTGTTAATCATAGATTTACGTATTTTAAAGAAGAAAATTTTACTTTGTTATTTTATGTATTCTTAATGTGTTTTTTCCTCTTTCAGATTTGTATTCTGTTAAGCATGATCCTCATCAGACTGCTCCTGACAACTTTGTATAGCTTGTTGGGCATTGTACTTTGTGGCATTTAGAGTCAATAAATGCTGAGTCCCTGCTTTTGGGTCCAAATGCACTGTATTCAAAATGAAACTATCTAAACGCCATACTAAACAATATTCTTCCAAAAGTCAAGATTCACCCGCACAGTATTTTCCCCCACGCTGCTAATAATAGTACGATATTATAAACGGAAGAGTATGGAACGTATAAAAATAATTGTGTACATGAGGATAGCGAGAGCTTCTGAAAGTGGATTGTTACCTGTATATGAACACAAAATAATTGAACCTACTGATGCTTATTAAGTGAGAGCAAACTATAACTAAGGCATATCTACATTCAAAACTTGACATTCCGAGATATGTGCTTAATAAACAAATATTGAAAACTAGTTTTCCAGTATCTGGTTAATTTCATGCCAATATATATATTGTTGGGAACTTCAAATGTTAATCACATCATGAGGAATATTTGCATATTCTCTATGCTTATGTCCAATGAGTTATATGACACCTTGAAGATTCTTAAAACTGATGCAAAATAAAAATTCTCAGTGTTTGAAGATGTATATTTTGGATAATTTGTAAATGTTTCCTATCACAATGTATTTTGTATGTGAAAAAAAAAAAAAAAAAACTTAGTTTAAATAGTAATAGAGAATTTCTGTTAAATATTGCAAATTATTTTTATTTTTTCATAACTTTTAACCCTAAATGCCAAGTATTGTTTAACTATTTTTAGACTCAATAGTATTTTGTACTTTTTGTTTTAATAAATTAGCATAATTCAACTAATTTTATTTTCCAGTTGGCTGTTGTTAACTTAGTAACATATATAAATTGCAAAAAGATTATGGTATTCATTGTTCACTTTAACTGTATATAAGTAAAATAAATTGTTCTTTCATTAAAGAACTATCTTCTTTTTTTTTTAAATATTGCTAAGTAAGCATTGATAAAAAGTCTTAATATTTGTGCTGTATGATAATTTAAATACAATATTTACTTATTTTATGCATGGAAGAGAATTTTTGTGTTCATTATAATTTGTTCAATTTTGTAGAATGAAATAATACTTGGCATTTTTTTAATGTTTCAAATAAACTCTTAATTTTCAATAAAATAAAAAGATCAAGTTATGGATATAAATTAGAAATTTGCTTTATATATAAAACTCTTTCTATAATCTTATAACATAATTTTTGACTTACCTATTTCTGGGAAATTTATAACTCCTAAATACATTCAAAAGATTTGTAAATGTTTATTTGATCTTTAATTCCTACTTAGTAGGAGCCTACTGTGTACCATACTTCGCATTTTTATGAGTACTTGTTGATAAATCTGTAGTAGTTTTGTTTGACATCATTGTTCAGATGTAGAAATTTATTCACATTTTTTTTTCCTCCATGCATTCATGAAAATCATTGCATTCTTTTAAATTATTTTTATTCCTAAATAAAGTTGTTTTTAGTATTTATTGTGTTATCTATTGTTTGTTTTTCCATATGATTGGTCCTATATAAATTTTAAAGAAACATAGTTACACGAATGCCAATCAGGACTATAGAAAAATCTCTACCTATTTCCCTGGAACACTTCTTATAGTTACGTTACTATAACTTTTTCTAAGTTTTTGTTTAAAAAATGAATTCATTTATTTTCGACAATTCTTGAATAAACTAGCATGTGCGTTAAAAATAAATCCAATAAACAAATTGATATTTAAGTTTTTTTTTTATTTTTTATAATACATTTTTTAATATCTTTATGGACCAAAAGTTTTCCCTAGGTTACTTGAATTTTTCCTGAACCTCATTCATGTATTCTGCTCTCCTGATACCAACAACAATAGATTTTCAGTAATTGTTTTATGAATTACAGAAGTGATTTTTAGTATTTCGCCTCAAATATTCCTAAATTTAATAAAAAGTTTTAGTATTCTATGTAGCTTTTAAACACAAGTGCTAACGTATCAATGTCGGAAAACATGCTCATAAGTTACTACCTTCATACTATAACAATATTTTTTCAATCAAATTTGGTTGTCTTAGTGAATTACCTTTTGATTCTATAGGCCCTCCTTTTTTCACATAAAATTTTATTGAATGTTTTCATTTTATTGTGATATAATTAGTGGCAGTTGTCCTTTTATTTACCAAATTATTAAAAATATGCAGAACTTATTTGTCCCATTAAACAATGTCCATTTTTGTTTTAATATTTTCTAATAATTTGGGACTCAAACCACATTAGAACATTTTAATTAAACTTATAAATATAATACTTTGTTATATAACTAATTGAAAATGTTAATGAATAAATAAAAAATATGAATGCTGCGCACTGTTGCGTTAAACGTTCAACGCTCCTGGGGAGGGGGGATAGAAAGAGACAGAGCGAGAGTGAGTGCGTGGCACTTGAACGCATGCGCGTAGAAAATGATAATTAAAAGATGCGATCAATTGTGAATTGTAAGCAATGTTAATAAATTTTGTCTTAAAGAAACAATATGATTTCACTAAAAATCAATTTCTACCCCTTCCTATTTTCACTTCTTCCGCGCGGAGGGACTCCACACACTATTTTTTATTATATTATTTATTTTACTATGAATGTGAAATTTTAATAACGTGTTCAATATAGAATAGCAACAATTTTGTTAATAATTTCTTATATTTAATTTCTGTTATACAGAAAAATATTTGCACACTAGTTACTTCATTTAATTACTGTGACACTTCATCCACAATTTTAAATTGTAATTTCCAATCATTAAGCTTCTACTTCAGAAAAATATCTATGTTAGTATTAGACAATTTGTTTTATTTTCATCTATGAACAAAATCACCAGGAAAAATGTTTAATTGATTTTCTCAAGCATTTTAGTAATAATATTGATTTCAGCAAAAAGTTTTTTAAAAAAAACATATCACATCTTTTAGTCATTCAAAAGATTTTGTTTTTTAATTGCCACCTTTACACACAAACCATATACAATGGAATACCTAGTTTAAATGAATAACTCGGTGAACATAAAACTGTGTTTAAAAATTCTCAATGGAATGTAAAATTACCTAAGAATGTTTCTCAATTTCAATGAAACCAAGACAAAAAATCACACTTTTTTACATACATACACATGCATGGAATTCATATTTTTTTCCTTACAAATGAGTTGGTTCAGCAGCAACAATTATATATATTAATGAAGTGAATTTTGGTAAAAATTAGCTCAAAATATTATAATATCACAATCAAAGTGCTCAGGGATGCACTTAGAAGCACAATAAATAATAGTACTATAAGTTTGTCTAAAGTAAGAACTCCTCTAGCCATTTGTCTGGACGTGTGGCAGTGACTATGGTAAAGAAGTATAACTATTTCAAGTAGGGGTGCGGGGTCACTGTTTAGGAGAAGTTTTGGCTCGGGGGTCGACGAGAGAAGGGTAATCTTTTTCTCCGATCTATTGTGTTAGCCTTGAAATGCGCTTTTCTTGTTTCCATCGCAGCAGATGGCCTCAGGCTTTGTGGCTGGGAAAGTTCTTACCGTAGAGACAAACTATAGTTTTATTTTATGAAAACATAGACCAATTTGCCTGTGTGCATCAAATGAAGTAATTAAAATAATAAATAAATAAAGCTTTCCAAGGATGAAAATGTTCTACACACTTTGGTCCATTTGACATAACTAGCAATCAATAGAAGTTACATAAACATGGTATGATGAAATCTAGTTATGTTATACTTTAAATCATTGATTAATTTAAAATAATTCACCTAGATTTTATTTTGATGAGTTGAGGATTTCTCTTTGGTTTGTATCGTAACAACTTAGCATATTCTAGCAACAAGTTTTCCCAGTAACAAAGAATGTCTTCCATTTTCAAATGATTCCATATGAAATTAAAACCCCTAAAACCATAAAGAACAAACAATGAAATTACATAGAAGCATTAAATAAATGTTAAATAATAAAGCAAACATAACTAAAAAAATTTAACTATTTTTTCACTCTCTCAATAAACTTTTTTTAAAAGAAAATTAAAAAGTAAGAATGTCTATTAAAATCAACTAGCTCATTAACTGTTACAGTTTTTTAATCAATAAAATTTGATTCCTAAAATTGCCAGATTATTATGAATATTGCAGGCTAGGCAATGCATAAAGAAAGGTAAGAAAAAGTGTATTCACGTGAAAGATTTACAACAGGGTTGGAGTTTTTACCAGCAAAAAGGGGTTTTTGCCAGGACAGTGGCAAAAACCGGCAAAAACCAAATTATTTAAATTGCTAATTAAATATTATTACAAAATACTTAAAGCAAATTTAAATCAAGCATAAGGAATAATAATTTTGATAAATTACATGAAAAAATTTTTTTTTAAATATTAATAATTAATATATGGGTAATAATTTTTAAAGGATTGAAGGTTTTTGACCTCTTTTTCATTTCAGAATCCTTAAATAAATGTTTTTTTAACAAATTGTACTTTTTTTTACTTCTTCATAATAACTTTTGGTATGTATTATTTTACATATCACTCTAAAACTATATTTAAAGAGAGACATAAGAAAGCTAAGATGGATTTTTTATTAGATAGATTTTGATAATCACCTCATTTCTCAATATTACTTCAAAATGCAAACAAAACCACACAATTTAAATTCTTGTGAAATTTTCAGTGAATTTTGGGAATTAATGTCTCATTTACACTCATGTCCTTCTAGTAGTACTGCCATTGAAAGAGTGTTTTTGAATTTTTCATTTGTACATTCTAAAATTCGGAATAAGTTGACTCTAAATAATGTTTCAAAACTAGCGTACTGTTATGCTATGAGACAGCACAAATTGTATTGTGATGATTAATAAAGTATTGAATTTGGGCAAATTTAAAAAATTGCATTGATACTTGTATATTTTAATTAACTACACATGTTGATAGATATTTTATGTTTTAAATTATAGTTATATTAATTTAAAATAAGTTCATTTCACTGGAAAAAAGAGAATAATCACTAATTTTCCGATCAATAATGTTTTAAACTACTAAAATGATGTATTAATACATTATGATTTAATTATGGAATAATAAGTTTGTGAATTTTTTTTTAATTATATATATTTATAGTATATATTTCAATTTTAGGAATAATTTTGTATCAAAAATGTGTTTTTGTCCTCTCATTCTGGAAAATATAGGTTTTTGCCACTTTGTTTGGCAAAACCCTGTTTTTGCCAGGACATTTTTTACCGGTTTTTACCATGGTTTTTTCCACCTGCGGCAAAATCTTGCCAACCCAGATTTACGATTTAAAAACTTAATTTGTCAAGTAATAAACAAGAAAACATCAAACTTGTTGCACTTGAAAATTACACATATACTTACAAAATTTGATTATATATATGATTATATATATATATATATAATATAAAAATTAATAATAATTAATGCGTTATTTACTAACCTCTCTGCAATCGACTTGGCAATACTGTCATTTTCAGTTGCAAAGTTTAATAAATCACTGAAAGTGTAGAGAAAAAACAGCAATATAAATACTAAAATATTCATTCTCAATTTTTATAAATTTTTCACAGTTAAAATACTTTCTAACATACCTAACATTTGATAGGTCTGTTCCAAGAGGAATGTAATGAACCCATGGTTTCATTTCTTCATAGAAGAATTCCAACCATTCATCACCTACATGGAAGACTAGAGATCTACATAAAAACAAATGCTTGAGTCTGAAACTTGCTGCCACTCCTCTGAAGTTAAAAAGATATTTGTAAAGACAATGATCTTCTAGAGAGATTTCAGAAGCTGGTGGCGCACCAAGTGTATCCTAGGTATAAAAAAAGGGTACATTTTGAGTGAATAACATTTAGAAGAATCATTTGTCATATTGTTTTCTTTATGTGAAATAGGAAAAGCTACCACTCAGCTTCAGATTGATAAGTATTGGTTTTGGCAATGAAGTAAAAGGCAGCATGCACACAAAGCTGATCACATTGCCACAATCATGCTCTGGGCCATGAAATTGTGGAGCCTTAACTTTCATGACCCTCCTGACCTACTATAGGCGTATATAACGTAATTAAACTTCTACATTTTTTAAAAAAATTTAAAAATGTCATTTAAAAAAATATCTGTAGCTTTAGAAGCAAAACTATTTTCAGATAAAGACTGTGTGTGTCTGTCTTTGTACATTAGTTAAATGTAAAAAAGTTAAACCTTTTTTTTTCTGCTATGTTTTTCATATGGTGCACATATAATCAATTTTGCCAAAGAAATTAAAGACGAAAATAATTTGAGTAATAAAAAACTATAGTAATAAAAAAGAATGAATTAAAATAGATTTTACTATAGCAACATTTAAATAAAATAATTCATATCTGCACTGTTTGGCTCTTTTAAGTCAGTGTATACAATACAAAAAATTGTAATTGGCAATGAGAAGAAAGGTTAATAATTTCAAGACAAACAGCTTGAATGATGATGATGTGGTCATCATTAAATACAGGTCACATTTGCTACCTGGTACTACCTATCAATCTGAAACTAAGTGGACTTTAAAATACCATTAGAGACAGAGCCCCGGTCATTTTATGATGAAGCACTGCCATAAAAATTATGTAATTATCTTATAACTAAATTACATGAAAATTAAAAAAAAATCAACAATAAATACTGTTAATAATTTTTATGAATATTTAAATTAAAATAAATACTTCATCTGATTTCCAAGCCTGATTTTTTGTGTACTGAGCATCAATAAAATCTGGATTTTTCCGAGACATGAGAATCAATTTGTCTCTTTCTGCACTGGTGCGAGATCCCCGAAAAAATGCAACAGTCTTTTTCTTGTGCCATGGCCATTTCTCGACTGTCCTAATAAATATAAATAATAACTTTATTGTGTAAATAAATGAGTTTAATATTAGAGTTATAGTTTAATATTATGCTACATTTCATGTAAACATATGAAATGTAGCATAAATTGTCAAGTACTAAATTATGTTAAATACAATGCAAAATTAGTTTAGATGACTAACAAATAAAATAAGACCTTGTAAAATAAGTAAATGAATAAATGAAAATTTTTTTTTTATATAAGTACAGAAACATAGTAAAAATTTTAAAATATAATAACGCTAAATACACGCATTCATTGACTTTTTTCTAATTGTTCATTTAATGACAGGTAAATATAATATGACCTTAATAAAATAAAAAAAAATACAAATATTTATATCAGAACTGCAATAGATTCAGAATTCATTTTTATAATTAAGAAATTTTTGATCTTAAAATCATTTATCTTTTGAACTGACACACAGCTAAAAATTTGGCAGGAAAAAATGCCTAATATACATCTTAATATAGGTTTTTAGTATATCGAGACCTACTACTATGTACTTAAGTACTATGCTAGACATCACATTAAAGAAGTTTTTATGAGCTAAAAATTAGTTGTTTATTATTTAATCCAAAATATTCATTAAAAAACTTTGAAAATTCAGAAAATTGTTAAGAACGAGAAAAAAGTAAAAACCTGTTTATGGTCTTTCTTTGTAGATCCCATCTTCCAATTCCAGTTGGATAAAGGCTTATAGCAGGTCCACCTTCCCAAAATGTCCATGCAGGATACATTATATCCCAATACTGATTAGTCTAGAGCAAGAAATAATAGAATACAGCTGAATTTAAAAAATAGTTTAAAGAAATTATAAAACATCACTATCAAAAACAATTTATTAAAAAATGAAGGCCAATGATTAAGAAATTTCTTTTAATTCTCAAATGAGAAAAAAAAAATTTTTCCCTTGAGATAGGCATCTTTTGATTATAATTCTGCAGAAGAAAAAAAATCTTTCCAAAATTTCTGCTGAAAAGAAAATCAATTTTTTTTTTTTTTTTAAATTTCCCAAAGGAAAAAAACATTTCTGCAGGAACTTCGCAACGCTCTGCAACAATGTTGCCGTGATTTTACCATGGGGTATATATTCCTCAGCTAAGAAGGCTGTAGATTAATTTTTGTGATTTTTAATTTAAAAAAATATATTTACAGATGTAAAAAGAAGAAATAATATAACTTTCACACTATTTGAAATTTAAATTGCACAGTAAGTTACTTAATAATAATTTTACATTTTAACCCACTGACGGTTCTGCACGTAGAAAGTCGTATTTTATCCTGCAGTCTTCTCCGCACAGCAAAACCGGTTTTCCCACGCTATTAGATAGAAAAATGGAGTATTGGGGAGAAACATTTTCCCAATTTCGCCCATTTGCTAAACCGCCAGTGGGTTAAACAATGCATGTTACTTACTCAAATTGCTGAATCATTTGTCAAAAACAGTCCTATTGTTTGTGAGTTTATCCCCCCCCCCTATCTCTACAATCGTATAATATTTTTATACAAAACAAAAATTACAAATTTCATAATTGAACTGCAATTATTCATATTAAACAAGAGGCTTCATGCCGCTGGGATAGCTTACTTGGCAGTGCGCTGGACTCACGTTCACGAGAATGGGAGTTCGAATCCAGCCAGGCGAAGGCGTGTGTAAATTGTGACTGATGCATGCTAATTCTGTCGGGTCACCAAGTCCCCATAACAAATCAATACCTCTGGGGGCACTGAATTGAATATTGATTGTTCTCTGATTCAATTCAAACCTATGATCTGTGGACGAATGAATGGTTGTATAAATGGGTCTGCCCTATAAACGGGTGCGACTTATTGGGTATGGCAGAAGTGGAATTCTTGAAAACAAGAACAATCGCACCCTATCAGCCTTAATGGCCAACAACAACAAGAGGCTTCATACTGCCTGCAGACTGGGTAGGCCAAATCTCGAAGTTGCATTATGTGAAATGGGTATGGTCTCAATTAATCAATCTGCATAAGTAGAGTTTACAATTTTTCAAAATCAAAATAGAAAAATTTTTGAACTTCCTACTGAAGGCAAAACAAATTAATAATTTTACATAAATTTCACTTGGTATAATATCAATTAATATGAAGTATTTTTTTTTATTTTTACAAACCTTACTGAATGAGAATACTGGTAATGGTTTTCCATATCTGATGACTTGAGGATAATCCCTGGTATTGAGAATTAATTCCATATCAGGAAGTTTAGTTAGCAACTTGAGAATGAAATGCTCAACACCACTGCACCTAATAAGTAATAAAAATAAGTTAGATAAAAATTTCTTTGCAAAACAAATAAAACAGAACTTTGCAGTGATTGAGAATTAATTTGATGCAATGAGATATTTTTATAAATAAATAACTATTATTAATTTAAATAAAATATTTTAAAGTAAAAAAAAAAAATCAGTTTAATTTCTCAAAGATTTTCCTTAGCAACACAAGAGTCACAAATGCATCAAACATTATCAGAATTATTATTATTACTGGTTAAAAATATGATTAGCGTCAACTTTTACCAGCACTATTTAAATTTTTACCCCTTCTTTCTTTTGTTTGTACTTTTTTATTTTTTACAATCATATTTTAAACACATGAATGATGAACACCTGTTATTGGCTCTTTAGTGTTGTGGCATTCACCAGGGGAGACCAGGGCCCGACTCAGCCTAATTGGGGCCTGGGGCAAAAACTTCTTTGGGGGCCCCCTCTGCTTCACTACTTCAGTAATGTAGAACCGAACTTTATGGAAGTATTTAAATTTTTCACCTCTTTTTACAGATAACAAGAATATTAACTGGGACCTAAAATAGCTATAAAATCCCCCCCCCCCACTCCAATGGTCAGACAAAATATTGTTCTACTTATTTTATTGATTTTCTAACATTTCTATGTACATCATGCCAAATGCAGTTTTTTGATTGTTTACTTTGTCATCTAGCTGCGAAAAATCTATATCCTTTCTGACATTAGGGCGGAATTCAGATTCAGATAAATTTTCACAATTACGATAGCTTAATCAAGCCAATCAGAAGCCCATATTTTTGTAAACATATCACATTTTGCGTTATGTAAAAATACAAGTCTTTAATAGGCCAAATTTGTCCATCCTAATTGTCAGTTTTGTCAAATTTGCCAAATTTGTCCACCCTATTACGGTAGATTAATAAAGAAGTTAGCCAAAAACTGACAGATTTTACACAGTACTGATATTTTATTTAGGAAAAAGTTCATTAAAGAAAGAAACGTAAAATAAACTTTCTATTAGATTTGGGAGCTACTTCTGATGGGGGGGGGGAGCAGGGCAGCTGCCCCGCATGCCCCTGCCTTAGTCAGGCTCTGGGTGAGACATCCAAGGGGCTAAGTTGTTTGTGGATTAAAAAAAAAAATTTTTTTTTGTGCCATCCAGCAGCTTGCTGACAGGAAAAACTCACTGCTTGACATTTAGGAAGCCACACTGAAGTAAATAAAAGTTAATCTTACGAAACTAAAAATGCAATCCTCAATGACTTTTTTTCAACACTTTTTTTTTTCCCTCTGTATAAATAATTTCCATACTTACCTAAATGGAAACATGCAGTCCTTATCACGATATAACGTATGGTTTATAATTTGATAATGAGTTCCTTTCTGTTTGCTTTCTAATATATCTTCCTCTGTGATGCCAGTTAGACGCCATGGGCTTAAATCTTTGTTCATAGTGCTGTAAAAAAAAAGTTTTTTTTTTTAATTTGAGACAAATCGAAAATGAAGTTATCAACAATTTGAAATAAAATTTCCTCTAAAGAAAGATTATTCAAGATGTCTCTAAAATATCGTTAAAATTATGCTGACTTTCCTAAAACCAGAACAGACTATAAAAAACTTTTGGTGCTACTCATTCATTGATATTATGCTTACAAGGTAAAGTGTGAGTAGGTTTTATATTTTTTAAAGTTTCAATTGTTACTAAGATGTTATAAGATTTTTTTATCCAATATCATCATTCATAAGATTTTTCCAAATTTTACAGACTTAATCAGATCAGGAGCTTTAACTTGAGCTAAAATTATCAGAAACAATGAAGAAATAAAATGACTGAATTGCTGTTTTTTGAGAAATAACATTAGAGACTTTTATTTGCTTCGACATTGAACTGTCTCCTTATGTCCACCTATTATCTTTTCTATTTGATATTATTTTAGTTATTAAAAAAGTGAAACAAACAATAATCTGTAAAAAAAAATATATCCATAATACATAATTACAGCTTATGAAAATATTAACAACAGCCAAAACTCCAGGTTTTAGGGTTAAAACTGATTAGTGTATTAACTTTAAAGATTTTTAAAAAAAAAGAGAAAAAAAAACACTTGGTTAAATTTTATATAGTTATATAGGCTCATCGCCCATTAAAAAAGAAAAAAAACCTACACAGAAAATTCAAAGAAATTTTTACATTGTTTTGAACTTGAATGGGGAGACACCAGACAAATAGGAACACCCTGGTTTTCCAGTATAGGCACAGGTCTAACAATCCTATTCTGAAAAAAATAGTTATGAAAACTCAAGTAGTAAATAAACCCGGGTTGACTTCTAGTAGATGACTTAAAAAAGGTTTCATGAATATGAGAGTTGAATTATGGAATATTCGATTTTTATATGGAAAAAAGGGACAGTGCATGCTAGTTAAGCAAATGGATAAGAAAAGAAATAATTTATAAGAAAAATCCCACGATTGTTTACGGTAGTGACAAAAGAAGGCACATATTTGGATAAAAGGAACCTTTCTTAATTATAGTTTTATTAACAACCACACTCCAACTGAAGATAAAAACTAATTTGGAAAAAGATTTTTTTTTATATAATTTTTAAATTTTTTTATACATATATTTTTTATTGTGTCCAAAAAATGATGTAAAAACTATACAAGGGCACGCAAATGCAAAGATTGATAAAGAAGTTAAATTTAGATAAGTAATTGGAAAAAAATTTCTTTACGATGGAGATTTTTTCTGTAAATTGCTTGACAAGTAAGTAGTTAATTCATTAATATTGTTTTTATAACACAATTGTAGGAGAATAATGTACCTTTTAGAGAAATGATATTAGTAGTACTTTATTTATATCACACTAAAGCTGCAGAATGAAAGTTAGCACCGTGAAAAGCATCCCTCATGATGATTCAAAAAAAATTTCGATTCTTTGCCAGAGGGGATGGCACTTCATTTTTGATAGTCGACGACAACCTGCACGCAAAATTAAGTTCTTTATGATATAACAGTTAAACGAGGACTGATATTGCACACCCTCAGACATACAGTCTGTTCAAAGTGGTCAATCACCTGCTCAATGATTGCTGCTAGTGATACTGGAAACTTACTGAAAAGCTTGTTTTTAGAATCAGACCTATATGAGACCTAACAAAAGTTGTATGATAGATGTTGGTATTGTTCTGTTAAAGAGGCTCAAAAAACATTGGCAAATTGCGATGAGGAAATTTGGGACCACAAAAGCAACCCATCATCTCTACAGTAAGTATAGAAGGCAATATCACTTAAACTTAAAAAAAATCAGTGTTAGGTATACTGAATGAACATATACCGGGCAATGACAATAACATCCTTAGATTAATCAGATTATTAAAAGCAATAAATAGCAATTATTATATTTAGTGTTTGTTTGATGAAAAAATTTAACCATCACCAATAGCCCCTTTAACTGAAAAAGTCCTAGATGTTTTCTTAAAAAAATTTTATCAGCAAAAATAAGCAGATCTTAAATCTTACGGCAAATGCTTACTTATTACGATATTTCAATTACTCTTTGCTGAACAAAACTATATGGGAAACTCAAAATAAAACTATAATTCAATATAGCAAAGAATAGGGAAATAAATTATTAATTTTAAATTACCATACATTTTATTGCTTATAGCAATACTCATTTGGGTTCTAATGCAAAAAACTTATTAAATATGCATGGAATATATGGGAAACTCAAAATAAAACTATAATTCAATATAGCAAACAATAGGGAAATAAATTATTAATTTTAAATTACCATACATGTTATTGCTTATAGCAATACTCATTTGGGTTCTAATGCAAAAAACTTATTAAATATGCATGAAAATTAAACATGCATGTGCATATATATCTTAGTGCATTAGATATTTCACTATTGTGATCTGTTGCAACAATTACAATTGCCAAGGAGAAAAATCCATTTTAACTTTCAAATTTAGAAAATAAGTTTGCACGGGCGCGGATTCTCTTCTATACTCTTTGAGTTGACCCCCCTTCTGAGTTATTGCTTTTTAGTTTCTCACGGGCAGCTGCGGAAGTTGAGAAGACTTGAAGTTTATTCAGCCAAAGATCTCGATACGAAAATATTCCCTAGTAGTTTCTCATTATTAGTACAAACAAACATTATTATGCAAATATTACTAACTTCTGATAACATGAGCAATTGTTAAAAATGCAGTCTTCATATTGTGAGTTTGCTTCTTCAATGAGGCGCATAATTCTATTCCATTTTTCAGAATAAACTGCAAAAAAATATATATATATTTGTTAATTCGATATATTAAAAATAATGCATTACAAAAAGAGTGGGAAGTAAATGATACCAACTAGACTTATGCGGAGAATTCTCCTTCGCTTCATCACATCCATTTCCTAATGAGCCACAAACATTACTATTACAACTAATTAGATTCAAACAAAACAAACAGAAAATTATGATATAATTTAAGCACAAAATATCCATTTTGAAAGTTAAAATACGGAATTTAAAAGAGAAGTCTGAATGAAATGACACAAAAAGAAGGGGCAAAAACGGAGTTTGTGTAAAAATTTGATAGATTGATTGTTTACTAGTTGAAATGATAAATACTGGCATATACTCACTCATGAACCATATTACTGAGGAGAATAAGGGAGTATTCTCACTGCCTGTAATTTGCATATGCGATCGCGTGCCAATAGCAATCGAATGGCTTCTGAAGGATCAATCTCACTGAATGAGAGTGGCAGTTGCATGCAATCGAGGTCTGATTGATATTTTGCACAGATCATATTCTCGCTCGCATGAGATTAACATCAAAGTTCTCACTCGTACCAAAGAATTAATAAAATGTCCCCAGGTTCAACCCTCAAATGCAGCAATTAATGATATGATGTAAATAAAATACGGAAACGTGCTAAAACAAAATTGAGAGTTGAACCCTTTAAGAGAGGGCTCAAAATCTTTTCCAACTCATCACTCATAATAATCGAATAATCAGCGAATTAAGCGCCATATCTCCTGTAAGTATTGAATAGGTATTTTATTTATGTCGCACTAGAGCTGCACAATGGGGTGACGGTGTGGGAAACATCCTTGAGGATGATCCGGAGACATGTCATCACAATTTTGATCCTCCTGCTGGCTCCTCTGCTTTGGTAGTCCGACGAACTAAGCGCGAAATCGAACAAGTTACGGTAGAACAATTTAACGAGGACCGATACCGTACTCTCTCGGTCCCTACGCAGACTGACCAAAGTGGCCGCACACCCGTTTACTGACAGCAGCCAGTAATGCTTGACTTCGGTGTTCAACTGGGAAACGTGTCTTTACGATCAGTCCACTGCGCGACAAGTATTGAAAGACTAGGGCAAAATAAAACTATTTTTAAAATATTTAATATATTTTACAAATATATTATAGAATATGTATATGTTCTTTGGGAAAATTGACGCCGACCCTGTCACTTGATATTAATATCAATATTCTGTCTCATATCAAAAAATTATTTTTAAAAAAATTTATAAAGTGTCCTCGAGTTCAACCCTTAAATGCAGAAATGAATAATATTATGTAAATCAAACAAGGAAACGAGTTACAATGAAACTGAGAGTCAAATTCTTTAATAGATGGCAACGAATCCTTTTACAACCCTCTCAAATCATAATTACATATTCAGTGAATTAAGCGTCTGCTACGTTTTATAAATGGAAGACCAGGACAAAAGAAAATTCTTTTAATAATGTTTTACAAATATATTATAGGATATGTATGTGATTTGTAAACATTGTCCCCCTCCTTTTTATTAGATATTAAAATCAAAGTTTTCTCTCTTACCAAAAAATCATTAAAAATTAATAACGTGTCTTTCAGTTGAACCACTCAAATGTAGAAAATTTAAAATATTATGTAAATAAAAAATGTGTTAAAATGAAATTGAGAGTTGAACCCTTTATGTGAGGGCTACAAAGCATTTCACATCCAGGCTCAAATTATAATTCCTTTATAATAAATAATTTCGCCACTTATGCTTAAAGTATAATAGAAAGAGTGAGATAATAGAAAGTTTTCTTAAAAGTAATTTATAAATATATTACTGCATATGTACATGTTTTTGGAAAATTCGACGCCAAACCTGCCACTTGATATTAAAGTGCTCTTGATACAAAATAACTAGAATAAATTAATAAAGTGTCCCCGAGTTCAACCTTTAAATGCAGCAACTAATAATATTATGTAAATGAAACAAGGGATCGCGTTATTATGAAAAACAGAATTGAACCCTTGGCTACAAAGTCTTATGCAACCCTCTCAAATCATAATTGCTTAATCAGCTATTTAAGCGTAACCTCTGCTTTAGGTATAGTAAGACTAAGACAAAAGAAGATTTTTAAAAAAATATTTTACAATTATATTATAGCATTTGTGTATGTTTTGGGGAAATGTATCACTCACTCTTTCACTTAATATTAATATCAAAGTTTTTTCTCTTACCAAAAAATAAAAAATGTATATTAATAAAGTGTTCCTCAAATGAACCCCCAAAATGCAGCAATTAATAACATTATGTAAATAAATTATGGATATGCATTATAATGAAATTGAGAGTTAAGCCCTTTAAATGATGGCAACGAAGCCTTTCAAATCCCGTCTTGCATCATAATTGCATTATAATTGGTTACAGCCAGGGACTACTATGGAAATATATAAATGAATAAAACAACCAGGGACTAATATAGGGCCTTTATATCTATGGTTACAGCGAAACACATGCTTTAGGTATAGAAAGACTAATACAAAGGAAAAATTTGTAAAAAATATTTTGCAAATAAATTATAGCATATGTCTAATTTTTTTAAAATTTGACGCCGTTACTGTCCCTTGATATTAATATCAAAATTCTCTCTCATATCAAAAAATTATAAAATATTAATGAAGTGTATTCAAGTTCAAACCTTAAATGTAGCAATTAATATTACGTATGGAGGGTGTTTTCGACACTAAGGAGCGCTGCAAGCTGTATGCCGCTTATACTTCCGGGTGACTGTTCCCCGTGTATTTTAAAGCCATTTGGCTCACAACGTGATCATTGTGTTTTAAGATTCTTGCAAACGTGGTGTTTGAATACTTATTACTAAACTTAATCTTGCTCCTCGAACAATATGCTAACACTTAATTTAGTGCAACACGAACAAACAGTAATAAACGAATGGAAACAGGCCAAATCAAGACTGCCGAAAAAGCGAGTTATTCAAAATCTAGCAACTATGTCACCTTTTTTAACAATATATCTCTAAATAACTAAAACAAATTTTCACTTCAAACTCACCAGAATTACATAATAAAATTAATATCTTATGAAATACTGCAGATTTGAGCTCAGAAATTATCTAATTTATTTCTTTTATTGAAAACAAATTTATCCGTTTGAAAATATCGCCTCACAGAATAACATGTTGTAAGCAGCTGCAAACTTTCTAAGCGGAACTAGAGCAGGCATACAGCTCGAGATTGTTATTGTTTACATTGCTACTGAAAACACCATCCATATAAAATAGGAAATGCGTTATTATGAAAATAAGAGTTGAACCCTTTATATATCTATTATCCACAAATGACCGCACAATAGCAGGGCTAAAGAGAAGAGAGAAGGGCTAGTTCATTCCGCTCTTATAGCTGACGCTACGATTTCTCTCCTCATGATGTCACTGTGTACACAGATCTCGGAGATCGCTAGCAAAGATATTATGATAACTTTGCATCTTTCACTCTGTAAAAATAAGTTGGACTTTTTCTGGTTATTAGATTTCAAACTTTACATAATTAACACGTTATTTCTGTTCATAAACATAGTTCAAAAAAACTGTCTTGGCCATTATATTAAAAAAATACCATTTTAAACTTATAAAAAATATTTTACTAGTTGGCGAAAATGACACTATTAATACTTTATTTTAAAAAGTTCAGTTTTAACTTTAATTATTAAGAGAAGCATATATCGACACTTTTTTTATCTACATAATCATAGATAACTATAAGTTGGGTGAAATTTAGAATCCCGATTTAAAAATATGCCGTTAATAGCAATTTAATCATACTTAATCATTAGGAAACATCAACCTTAAATGCTAATTACTGAAACAAAATAATAATTTAGGTTCATAATGATATTTGAAATTTTACAATTGTTTATAGATATTTAAATTTAAGACAATATAATTTATAGATATTTAATTTTTAAGAGAATATAATTATAAAAAAATCATAAATATTTAGAATAACTGCCTTAAAAAAAATGTTATGAAATTAGGAGAATTTTAACTATATACTATATACAAAACTTCTTAATTTGCCACTTCTTAATGGAAACACTTCTATACCAATAATTTTTTTTCTTTTTTTTTCTTCATATTTCTCAAGAAATACTTTAAGAATAATTTAATAACTTCAGAAGTGTTTTTATTATGCAATTTCTCATACAATCAATGAAGTTCAAAGTATGGACAAGAATACGACATACTATCAATGAATTTGAGGGACTGACAATAAATTACAAACGGGGAAATAGTGTTTTAGAATAACCTATGCCAAAGAATATAACAATAGGTTTGTAACCTGTTAAGTTTTTTTGGTTATTATATACAATAATTGCACAAAATTTCTTTGCAAGCCTAGCTTAAATATTTATGAAGATAGGGACATTTGTATAAAAAAAAAGCAAATTTTTTTGTCGTGCGATTTTTTGCTATAAATCTGAAACTTTTCAATGAAACGAAACATATTTTTTAGAGCAATTTAAGCTTAATTTTGAAATTTTTGCGTTAAAATTTGAAAACAATTCGTGGAAAATTGTGCAATATATAAGTAATTAGTAAGAAGAAATTTAATAACAAATGATTATAACCTATAATAAACGTTCATCCACTAAAATGTGATTGAATAAGGAAAGAAAAAACGCAAAAGAAAAAAATACTTTTGATTTGGGATGATCCCCAAACAATGCCGGTACCATTTTCAATAAATCTTGCTTAACAGTAGAAAATGAAACTTGAGGAAAAACCCTTATCATTTTGAGCTTTCCTTTTAAAAGTACGAAAACTACTAAGTAATTTGCTTGAAACTTTTTAAACTTATAAGATATAAAATTGGACTTTTTTATTAGTTGCCAAATTGATTCACTTCAAAATTAAGAAGATAAAAATTTAATATTTTTCCCGCGCACGAACAGTATGAAAGAACTGCTTTAAATACTCATATCTTGCACATTTTTAAATGAATTTTAGTCCGGGATATCTTGATTGGTAGGACATTGCGCCCATGTTCTAGAGGTCATGAGTTCGATCTCCACCGGCCGAAGACCCCCCTCGAGTAAATGGTGACTGGTGCATGTTAAACCTGTTAGGTCACAAAGCACTCCATGTTCCCATAGCAAATTATACCTCTGGAGGTACTGAATTAGAGATTTATCGTTATCTGGTTCCGATCAAAATTACGATTTGTGAATAAATGATGTATGAATGGATCCGCCCTATAAACGGGCTATGACGAGTGTGTAGCTGAAATCATATTCTTGGCCATAAATGACGCCACTGAAAAACAAAGAATGCACCCTCTGCCTTAAATTTGCTTGGTTTCACTAAGCAAGCTTGCTGATATTGGTAAGTAGCGTTAGAAACAACAACAATAAACGAATTTTTCTCAAATTTTAAAGCAGTAATTTTTTAAATAATTTTAAATTGTTAAAAAAACTTTGTCTATTTTAACTTGGAGATATTGCAAGAAGAAGAAAAAAAGACAAAAACATAAGACAAGATTATTATTATTTTTTATAGTAAAAATGTCCATATCTCCATGAATATTAAAGCTAGTTCTACGAAATTTTGTGCAATAACTGCACAAAATATTTAAAATAACTGTCACAAGCTACATTTTTTTTTTTTTTTTTTTTTTTTTTGCATTGGTTGTTCAAAAACACTATTTTCCTTTGGTAATTTATTTTCGGTCCTTCAAACCTCTAAAATCTTTTAATATCATTGTTATGTATGATAAATCGCATAACCTTAACACTTCTAAATTTATAAAATGATTTTCTAAGTATTTTTTGGAAAGAAAAAAAAAAAAAAATCAAAAAATGTGTTAGTTTAGAAGTGTTTTCAATATTTTGTCCAACCCCTGTTCTTTCCAGTATGATATGAGAGTTATGGTAGCGAAAAGCATTTTCATATTTTTGAAACTCAAAGATTAATTTTTTTTTTCTTTTGATTTGTGATTGCGTTACAAAAAAGTGATTATTTATTCACTAAGAAGCTCGATAAAACTGGTAATCATAAGCAAATAAATATAAGTCTTCTATATACTTATTTAGAGTTTAAAATAAATTTAAAAATATAAATAAGAGGTTACAATTTATAATTCAAGGAAATTATTAAGTTTTAAATTAGGTTTTGAAATTTAAATTGTTATTTTAGATTTAAGTGTGAATTTTTATGAATCAATAACTGCTAAATTAAGTGTATTCCTAGGATTAAATATTTATTTATGGCGCTTTGCGAATTTCCAGAAATTAGGAATAAGAATTCAAGTAAGCTAAATATTTGATTTACACATTTAAGTTTTACTCATTTATTTACTATTATTTTTGTTAAATGTGTGTTTGGGATAGCCTTTAAAATATAAAACATCAAATTTTCAATTTGTATTGCAAATAAAAGTAAATGTTGATAATTAAAACTGTTGAAACTTTTAATACTTTAGTAATTTCTTAAGTACATATATTAATATGCCAAGCAACTATATTTGTGTATTAAGTAACTATATTTGTGTATTAAGTATAGTATATTTTTGTTTTATTTTATAACCATCGTTGAACATCCGACTCAATTTTTTAGTTTATGACTTCAAATGCTGAACTCCATAGCACTATAATTTTGAACCCGATCCAGAAGACAAGGGAACTCCTGTATCAAGAACTGGAACAAAGTGGCCTTAGTGGGGGACTTTTTGGTGGAAATGAAAACTCCGAAAAACTCTTCGACTAGCCCGACGGCAAGGGGACTCTAACCCATGATCCGTCTACCACTAACGACATTCTACATCTCAGCACTGTGGTTTGTGCCAGGCGAATTTATATCGTCCCGTCATTACTGGAATTCGAACCTGGGTTACCTCATTGGGGGTGGGGCAATAACAATAAGTATTAAGAGGAGAGCCTGATAACAATAATTAAATATCTATTACAACATAACCCATAGTATCTATTACCACACTACCAATAGTAGGAAGTCCTCCACGAATATAAATTTCTCCCTATACTTGATCCAGGAGTTCCCTTATCTTCTTGATTGGGTTCAAAATTACAAGGCTATGCAGGTGATCATTGGTAGTCGTAAACCCAAAATTGGGTCAGCTGTTCAACGTCAATTACATAATAAAATAAAATAAAATATCAATAGTAGATCCGTGGTCGCTCAGGGATAGAGCGTTCGCCTTTCGATGAGGTGAACCAGGTTCGAATCCCAGCAATGTCTGGTCAATTTGAATTCCACATCAGCTCGCACCAACCACAGGGCTAACGTAAAAATATCCTCAGAGGTAGATGGATCAGGGGTTAACCGTGGAAGACTTTCGCGGTTTTCCTCTCCATGTAACGCAAATGTGGGCATAATTTCATCAAAAAGTCCTAAGCGAAGGCAAATTTCTCTCAGTACTGCTTGCGCTTCAGCTTCGAATGATAAATTCGAATGAAAAATATTTAAGATCATGTTTGTTGAATGAAATTGGGACAAGAAATTTATCCAGCGCCTACAATGCCTACACTTTAATTTCTGATGTGACCTTTCACTGAGAAAGCAAGTAGAACTGAATATCATCTCAACGGTCAAAAAATATTAATATTTGTTGAGATAACAAAATGTAAGATAATAAAATGCTTAAAATCGGTCAATTATTTGAATGGCATTATTGAGACCTTCTCTTTTCAACTTTAAATTTACGTTTTACTATAGCGTGTATAAAAACAGTTTCTTTTCCTAAAAAATAGCACTCTTATAGTCAGTTAAGTGAAATAAAATTAGCAGCATTCAAATCGATTCAAAATTGTCTGAGTAATTTGTACCAGAACTTCGATTATAAAATTAACATTAGCTGCTTTAAGCAAATAGGAAAGTAGCTTCCTTTTAATGCAACTCATGAAATTATATATAAAGTTTTATTTCTCGACTATTTTCTACACTGCATGTTTGTTAAAACATACCAATTAAACGGTTGCGGAATAAACAAAAAAATGGGTTAATAGGGGGTATGATCCCCTCTTACAGATGTACAGACATTGCGACACGATTCCATACTTGAAATAAGACAGTTAATCATTTCCCGTGGCAATTGGTCCCACTCGTTCACCAGTCCTCGGAGGGGAGTAGCGAGTTGTAATTGCCCTACCCAGAAGGTCCAAGACATGCTCTTCTATAGGGTTGAGGTCTGGAGATCTGGTTGGCCAATCCATCCTGTGAATATCCTCACTCTCTAGAAAACCGTCGTCCGAAAGAGCTTTATGCGGCCTCGCGTTATCGTCCATTAAAATGAACTCAGGGCCAACTGCACTCCTGAAAAAGTGAACATAGGGCTCCAAGACCTCATCCCTATCAGAACCTTTTTCAAAGACACGGAGAGGTGTACAGCCATCCAACAGGACCATTAAACCTGCTCCGTCATAATTGTCGATTTCGCTGTTATTGGATGGTAGGTAGCGGGCTCCTGGTTCTCTCCATATCAACGTACAGCAAGAATCGATGTTTAGGCTGAACCAGGAATCATCAGTGAAAAGAACGGTCTCCCATCGATCCATACTCAAATCTCTATGCTCCCTGCACCATGCTGAAAGAACTCTCCTGTTCGTAGAAGTGAGCGGAACGCAAACAGCAGGTCTACTTTCAAACAATTCTCTCTCATGAAGTCGTTTGGAAACAGTTACCCTTGATACACGGGTTCCTGTGGCTGCATACAAGTCACGAGAGAGCTGAGAAGCTGTAGCCCCTCTGTTACGCCTCCCTATAATGGACAAATTGCGATCTTCTATGGCCATCATGGCTCTTGGATGACCTTGCCCAGGCTTTCTCTCGATGGATTCGGTATCCTGGAGCTGTTTCCATAAGTTACACTCGACGCTGGGCGTTAAGGCCTGTTTACACGGTCCAATTTCTTGTATCCGAGAAATCGGAGGGATTTCTCTGTCAGAGAAATTGGATGATTCGTTGACACTATCCAAGTTCTTGAATGTCACTGATTCGTCGAAAGAAAAACTTGCGCATGCGCATTGTTCATATTCAACATTATAAAATAATACTTACATAAGTTTAAAATTACTAAATAAATTCAAATAAAATCATAATAACACAAATAAACCGCAACAGATAAATTTATTTGGACTAAAATATATGAAAACAGACAAGAAAATGACATAATTTGCTGCCTGCTTGTTGACGTCACAAAACCTAAGACGTTGATTGGTTAAGGGAGAAAAAACTTGGATGGAAAGTAGAACATGCTCTACTATCGTCCAAGAAGTTGGACCAAGTTCTTGGATGACTGTTTACACGATCCAAGCTCAAAGCAAAACAAGTTTCCATCAATATCAATCAATCTCTGTCCAAGAAATTGGATCGTCTAAACAGGCCTTTAAATTGAACTCTCTACAAATCTGAACCTGAGATCGGCCTGCTTTTAGCCTCCCCACATTTCGCCCCCTCATTCCATCATGTAAACGTTGGTGGATACTCATTTTTACTGTTACAATTTGAATTTAACCAATTGCTGCAAATAACACCAAGAAATTCGCCGAGGTGTGCTAGGGAACGAAATGCGTCTTAACTTATGCGCACTTATAAAGCTTGTTTCACTACTGTCTCTACCCACACACACGTGTACGCTCACGTATTTGATGTACAAGATATGTATTTTTGCTTGGAAGCAGTGGTTTTACATTCAGTTCAGTTCTTTTCATGAAATTCTATGAATATGCGAATTCTCTTAATTTATTTCACCAGTGAATATAGAAATTATATTATGATAATTATTTTAGTATCTATTGAGAGTCCCTCAACCGTCAAAGACCTCATACTAATTCAATTTCAATCATCTGAATTAAAGAGGAAAAAAAGGTAAGTCATAAAATTCTTACTTATAATTCAGAGAATAATAAAAAGAATTGACTATATGTATACACATGTATGCACAATATGTATACACTAGGAGTAAGAGAAGAGAATATTATAAAATAAAATTAGACAGAAAAATAATTATTATTAATATTTTATTGATTCATTTATTTTTTGCTTTCTTAAATGTCCAATCGTAATGATTCGAATAGTAGAAGTGACATAAGCCGGTACAGTAAAGTAACAAGCATAAACAGTAAAATAGTTGATAATTTTTTGACATGACTTTACAAACGACATGACAATATCGTTTTAGAATTTCATTGTCTTTATATGTATAAATTGAAATGGATTGTTTACATTTTGATAAAAATAAGAAAATTTTAATTTTTGAATGGTTTTAAAAACGGTAAAAACGTATCTTGTGATAAGTTTTTGTTTTTCAGAATGATTCAAATTTTAAAGTATTTTTAAAGTTATTGTTAATTATCCTTGGAGTACATAATTATAAGACATGTATCACCTTTTAGAATTTATCTTAAAGATTTTTTTAGTTTAAAAAAAGCATGTGTAAAATTTAATCCATAGCAAACAATATTATAACAGCTTAAAAAATCATGCATGTTTTTCCAGGTATTGTGAATTTTTCAAAGCATTCGTTAGAAAAGATTTTAAATATGTCAAGAAGTCAAAAAATAATATTAAAATTCATGGGGAAATTCTGTATCACATTAATAATTATAATATAAGAAGAAAAAAAGAAGTTACACTGAAGAATTTTTCTTCTTCTTTTAAATACAGCAGCGAGATTTAAAATATATTACGTGACTGAACAGAGAAGGAAAAAAAACAAGAATGCCGCCAAAACTTCGCCGGCATATTTACGAAAATTCATTTCAACAAATAAATTTTAAATAAGTTCAGCAAACTTTTTATTTGCAAGTAATTAGTTTTTTTCCTTTAAATTTTTAACAACTAAAATTATATTTTCATTTTAAAGCACGATTCTCAGAATAGCATCCTTATTTATATGTTATATCCATCATTCGACGAGATTTCTGCCGACTACTAAATTTAATTCACGGGATATTGAAAAGTTATGTCTTCATCTTAACTGCGAATTAATTTTTCTTTTTTTTATTTATATTTATTCATCAAAAGGCTCATTATTCATTACTCATTGACTAGAACAAAAGTAAAGCATTCCCACAACAGCCCTTTGCGTGTCTGGGGGTTCATGAAGGTTAAGGATCCATAATGTGGTAATCACTGATTATGGCAATGTTGTCAGCATTGTGCACAGGCAGCCTTTACTCCCCAGAAAAACTGATAACCATCGATCTGAAGCTGGGTGGGCATCAAGCTCCTACTGGGGATCAAGCCCCGGTTCCTCACAGTTCATTGATTAGAATAATTAAATATGAAGTCGATTAATCAGCAATATATTGGTGGAAAAAATTAACATATTGTGAAGGTATTAGCAACAAAAAAATTTTTTTTTTTATTGAAGCTAATGAATTTAATACTTATTAACGATTCGATCAAATTCGAGATTTTATTTGGCAAAAGTGGAAATTTCGCCCCTCCTAAACATATAAGGAGCTCCTGAGAACTTTCGAAAAGTTTATTTATATAATGAATAAAACGATTGTAATTCTGAGTAAGTATACTGGTAAAATAACTTACCTGTTGAAGGTATACGATCCTCTATCAATAAATTTTTTGTGCCAATAAATCAACATATTTTAAAATTTTTGGCTTTGCAATTTCAGCATGAAATTTCTTCCATTGAAATAATACGGGAGACACAAAGGTTGCAAATACTCTCTCTCTCTCTCTCGATTCTCTCAACAGTTAACGTGGTTTCATTGTGAGGGCAAAAATTATCATCATTTGCGAGTTCTATTATATTTAAACTCTATGATTTCAACGCATTAATCTATAACAGCGTTCAAATATTTATGTTCAGTCATGATTTACGTACATGTCAGTCACACGTCATTTAAATAAGGGATTAGTTTAAATAAAATTGTTTGTTTGATTTTTTCATGAATCTGGATCTGAGCTTTTCAGAGAAATGAAAAATCCGTTATCTAAAAACTTTTAATTCGACTAAAAAAAGTTTTAAACTAATTGCGTTCATGGATAGTATTTTAATAAATATAATTGTCTTTTAAAGTTTATATTTATGTTCATTGAATTTATAATATTTTATTTATTGCTTTTAACGAATATTTATCTTAAAAAATATAAAATACTATTACTTTTTATCATTAACCATATTAAAAGATTTTTTTGATTAAAGAAGATAAAACTTGCTATCGAATAATACTGTAGCCCTTTTTTAAGGTGACTGAAACTCTTTTGACATATGTTAATAAATTGTGCACGATATAGATATAGAGCAAAATAAACTGTCGGATTCGGAGAGAGAGATTTTGTTTCTACACATTTAACTATACCTAAAGCAGTGGTTCCCAATTTTTTTTTTCGGATGTGGAACCCTAAATGATCAACCTTCTTTTGGCAGAACCCCCTAAATTTAATTAATAAATTTCATTAGTAATTGTGAACATATACTCGTAAATCTATTAATCATTTAAAACCATTAATCATTTGAAAAAAAAAAAAAAACAATTAATCATTTTGAAAATATTCAGAGATAGAAATTTTATTAATTATTTTGAAAACATTTAGTGAAGGAATGAAGAATTAAAAAATTTTCCATCATGTCGTTTTATCAATTGTCTTGAAATCGCACTTTATGTCAGACTGTGGAATTCACAGATCTTGAGCGTCATCTTGTCTAGTTCTTAATTTGATTTTCTAGTTTGATGACAACTGAAATATGGTGCCCGTTGAAATAAAAACGAAAAAATTCGATGATAAGACTAATGCAATTATTCATAAGTTCATATCATTTTCATTATACTTCAATATTCGTTATTAGAAATTTTTTTTTAATTTGGTATTTCTTTCTTTGCAAACATTTCAATAAAATAATTTCCTTAAAATAACGGAAATATTCTCTTAATAATGAATAATTAGTTAGATGTAAATTTAGTTACAAGTTTCAAAAATCATAATAAAAAAAAAGTTCTAGCTCTCGAAACCCCTGTGACAGTTCCGTGGAATTTTAGGATTCCGTGGAATACCATTTGGGAACTGCAGGCCTAAGAGAATGCACTAGATAATCTATCGTTATTATTATAAATTAAACTCAGTGGCGCGACAGCCCAAAGTGGGCCAAGGCCTACTGTGCCCATCTCAGTTTTCTTGACCTTGGGCTCTGGGGTGCAGAAGCAGATGTTCCGGTTAGGTGGTCAGCCGAACGCGAAATCCCCAGTGTTCAGTTCCCAAGCATGCTTGGTACTCATTTATCGACCCACTGAAGGGATGAAAGGCTGAGTCAACCTTGTCCGGCCCGAGGATCGAACCCAGGACCTGTGGCACGGGAGCGCAAAGCGCTACCTAACGTTATAATTATAATTGAAAAAATATATAATGCTAACAACACAGTTTGCGTTTATTCTTTACGAACAATATTTTATTTTAAACCGTAAAAAATAAAGTCTTCTCCCGTTTATTTTTCCATTTTTTTGTTAGAAACTTTTCATTTCGTATTTCAAATCATATTTCTTCTCATTCACGTCTGGCAAGTCTTGAAAATGGGCTCCTGTTTGTGAGCGCTAGAAATATGACGATTCTTATTTCCCTTTTATAAATTTTTAAAGCGAATGAAGCTTTTAATCAGTTAATTGTGTTTGTTAGTTAGTTTAGTATCATCAATGGATAAATTATTTTGTAAATCGTGTAAATACTAAAAATATTTTAAAAATTATTCTAAGTCTAACTTAATTAGTTAATGTTTAAAATATCGTTCAAATTGGCATAAAACAATGTAAGAAGCAGTGAAAGTATGTGATAAAAGGTTTTTTTTTATTCAGCTGAAATTCAGTACAGACTGCTGGATCTAGAAATTACTAAAACCCAAAGTGATATATCACTATCACACTCACAGTGTATTAAATGCAATGCCATTAAAATCTATGATCTCTCTATTACCAGGGCTCGACTTAGCCTAATTGGGGCCCGGGGCAAAAACTTCTTTGGGGCCCCTCTTCTCTACTTCAGTAATGAAGAACCAAACTTTAAATTTTTCGCCTCATTATAGATATTTAACAAGAAATTTGACTAGAACCTATAATAGCTAGAAAGTCCCCCTTCCTCCAATGGTCAGACGAATCGTTCTGTCCATTTTATTGATTTTCTGACAATTTTATTTTCATCATGCTGAATTCAGTTTTCTGGTTGTTAACTTTGTCACCTAGGTGCGAAAATTTTATATCCTTGCTAAAATTAGGGCGGAATTGCTAAATTTTCGCAATGACGATGGCTCAATTAAGCCAATCAGAAGCCCATATTTTTCTAATATCGCATTTTGCAATATGTAAAAGTACAAGCTTTTCATTGACCTACTCTTACATTGCGATTCGTCATTGCGAAAATTTAGCTGAAATCCGCCAGAGAAAGCCATGGATTTACGAAATAAAGATTTTTTGCTTTCATACTATAGATTAATTAAGAATTAAGCTAATTTAAAACTGATGGATTTTACACTCGACATATATTTTGTTTAAAAAAAGTTCATTAAAGAAGGAAACCTAAAATAAACTATCTATTCGATTTGGGGGCAGCTGCCTCTTACGCCCTTGCCTTAGTCAGGCTCTGTCTATTACTATGATCTATCATTAAAATCTATGATAAATTAAATGTTTTGAGAAGGTTTTCAAAAGAGGGGATAGCTAGAACACATTCAAGAAATAATTTTTAATGTATAATATATTCCGAAATCTCTGGACTCTGGATTTATCAATCAGATTTAATCTGTGTGCAAATCTTATCGACTTGAAAGGTGCCAAAGGAAAATTCAGGGGGAGTTTCGTGTAAAAATAACAAAATTAAAGAGTCTCTTATTAACTTCAAATCCATATTTTGTCGATAATTTATACGTGGATTTTATGATGCCACATTAACCTCTTAACGATCGGTTAATTTTCAAGAAAACGGTCATAAAAGTGCCTATTTTTTTATCCCTGAAAATTATATAAAAATATGTGTATGAACAATATATATATTCATTTTTAATTTTCGATTTGTTTTTAGCTTGAAATTTTTTTAAAAAATTAAATTTTTAGGAAGAGCCAACATTCAGGGTTACTATGACTTAATGTTGGTTTTCCAGCAAGAAAGGAAAATTTATAAAATATGTGTTTCAAACATTAAAAAAGAATTTTATTAAACTTACGTATAATATAAATAAAGATTAGTAATTTTTTCTTGTGTGATAAATTTCAAAGCATGAGATACAGAGGACAACGTCACAATCTGGACAGTAGTACCGAGTTTCCTTCCTACATCTCTCATTGTTTTCATCTCTTCTGGAGCAACAAACTTTCTTCTAAAAACTAACTATCGACAATTACCTTAAAAATATCCTGATACTGCCACCTGGTTTGTAAAATAAGAAATAAAATTTTTTTCCGGGCAAAAGAAATTAATTAGTTTTATTCTTATTGGCGCCCTACTACCGAACACTCCAGCCAGGAAATATCACGGGAGTGAGAAATAGAGGACGAAACCTCAACCCGTCATTTTCACGGGAGCGAGAAGGAAGGGGTTAAACGGTAAATACTAGCAAGCTGTGGAGACAATGGGGAAAAACTGTTATACTTAACACTTTTATGCATTATACTTTTATACTTCAATGAAACTTTATTTTACTTAAAGCTAGCCTCATATGTTGTGCAAAGGATTAAAAAACTTCAGTTAAAGCTCACTTTTTTTATTCATCATTGGACACATAAATATTACTACGAGGTGTTTAAATAAGTTTATTTTAGTTTAAATTCTGTTTATATTTTCTCTTCGTTCCATACTATAAATTATTCTTTGTTTTGTCGTGTAGATTTATGGATTCATAAAGATTGATATTCTTATTTTTTACGTGTGTGAACTTATGTAATATATTTTTTTTTATAGAAGATTTAAGGCTTTTCTAAGAGAATGTCGATTTAATCTAGGTGAGCATACTTCATTTCAAGTTCTAGAAACCTTTTATTTTCGTTTAAGTATACTTTTAAGCTCTCAAAAATTTAACAGTAATATTGTACAAAAACTGAGTTTTATTTTTTTAAAAAAAAATACACAGAATTTGTTCTACCGCTTCTGATGAGTTTTAGCATTCCACAGCCGAAAAACATTGTCGGCTGTAAAAAGTTAACTATACTTTAATTCTTTTCTCCTTAATCGGATTTTTACTGTATTCTTATAGTTTTGATAATATTAGGGGACCGGAAAGTAATGTCGTTTCAGCACATTAAATATTCGTTTGTTTTAAAACAAATTCCGTTTTTTCGATCCATTTTTGATCCGACATTGAAAGGTTGTTGCTAACGAGGGAGAATACATTATTGATTAAAAATAAAAATCTTGATAACAAATATCAAATGCACCGAAACCACATGACTTTCCGGTCTCCAAAATACTTTTTTTCTCAGTGAACCAAAATTCGTACCCGAAAACGAAGAGCATTTTTAGCTATGAAAGGTTGTTAACTATGACTTTTTTTAATCAGAACTTCAATATTTGTGTTTTGAAAAAGGCTGAAACTAAACGATGAAATTTGACAGTAACAAAATTTTTAAAAAAATCTGCATAATTTTGAGTTTTATAGGTATTTTTTATAGCAATTTTTTTTGCTAAATTAGAGCACTAACGAGAATTCGTTTAAAATTAATTTCTTCTAGCATCTTTTATTTGTATTCGTTATCCCGCATTTGGGGAATTTTCTGCAATTCTTCGCTTTTTCTTTTTTCTTTTTTTTTTTGGCAAAACTTGTGTTTTCAATAATTTTGCAATCGAAGCGAAATTGCAGTATATTTTATCTGTGTTATTTTCAAACCAAAAATCTAAATTTTTATAAGACATCAGCTAGATTTGCAAAAAGAAAGTTAAAAAATTAAAAGATGAAAAAAATTAAATAAAAGAAATTTCATAAAGAACATACGCATAGGACACGAAGAACATAATGTCATTTAAGAAGCTTCAAAGCTGTAAGTGTTGAAGCCCGTAAAATAAAATCTTGATTTATGTTTAACTTACTTACTTGCTTAATTAGAAATTATTTTATTTGCTTGAATTATATTTTTTATACCTAATGAATTAATTCTTATTCATGAATTAAGTGACACAGCATCTTGTAGTACCTTTTGAATATTTTTGATCATAAACACAAACAGATCGCTGATTGTGTTTACGATCACAGATTCACAAACAGATCGCTGATTGTGGTAGTTTTAAACAGGTTGTTATAATACCTGTAGAATTTTGACACTAAAATATATTCAATCTTACTTTTTACAGTTTTTTTTTTTTTAAATATAAATATTTTATACACGAATGCTTCAAACTAAATGTTATGCAAAGACTTATGAACATATTTAAGAAATGTAGTTTGGAAAAAATTGTGTCTACTTAATTAAAGTGATATACTCAAAGTTTTGCTTTATCCAACAGGGCATTCATTTGTATAATTATATATACTTCTTTTTATTTTAGTTATTTTATTTTTTAAAATTTGAAATACCAACTCTTTTTTTAAAAAAATTCACACTAACACCCATCCACAATTTATAGTAAAAGACATTTTTCTCGAGTATGGTGCAAAAGATGTGAATATTACAGATGACTGGATTTTATCATGGACGGATGGAACTTTAGCTTTAAAAGATTATTCAGCACTCAAATCGTATCAGGTTTGTAAAGTTGATCCAAGATTTTAAATTTATTATTAACATTTTTAATTATTTATGAATGATTTTCACAAAATAGGCAGTATTCAGTGTAAGTATCGTAAATATTATGGCAATTTTTCACAATGAATACATAGATAACCAACACGAGTACACAAAGTAATGGTAAATTAATTAGTTCGAGCCACGATGGCTCTGGAGATAGAGGGTTCGCCTTCCAATGAGGCGAACCGGGTTCGAATCCCAGTCGATACTAATTCCGCATCCGGCTGGCACCGACCACAGTGCTGACGTGAAATGTTCTCAGTGGTAGACGGATTATGGGTTAGAGTCCCCTTGCGGTCAGACTGACCTTGGGAGGTTCTCGTGGTCTTCCTCTCCATGTAACGCAAATTCGGGTTAGCTCCATCAAAAAGTCCTCCACGAAGGCAAATTTCTCCCAACACTCGATCCAGGAGTTCCCTTGTCTATTGGATCGGGCTCAAGGTTACGGAGTTGAACATTAGTAGTCGTAAACCCATAAAATTGGGTCGGCTGTTCAACGACGGTTATATAAAAATAAAAAATAAATAGTTCGGATTTTTTTTTTTTTAAATAATAACTTTTCCATGGTTACGCATAAAAATGTCAGACAATTTGTGCTTTATTCATACGTTTCAACCTATACCCTTTCTTTATTTGAATATTGATTTGCTCATAAAGAATAAAAATGTTACGAAATTCTTTAAATGTCGAGTGTAAGTGCGAAAAATGTAAGCAATTAAAATGAATTTTATAAGACTAAAAAGTACTTTCCACGTCTTTCTTTTATTATTAAATATATTACTTTAAAGGGAGAAAGGTAAGGAACATTTTTTTAACTCATTATAACATATATGAAGATTTTTGAAATATTTTCCTAATTTTTAATAGTATATACATATTTTTTTTGAAATAAATTTTTATCTTTAAGATTAAAATATCTTATACTTTAGAATCTCTCGTTGTGTAATATATAAAATATCTCACACAATGATTCTAAATTATGCAAAATCGAAAGTCTATTTTAACATACGAAAATGTTAGCTTGAAGTTTGCTTATACTTAAACTTAAAAGTAAAATTCTCTCATTAATAAAATCAATTAAAGTGCAGAACTATACGATAAATAGTTAAGGAATTTAGCGAATGATTTTTGAAAAAATTTAAAATGATTTGAACTATGCACCATTTTGAGACATTTTATTTACTAACTATATATATGTATGAAATATATTTGAAAGCAAATAAATCTTGAGTGTTTTCTACAATCAAGTTTAACATTTTAAAAAAAAAAAATATGTTAAAACGTTCGTTAAGTAACAAATTATTCTATAACACTAGAGCACAAATGGTGCAAAATGTTAAAGTGAATTTCCCTACTCTGCAAAAAAATTAAATATGTTTATTTTTAATTTTTTTAAATTTTTAATATATTTTATTTAATTATCGACACATTATCGAACTTATTAAGCATGAAAAATGCAAGCATCTATATTAATATGCAAAATATTGACTCAAAACAAGTATTTATTTTTTTTCTCAATGAGTATCGTTTTATAGAGAATGTTGTATCTTAATGTTGTATCTTAAATATTTAATACTTAATATTTTATTATTTATACTTAAATATCTGTACTTAAGTATTTATACTTAATATCTAAATTATTTATACTTAATATCTTAAATATTTATACTTAATATCTTAAATATTTATACTCAATATCATAAATATATATACTTATTATATTAAATATTTATACTTAATATGCTAAATATATATATATATATATTTAATATCTTAAATATTGATGCTTAATATCTTAAATATTTATACCACTATTATACATAATAGTGGTGTCTATATATTTGTGATTAAAATTAAATTAAACTTTAATAATAATGAAAGGAAAAGGAGTGAATAGAATTTCGAATATTAAATTCGGTGAATATTAACGATAAGCATTATTATGTTATTTTGCAGAAAATAAATCATTTTCCTGGTATGAGTATGATCTGTCAGAAAGACTTGTTGTCACGTCACTTGAAGTTAATGAAGCGGAATCTTCCCCGAGATTACAATTTCTTTCCACTAACATTTTGTCTTCCAGAAGAGTACGTATATATATTTTTTCATTAGAAGGAAAAACATAGTTTACCTCTAAAATAAGTCTCTACTAATATTTTTAAAAAATTATAAATAGATAAAGGAAGAAACATATCAAATTTGATAACTGTGATTAGAATTTTAATATCAGGTTTTTAATTTTTAATTTTATTTTTAAATTAAAAATTTACTTTAACTTTAATTTTTATTTTTAAATTACATTTTTAATTTTTTTCTAAATTTCATTTTTAACTTTAAATTTTGTTTTAATTATAACTTAAGTTTTATCTGTCGAACCAAAGGTCACTAATGAAATGAACATGATATTTTAATAAAATTCTATAGTTTTTCTTGCATGAAAATAGAAAGATTTTACACTTGCGTGAGTAAACTATTTTAATTAGCTGAATATGAAGTTTTCATACGGAATAAAAATAATGGTAAATAATCAATAAATACATAATAAATCACAAATATCAATAAATATATAATTTATAATATATATCATAATATATATTTATAATATATATCATAATATATATTTTTAATATATATCATAAATATCAATAAATATATAATTTAACACTCTTCCGTCATGCATAAAAAACTGAAAGGCAGATACTGTCACAATAATTTAATGTTTTTTCTTATTGTTATTTGCTCCCCTTCTGGGTGACTTAACATTTTCAAATTAATTAAAACGGTGACTTAACATTTTAAAATTAATTTCAATAACTGAAAGGCAGATACTGTCACAATAAATTAATGTTTTTTTTATTGTTATTTGCTCCCCTTCTGGGTGACTTAACATTTTTAAATTAATTAAAACGGTGACTTAACATTTTAAAATTAATTTCAATAACTGAAAGGCAGATACTGTCACAATAATTTAATGTTTTTTCTTATTGTTATTTGCTCCCTTTCTGGGTGACTTAACATTTTTAAATTAATTAAAACGGTGACTTAACATTTTAAAATTAATTTCAATAACTGAAAGGCAGATACTGTCACAATAAATTAATGTTTTTTTTATTGTTATTTGCTCCCCTTCTGGGCGACTTAACATTTTTAAATTAATCAAAACGCTTTAAATTGTATCAATAATAATTCTAAAAAAGAACAGATTAATTACAAGACGGCACGTTTTTACACACTATTATATTATCCATTTCAATATAATGACTAATGGAGCATCTTCAGTTTAAAGTGTTTTTACAATTTAGTGCTGATAGTAGTGTTTAGATTATGAAAAAAAAAATTATAATGTTTTGTTTGCTAAATCCTAAATTTTTAATTTTAAAAATATGTCATTTGTGTATTAATTTTGAAAAAAAAGTAATTTAAATAATGGTTAGAAATAAAAATACCCAAGGTATTAATTTATCGAGAATTCAAATATGAATTATGATAATAAAATGGCAGATCGTATAAATTTCATAAAATACAGTGCACTAAGTAAAAGAACAAAAAAAGGCGTTGAACTCTCAATGCATGTTGTTCTAATGAAGCGATTTTTAAGTTCTAATGAGATGCAATCTTCACGGGTAATTAATAATTATCCAATTCATGAGTAAAAACTAAAATTTAAATTATGAGATAAAAACGTATAAAAAAGCTTAATTATGTTAGAAAATATTCCTAAAAATAATTTGGTAGGGTGAACTGCAACCTAAAAAATATGAACTCAATAGTATAATAATCAGGAGTCAATCATATGTTTCAGTTCCGTGTTTTTTTTTTTTTTTTTTCGTTCTGAGTTTTTCATCATATTCTAGAATTAATTGCTCGAATCAAATAAACGTTTTACAAAATTCATTGTCCTAAAATTAATTTAACATAAAAATAAATTTTAAGAATTGAAATAAGTTCTTAAAGATGAAAATTAGTGAATACGTTTTTTTTTAAAAGTTTATTTCTCAAAATCTACTCTTTCGGTTTGAGTCAAATTCTGAATTTTTTATATAAAAATTTCATTTTTTTCAAATTACGTGTAAAAATGTAAGAAAAGTTTCAATTATATTTAAACTAAATTATAAAAAATGATAACTAATATGTAAAAATTATTTTTAAACTTTCCTTTTTCAGGCAATCACATTTTTACAAATCGTTCAAAAACTAGTTTGGTTTACGAAATCAGTTGTAGAGATATGGCTAATGTCAAAAGTGTTAAATAACAACGACGAATTCTTGAATTCTCCTAGCTAAATTATGTAGGCCTTATTTTTTTAGATTGAAGCTATAACTCATATTTTAGTGACAAAAATACGAATCCATTTAAAAAAAAGATAAATTTCTTAAATTGAAATATTACTTTTGTGCCTTATTTTGCTACTTAAATTAAAGCATGTACTAATCAATACTCAAAAGCTTAAACATAGTACGTGCTAATCAATATCTTAGGTGGACTCTTCAAATCAGCATGTGAAAATCCAATCACCAAGTAGAATGCTGTTAAGGATATTTTTCTAGGTTTTTTTATTCAAATTTTTTAGTTTACTAAAATTTTCATGAAATGGTTTGAAAAAAGTAATCTTTTTAAATGTGTATTTGGTTTATCAAATACGGTAGTATCAATAACATGGAATCTCGAAGAAAATTTATAAGTCAATTAAGTTAAGAAGCCGACCGGCCTGTGTAGGGGGCAGGGAACTGTCCTTGCATCAGAAAGGTTCTGGGTTCGAATCCCGGGCAAGGCATGGATGTTCTTTCCTTCTCTGTACTGTCTGTCCTTACTGTGGGAGCGACGTTGGCCCACCTAATATGGCGCCCCTGTAAGAGAGGTCAACAAAATCGCCTTGAAGATGCCTGAATTGACGGATGTTAACACAGGCGGGCATTACAAAAAAAAAATTAAGTTAGTAATTGAGAATAGGATCAATGTTTTGGTTACGAAATAAGATATATGTCGATTAATTCCTATATATAAATTTCTACTTTTTATAACATTAATTGACGCTACACATAAAAAGGCTTGCAACAAAAACTGCAGACAAAATAAATTTTTTATTTAAATCCGTTCGAAGAACTTATAGGAGGTATATTTATGAATCAAATATAACTAGCTATAATATATATATATATATATATATATATACGGTTTAGATTGAGGAATTTAACTGAATATTGTGAACGCAGAAAGTACCAAGATGTTTTCATTATAAAGCCGGACACCAACAGCCAAGGCGTTGGAATAGAAGTGATTAAAAATGTAAAAAACTTTAAAAAGTATCGGAATGTTATTTGCCAAAAGTATGTGTGTAAGGTAAGATGGATATTTCCAATATGTCTACATATGCTATGCATAATTGAAAGTTATATCAGTTATTACGTAATTTTTTTTTTCTCTTTAGTACTTTATCTCACTTTTATAAATATGTTATCCATTTAATAACTTTTAAGTAATTTTGAACCAAAATTTCAAGGAAAACACATTTAAAATTTGAAAACTGTGAATATTTTTTAAGAACACCAGGAAACATTTTAAAGAACATATAGAAATCATTATAAGTACTTCAAAAAAAAAAGTTTAAGCATTTTAAAAGCGGTTTTAACTCATATCAATTAAACAAACAACTGTTGACTTATCAACGCCAGCCATGTTATTTATACTAATACATATAGAATTAAGTACACAAAAAGTTAAGCTTAATCGTTGAGAGTAATAATAATTTTCAATTATTAAGCAAATATAATTTTTATATATACAGGGTGTTCCAAAATTCTCTTTACAACTTCAAAAATTCATATCTTCGAAAATAAACAAGATATTTATATTCTGTCTTTTGCATGTATTACTGCAACTAATAAAGTTTTGTTTAGTACACTTCAATATGCTCACCATTGGTGGCCCTAAGCACTTCCAGTCTGTAATAAATTTCAAGCCAGGTATTGTAAAGATAATTTTGGAACACCCTGTACTTTTAAACATGAAGTCGACAAGTTTGGTTTTAGAGTCCTCATAAAACATTTCTACCATGTAAAAGACATATTTGTCAAAAACGAATAGTTAATAGTTTTATTTAACCAATATTAACCCATAAAAACATATTTTAATAAAATGGATGAACAATAATACCATGACTAAAAAAACTTGATGCGCATGTAGCATTGTGAATTTGAAAAAAAGGATATCCAGTTGCAATTGAGTTGATAAGCATTTTTTTTTTTTTGTATATTTCCTAAATTTTACTTAAAAAATATACAGGGTGTTTATAAAGTCCCGGACCCATTTTGATGTTTAATAACTCATAAAATAATGAAGATATAAACAAACTTATGGCATTTATTGATGGAATAACTCATATATTTTCCTTTTCAGGTTTGAATATCTTTACTTTTGTAAATATCGTCTGCGCGTGTGGTTAAATTCAGATAATTTCATTTTCCAGTCTAAATATCTGTGCTTTTCTAAATATCGTCTGCTTATTAATTGCATTTTTCTATCTTTTGTTTTTGGCAACTATGTACACGGGGATCATAATGTGCGCATATGGGGATCTGAAAACCCCCATTAATACTGTGAGGCACAAAGGGATTCCCCAAAGGTTAATGTATGGTGTGGACTAATGCACGACCGAGTCATTTGGGCCTTTCTTTTTTACAGAAAAGACGGTCTCATCAGTCGTATACTTAGACATGTTGGAAAACTTCGTATTTCCACAACTAGAAGAGCTTCAGCCACGTGTCTTTTTGCAACAAGATGGTGCACCACCTCATTGGGGTATCATCGTTCGTAGTTCTTTGAATGACCATTTTCCAGGAAGATGAATTGGGCGAGGAGGTCCAATTCCTCGGCCACCCAGATCACCTGATATAACGTCACTGGACTTTTTTCTTTGGGGATTTATGTTTATGTTTACAGGAGGATCGTGTCGAACATTGATGACCTAAAAGCCAGAATTACAACCGCAATAGCCTCTGTGGATGCCGACATGCTTGCCGCTACCTGGCGTGAAATTGACTATCGACTTGGCGTGAAATTGACTATAGATATTCTCCGTGAGACGAAGGGGGCACACGTGGAAGTTCATTGGCAAGGGTCATGAAACTTTTTGAGTCAATCTAACCATTTATGTTATTAATTTCAATCTATCTTTATTATTTTATGAGTTATTAAACATCAAAATGGGTCCGAGACTTTATAAACACCCTGTATATTTTCATTCAAAATTTCTTTTTTTTTTTTTTTTTTTTCAAACGAAAAAATTTCTTACAAAAATCATGAACCTGAAACTATTTCTGAAAAAAAAACTAAATTATTCCGGCGACTCGGTTACTTTTTATGTTTCTTTATAATTTTATTTGTGACTACGTACACGGAAAAAAAAATCTTGGAAAATTATCGCAGTATATTGTATTGACATTTCTGATATAAAAATATGTATGCATAATTCTGGTTAATAAAATCGAAATATATGGCATATTTCAGTTGGTAATTTTTTCGTTCATATGGAAACGGTCTATCGGAAATCCTGATTTTCGAGATTATAGCTCTGATTACCACTTATTAAGTAAAAAAAAAAAGAAAATACATAACTAAAAAATAAATTTAACCGAATAAATGCTTTTAATGCCATTCTCTAGGGTATCATGATAAAATTACCAATTTTACCACTTTTATCAAAATTTTATCATATATTTTAAATCATATTTCTTGTTAATTTTATCACAATCATTGCCAAAGCGTTACGGTAAAAATCACCGAGCTTATTTTGTGTTTCCATAAAGCCAGAAACACCGTACATTTTACCACAGTCTGATAGTTTTGACCACACTTTTTCTCAGTGTTCTATCTTTTGTTTTTTAAAGTTCTTATTTTTATAACAAAATATTTTTGCTGTGGTTTTATTTAAAAAATATACACACCCAATAAAATTCGATTTAAGTCATTAATAATTGCAAATTGTAAATTTTTTAAAAAGTTTTTACTGAATTGAGAATCGTCGAGTTTTTCAATAATATATGTAGTTTACGTAACTATTTTAAACTTAAATCGAAGAAAGTGTTTACATGTTCGATTTTCTTAACAGCCATTTTTAATAGAAGGTTTCAAAATGGATCTTCGTTTGTATGTGCTAATTACATCTGTCACACCATTGCGAATATACTTGTATAAAGAAGGATTGGTTCGTCTAGCGACTATATTGTATAAGAAACCTAATCTTACCAATTTAGTAAGTAAAAAATTTATTTGTTTTGACTTTTTCATAAGTTTTTAAGTTACACTTTTAGGAACCTATCCTGGAAGTAAAAGCTTGTATTATTTATTACATAACATATGCAAAGTGTAACTATTTAGTTCATAAAACCGAATTGATTATTAAATTACCTATTCTATATGAAAAGAAAAGTAGCAATATCCTATTAGCAATATTTATGTAGAAATTTAAAGTACCATTTCTGAGAGAAAATACTGTATATACTTTTAAAAAAATCTGTTCTGGAAGAAAAAAATCAGCATTATCAAATACTTAGTATGTACAAATTTCAAAGAAGTAGGAAACAGGCTGTTTATTTAAACTATAATTAAAGATGTTAGAAATTAATAGGGGTTTAACGCAACCTACTTGCTCTCACTCGCCAATCCGTGGAATAGTTTTCGCTATTCCTTGGGATCACCCAATACCTCCTAGATGGGAAGATTCTTCTCTAGAAGGTAATGGATCACCTCGCGATCGAGATCCGTTCTTGCTCCGTTCTTCCGCCTGTCATTAAAAGTCTAGCGTTCTTGTATAAGATCTTACGTGGACCAAAATTGCCTAGCATTTTGACAGATCTTGGAAAGCAAGCTCAAACGTCTTTGGTTAAGCAGTAATACACAAAATAGTCAAAATGAATATCAATAAAAAATATTGCTAAAATAAATAAGGATACTTCCAATTTAAATAATAAAAAAATTAATTTAGAAAAAAAGAATTTTTCGCGATTACAAACAATATTAGGCTGATATTTTGCTGTTTCAACTGACACATGGAAAGTGTCAGAAATTAAAATCCAGGACACAGGGTAAAATAAATGGATTTTGTCAATAAATCTATGCTAAATATCAGCTTGATACTAATGATTAGCACGTGCCGTTTAAGCCCACACTCTTTTTTTTTATTTCGTAAATATCACGTGTTGAATATGCAAATATTTTCCCATTTTAAACTGGTAAGGTTACAAATAAAAAAAATTTGTCTCTTCTTATATTTTTTATTTTCAAATATTTAAAATATAAGTTTTAAACTAAGTATTGAATATTATAAGAATATGATCCGTCTATATTATTCCATAATTACATATATATATTTCAATTACATATATTTCAATTGCCTGTAATTTCCTTGGTTGCTGTTTTAATAATAGGTTAAAAGGTTACAATCCATTTAAATTTTTAAAAAAATTATTCAAACATTGTCGAAAAGTGCTGAGCACTAAATTATTCTTTCACCCCGTGACTTAAACTTTGATCTTTATTCATCGGGTGGTTATTGCGGAGAAACATAGTGCTTTGTTTTTAAGTGATGCAAATTTTCGCTTATTAATGAAAATGTGTCATTGCTGTTGCCAACGAGAAGGAACAAATTGAGCCCTTTTACTGGGGTTACACTTGAAATTTATACACACTTATTCAGAAACGAGATCAAATTTTCCAAAAATTTTAATTTATGGAAAAGAACTGAGTTTGTATTCTAAAAGTATGAATTGTGAAAATTTCCCAATGGGTTCAAAGTTGATGCCATAACTTTAAGAGTCTTCTATAGTTTATCATTCATAATTTAAGTTACTGTATAACATAATCTTCAGATTTGCAGTGTAAATCGCCTATACGCAAGATATTGCGACTATGCTTTTCTTTTTTATCTCATATTTTGATTATAAAAAACTTACTGAAGAAGATAGTATGAACGGTAAAAACTGTTTCAAAAATAAAGATCATTTTGTGGTTCTTTTTTTTTTCAATTACTAAGAAAGCCCAAATTTGAAATAAAGATTAAAAACGATTTAAATATTTGTCACAGGCAGATTGAGCGTTCATTTTACGATTTAAAGATTTTTAAAATGTAAAAAGCTATGCACTAAAATATTGAACGTGCTAATTTATTCTACTTTGTTTACAGAATGAAAAGCGAATGCATTTAACTAATTATGCTATCAACAGGAATTTAGAAAAAAGTTTCCAAGAAAGACCAGCAGAAAATTGCAAAAAGTAGCATACATATTTTTTCTTAATTTTGCAAAACTCTTTAAATTTAAATCAGTATTTTTGGAACACAAAAGTTATGCTAATTAATCTTATAGTACGAAGTTTTAAGATTTTAAAATGTCTAATACAATTATTTAAAATTTTAAAATCTTAAAGCAAAGTTTTGGCTATTTAAATCGAAACCTGAATAAAGATTAATTAAAAAAGCTTTTTGTTTTTTTTTCATTTAGCAGTAATTCGCTACACATACTGGACATTGGTTTTTGCTTTATTTTTAATGAGGATTCAAAAGATACATAGTATAGAGACGCTCATAACACTTCTCTCTCTAATATTATACCTATAAAGTTTCCTATGGGGAAAGTTTGCCAGAATTGTTTTTTTTTTTTAAACTTATGAACTGACAACTTTTAGTTGTTTAAAAAGTTTCATTCTTGAGCAAAAATTCTTTTAGGACTCAAGTCTTCCTGTTAACACTAAAACATTATCACAGCATGCAAATGATATAATCTCAAATATTCCAAACAAAATTTCAAAGCGATATCAGGAGCAGTTTCTTAGAAAAGATACATCGAAAAAGGTCTGTTTCGGTTATATTGATATATGCCCTACCAACTCCATGCAAAATCTTTTAATCGTGTTTTTTCATGCAAATTTATTTTGTATTATTCTAAATGTTGAGTTATTATATGAAAAATGAAGAGCTATTAACTTGTCTTTTTATATGCCAGTTTATTTGAAAAAAATTCATATGAACACTCTAAAACTGAAAAGTAGCTCCAAAGTATGTTATAATAATTTATGTAATATTGAGTTCTATTCAAAATTTCATAAATAGTCCATATGATAAACATCAGATCGACCTTCAGATCAATTAACACCAGATCATACGTAAGTAAAGACGGTCGATGCGCAATACTGATCACATTAATAGCATCATGCGAGTCGTTATGGCTAAGGGGATAGAGCGTTCGCCTTCCAATGAGGTGAATCGGGTTCGAATTCCAGCGATGGCTGGTCGATACGAATTCCACACCTGGCTCTCGTCGACCAAAGTACTGACGTGAAATATCCTCAGTGGTAGATGGATCATGGTTTAGAGTCCCTTTGCCGTGAGGCTAACCGTGAAAAGTTCTCGTGGTCTTCGTCTCCATGTAACACTAATGCGGGTTAGTTCCATCAAAAAAGTCCTCCACAGTCCAAAAAAGGCAAATTTCACCCACTGCTTGAACCAAAAGTTCCCTTGTCTTCTGGATGTGATTCAAAATTACAAAGCTATGGAGTTGGAACATAAGTAGTCGGGGGTTGGTCTAGGTTTTTCTTAGAGGTACCTATTTTGTAAAAATTTAGACACAATTTGTGAAAAATAAAAATTATATTAGGAAATCAACACAAAAATATGGTAAAAATATGAATTTATCGTTTCTTACGGCATACAAAAATAAAATTTTTTAAAAAAAAAAGTCTTTTGCGAAATTTCCTTAAGTTGAATTTGTGAATGTACCGCTAAACGGTAGTAAATTTGTTCTCAACAGACCCTTGAGTCGTAAACTCCAAATTGGGTCGGCTGTACGACAACGGTTATAAATATACAAATAAATAAATAGCATCATGCCTGAACACATTAATACCGAAATTGTGAAGCATTTATCTGCATAACACGCTTGTCGGACAACTGGCTGTATCGGAAGTGCTTTACTTTCATCATTTTCAGATGCTATTTTCAAAATACCATTTTAAATGAAATTCTTCATCACATTATATTTGACTTATAACCAAATTACATTCTTTGTTTTTGAGGAAATAAAACTTTTCTAATATTTAAAAGAAATCAATCGTGCTCCACTATTTTATATGTATGTCTTAAAACTTTCTCTTAACTTATTATTTTTGCTTTTTAATATTCACTTTTGTTTCGTCACACGACCAGATCATTATCCGATCTAGAAAACTATTTTAGTGGCATGGGACTATCAATATCTGACACGTGGTTAGTTATTGAAGAGATTATTGTGAAGACAATCTTGTCAGTTATTCCAGAACTTCAACACATCTACAGAACAACTTTTCCCTGCACATCGGCTATTTCTTCTTGCTACGAAGTTTTGGGTTTTGATATACTTCTTGACGATAAAACAAAGCCCTATCTTTTAGAAGTAAGTCACTAGTGCAATAGAATTAAATACTCTTTTTGAATACAATGATGTATCTTAACACGAAGCCATTTGCCATTTTCTTATTGTACATGCGAAATTTTTCTTAAACTTTTAGTTCGACAACGATAATTTGCTTATTTTCAAATATATTTAACATTTTATTACTACATTCATTATTAATTAACACAAACCACCTAATATTGTTTAAATATTTAAGTTATGCAAAAACAATGAAAAACATAATAGCGTTTAAATTAAACGAAACTGATCATTACAAAATTAAAAACGTATGAGAATAAATTTTTAGCTCACCATTTTAAGATAAGACTTCAAATTAAATCTGAACAATTTTTCTCCATTACAATTCTATTTTTGGTAAAAATAAATAAGCAAATAATAATTAAAAATGTTTAATGGATAAAAAATATTAAATTTCCATTAAATTTACTTAAGTTTTCGTGCGTGTGTTTAAAATTTTAATTAAACATAACAACTTTTCCCAAATATGCCTAATTTTAAAATAATCAACAGCAATAATTGTTTAAAAAAACCATTTTATAAAGAATTTCGTTTTCAAGTTTAAAAAAATAATTATAAAATTCGTGTACAGTTTTTGTTTAAATTACGAAAATATCTTCAAATATCATTTTTGAAATCTTCAGTGAGTAGTTCATAAACAAGCACAGAGTAGAAATAAAATTTATAATTTTTGGATCATCAGTCTTGCTTAATTATTTATTCTACAAAATGCAACTACTACAAGAGATATTTCCGGTAAATCTTGAGAATCGTGTTTTCCTCCCTTAACAATTGCATAAACATTCTTAAAACTATTTAGAAATGGATTACATACTGTTGCGAAATGTTCCTTAGACATCTATAAAATGTGCTTTATCTCATATATCGTGTATTCTTCCATTAAGGTTTATCTCTCAAGATAGAAACAATGTTCTAAAATCTACCATAAGCAAATAACACGCTGTTTACCTTTATTTAAAACAATGCAAATCTCCCAATGACCTGAAGATCTTACTAACCATCTACCGTAATGGAAAAAATTTTCGTTAAAATTTGTTTTTAAGAAAACGAGCCTAAAATATAAATGTATGCAATAGGATCTATTTTTTTTTTACCAAAACCACAGACACATCTGCGATTGTGGTTAAGATATAAAATAAAACAATTTCAATGTAGATCTTAGTAAGAAAACTTTTAAGGTAAGGGAAAAAAGGGTGTAAATTTAACTTACTAACGTTTCCTATAAGTCAAGGTTAAAATATTTATTTACGTGGTCTTATATTTTCATTTATGACGAATATTTTTGAAAAATAAGAATTTTGTTGGCGACTAATTGTCGCGACATGGCACTTGTTTTCTTCCCCTTTAACAACCTCACCATCGTCTTTCTTGTTAGTTTTCTCAGCAAAATGACAGAGCCTAACGCGTTCAGTTATTGTTTAATTAAATTGCTTTTGGGAAAGTGCAATTAATCATCGTGGAAGCCCACGCCTAACTGCATAAATTTCGATGTCTTCATTAGACTAAAAGCTCAAAAGTTCTTTCTCTCTTTTTTTTAGGATATTTTATTTTATACAGAAAATTTTTATTTCACTGGGCATGCTAGTACAGCGCATGTTTTTCTTTTCCTGCATGCATTTAATTATTGATTGCGATATTGTTCACGTAAATTTGAAACTTGACAATTTCATCATGGAAGAACATAATAATAAATTCGATTGAGTATATATATATTTTTTAATTCGTAATTTCCATTACGATAACTAACCATTTCTGCAGATGAAATTGGAGCCTGAATGATTCATTATAGAAAAAAAAACATTGTAAAGAGTTGATTCAAAATAATTTAATTAGCAGAGTTATTTAATTTAAAAAGATCTACGGATAAAGTTTGAACTAGGAATTTTGTCTTTAAGGAATTTTTTTAAAGATCATATAAAAATTCATTTAAAGCTGATATTAAGCTGATTTATTTAATTCATAATTTCCATTGCAACAATTTTTTTAGGTTTTAGAACCATGATGTCTTGATAAATTATTATATTCAATGATTTAAAAGAGTTCACATTTTAGGCAAAATTATTGGGTCGACTCCAATAAATCTTTTCCAAAAAAAATAATAAATAAAAAAATAAAAATAAAACGCTTGAAAAACATGCAATTTTGTTCATATTCAGTTTTTTACAATATATATATATATATATATATATATATATATATATATTAGTTAGAAAATTGTTATGGGAAAAGATTCTTATGACAAATTAGAAAAATTTTAACGTAGGATTTCTCCCAAAATAAAACCTTTTCTGTAAATGAAATCTGTGAAAGTTAAACTTCGTTTTCATAACTTAATTTATTATAATTTTTCATTATAGAAATATTTCTATTAACTATCATCATTTTTTATTGTGGAAATTTTCATGTTGCAAGTTGAACAGGATCTTTATTAAAGATTAAAATTTCGGTGGAAGAGAAAGAATTTTAAAAAAATCGAATTTTTTAAGGACGCATATATTATTTTTATTAAAATATATGGTTGGAATTTTGTTCCGTTATAAAATTTATTGTATTCAAAAATGTATTTTATAACTTTTATACATAATTTAATGTGTATTTTATAAAGGAATGACACAAAAGTTACGTGCCTATAGGTAAAACTCTACAAATTTATACACAAATAAATTTGACTACTGAATATAGTTTTGTATTAAAAAAAAGGGTTTTCTCTAAAATGTTATTTACAATGAATTGTAATCAGAGTTGGGGTTTTAGACGTCCTAAACTGGTTTTGGACAGGACACGTGGGTTTTACTGTCCTAAACTGGGTAAAACTGGGTTAAGCTGTCCTAAACTGGGTTAAACTGTCTTAAAGTGTCCAAAACCTTGAACTTTGGTAAAAGGTAAAAATTCTATAGGTGTAACACACATAATAATTACATGTATCAATAAATATTTGATATTTTTTATACAATTTACTTTAACTTATTAAAGGAAAATAGTATAATATAATAGAAAAAAGTTTATAATTTTTGAAGCCCCACAATTCATTGAACAACAAAAGTGAATACCTTATCCTTTGAATATAAATTTGCTTTTAATACTGATAAATTATATTTTTGCATAAGGATAAATAATACAATAATAAAAATAATAATAATTTTTTAAAAAAATAATAAATTTGTTTAAATATTAACCTTTTATTTTTCACAATATTTTTTTTCAAAAATTTTATAATTTCTGCATTACAGAATGATAAAAAGGACATCTATTTAAAAAAAATTGTTTTTAAATATAAATATATTAGTTTAAATTGGAAATACAAAATAACCGAGAAATGTATTAACAGTTTTGAAGGGCATAGCATCAGTTTCAGTCACTGACACTGGTGATGTATCACCACTATGCTAAAAGAATCGAACATGAATGAAATAAAAGTATTCTTGAATATTACTATAGATAAATAAACCTGTTTATGACTAACCAAGCACTTAGTCCCTTATAGCTTAACCTGTAGGGTAAAGTCAAACTTCAGTTAGGTACTATTGAATGAGAGGACCAATTGAACTTGATTACTGATTAATCTTCCTTTGTTTAATGTTAATTGAAGAGTCAAACAATATTAATAAAACATTATACTTATAGAAATAAATATTCTCTAGTAGATTTAATTATCAATATGTTATTAGTTATATGTTTATTTTACCTTTTAAATATTGTTCAGAAAAATTGTGCAAAATTTGAGTAAAAGGGTTTTGGACAGGACCAATTGAACTTGATTACTGATTATTGATTACTTGATCCTTTGTTTAATGCTTAAATTGAAAAGTCAAACAATATTAATAAAATATTATACTTTTTAAAACAAATACTCTATAGATTTAATTATCAATATGTTATTAGTTATATGTTTATTTTTCTTTTAAATATTTTTCAGATAAAATTGTGGCAAAATTTGAGTAAAAAGGTTTTGGACAGTTAAAAACAGTTTTGGACAAAAGGGTTTTGGACAGGACGGTTTAAACCAGGGTTTAAACCGTGGATTAATCCACTCTGTCCTAAACCTTGCCAACCCTGATTGTAATATTTTTTGAAAAATCCAAATTATTTCTAAAAAATCCTAGTTTTACTGAATAACAGTTTCACCCCGAATTTTTGGTGTTGTATTTTGAAAAGAAAAAAAAAGAAGCCGTTGAGGCCTGAAATTGAAAAAAAAAAAAAAAAAAAAAACCGGTTTAACCCCGACTTTTAGCAATGAAAAACTTAGTGATACCTTCTAATTTGTAGGTTAACCGATCTCCTAGTTTTGGTGCTTCTATGACAGTTGATCGAGAATTGAAAGAAAATTTAATAAGAAACGTGTTGGACATGATTCTTCTCACACCGAAGCAAATCAACTTTATTAAAGATGAAGAACGCCTAAAATCTTTTCGAAGACTCACTAACTTAAGTATCATAAGGTAAAAAAAAACATGTTTCTGTTTCAATTTCTATCCCCATCATTTCTTTCTTAAATTAACTTTTAAATTTAAAAAAAAAAAAAATCTGACTTGCTTAGAACCATATATTTTGATAAATTTCGGGTAGAGAATAATTTTTTCAGTTTCATAAAAGAATTTTGTTTTGTAAAACATTTATAAGAGAGTTAATAACAAGCTAAACTTTAATTAGAATTACATCAAAAAACTTAGCAACTACTAAAGGAAATGTTATTCCTTTTACTATAAACATTTACATTATCATTTAATTTTTTTAAGCTGTTAAAAAGTATTAAAAACTATCTTTTCATTCTTTATAATGGAATCCTAATGTTTATATTAGAGGCATATTTTGAAAAAATTTTAAATTGGTTTTCAACAAATTATAGAAATTTTATAAAATGCAAACTAAGCTGGTTATTCTAAAAAATTATGAGTGTAAAAAATACATTTGATAGCGTTTTATACACAAGGCCTACAACTCATAGCATAAAATTTTTTCATCATAATTTTTCCTTTAAATAAACGTTTTCCTTATCTGTGTTTCTTTCTCTGTTTTGAAAATAATATATATTACATATTTTCTCTTTTACATAGTTCCTGTTGTTATTCTCTTAGTTATAAAGACATTATTTAATAGTTTAAAAACGTTTCATTAAAAAAATAGGTAATCAAATCATTCTAAAGTCAAAGTTTCTATTCATAGTTGTTATGCCAAATATAAATAACACTTCATATATACTTGTCTCTCATTGGTTAAGGATAGTCTATATAGTGGTATTTCATACTTCCAACAATGTTAAAAATGCTTAACGTAAAAGTAAAAAATATTCCATATTTGTTTGTCTTCTGATAAATAAATAAATAAATATTATTTCCAATTTACCATTATTTACGAAAATTATTGAATGTGTAGATGTTTAAAATTTCTAAGAAGAACTACAAATTCGCTTTACTAAATGACTTACGAATCTAACGAAATGATTATGGAGAAATATTTTTAGAAATCATATAATTAAATCACTACAATTAAGGAAAATTCGGAAAATAATTCATTAAAAAAACTACAAACATAGTAATTTTTTGACATAAGCATTCATCAATTTTTAAAAATAACTTGGCTTTCAACAGTCAAAAGACAGTTAAAAAAAAAATTCAAATTTTATATTTTAGATTATATATTTAAGGAAGTTCAAAATTATATCAAAATTTATATACAGCGGGTGGTCAAAAAACACTTCTATACTAATACATTTTTTTATATTTCTCAGAAAATACTTAAAAAATCCTTTTCTAACTTCAGAAGTGTTTAGATCATGCGATCATAGTATTTTAAAAGCATGTATAAAATTAATATAGTTCCCGTTAAACGCAAAATATAATTGAGTTCTTTAATTAAAAAAAATGATTAGCTCTCAAGATGTACATTTGCTCAATAATTGGATTTTTATCATTTAATTATCCAAAAACTATAAACGTTTTCAAAAAAATCCAGGGTGCAATGGAATTTACATTAGTAAATATATACTGTTGAAGTTCAAATCAAATCAGTTGAAAATTAAGGAAGTCGTGTCTTTAGAGAATATGAAAAATGTTATTTTAAGAAAAGATCCAGTAAAGTTTTCGTATTTATCCTACACACGCGTCAAATTAATGCAAAATCAACTGTATTTTTTTTTAATTTGTGAGTTTCAACATTTTACATTTTGGACAATGGGCAAACTGTCAAATTATACATAAATGAAAAAATATGTTTAATATTTTTTTACTTTATTTATTTATTTCACTCTATTTATTTATTTTCTTAATTTTGCAATGGCTTTCCATAAACATCGTTATAACTGAATTATGCGTTTAACATATCTGTTGACTATAACAGATAATACTTTTAACCATTGTAAAAAGCTGCAATAGCATATTTTTTCGCAAAATTCTTTCCGAAAGTTTTATAAAAAAAAATTATAAATCCTAAGCACAAATAATTACAAAAAAAGTAACTCAAGTATTTACATTTTCTTTTTTACGTTTTGAAACGTTTAAATAATTCAATAAGTTTCAGAAACTTGTCATCATATGATCATAATTGTTTGTTTAAACGTTTAAAATATCAGGTAAAAATGAAAAGTTCTCTTTGAGGGAAATTGAGTTGATAACATTAGTCAAGAATCTCGCTTGAAAAATATCGTAAGAATGTGGCTCCATTATAAGAGCACTGGAATGTTTCGTTCGCTGCCGGTTATCGCTCACAAACCCCCAGAAATCTTTTCAGTTATGCGAATCTGTTAGTGGGTTTGTTTGCAAATCCAATGTTTATTGCTAATGTTTTTTTTCTATGTAATTTTTAACTCTAAGTGTTTCATTTTTTAGATAAATACGAGACTCACGTCGTTTCAGAGGTTTCGAGTAGTTAAAAAACTTTTTTATTTCAATTCCTACTATTAGTTCATACTCTTCCTATATGCATTTATATCTCTTGTTAAAATTTTTAATCATTAATAAAATACTTTTTATTCATCCACTCAAGTTCAAATACATTTTTTTTTTAAACTTTGTAGTAGATGACGCTTGATGTTAATCCAGTTTTTCAAATATAAAAAATTTTAATTAAATTTAATTAATTAATTTTAGTTTTATATGGGAGAAAAAATTTCTCTTATATAAGATATTTAGCAGGATGTAAATTTAGGAATAACGTTCAAATATAATTAATTTTAATTAAATTTAATTAATTAATTTTAGTTTTATATAGGAGAAAAAATTTCTCTTATATAAGATATTTAGTAGGATGTAAATTTAGGAATAACGTGTAGATAACTGAAAAAAAATTTGTTTGAAATTATTTATTAAAATTTTCTACTTTAGATCAACAAAGAAAAATTTAATTTTAGTTACTTTTTATTAAATAATTACAATTAATATAATTATGTATGTAGTATGACAGAACGACAATTTTAAGTGGCAAAATAGAAAGCGGATTTCCTTGCAATTTCAAATTCAATAAATTAATTTCCTTGTAATTATTGAATAAAAAGCAATTAAAATAAAAAATTTCTTTGTTGACCTAAGTAGGAATTGACTTTAAAAATTTTTTTTTTCATATAGCTTGTTTAAAAGACATATATACACAGATTTTTTAAAACTTCCTCGAAACTTTTTCATCGATACATTAAATTATTTTACAATTTTCCAGGAATCTAACACCCAATGAGCAAGTATTGTATGAGTATCAAGAGCGTAAAGAGAATCGGATGTGTGGTAACTTCAAGAAGATTTATCCAGTGGAAGAGAGTAAATATGATAATATATATGAAACTGCATTCAGAGTTTCAAAGTATTAAAGCAGAAAAACATGTCTTAAGTTTTGAAAACTGTTTGAAAGAAAATAAAATCATTGGCAATTGAAGTTCTTAATTTTTGAGAAATAAAAAAAGGAATTGCGAATTAATCCCTTAACGCACAGATTTTTTGAAAAAAATCGGCCAAAAAAATCTACTTTTTTAATGTAAAAAAATACACTTTAGAACATTGTATTTTCTTTTGGTGAACAATTTTGATATACTGCGCTTTTGTTCCACGGAAAAACGCTATATTTTAATCTCGAATAAATGAGTGTTATAGCTTACAATCCTATGTAAATGATAAATATCAATAAAACGATTTTTTTTCTTGTTTTCACATTGTTATTTTCAATTCTCGATTATATTCGAGTGTGAAAAATTATAGCAGCATAAAATACAACGCCGCTCGAAGTATCTCGAGTGTGCACAGTTTGGCCTGTTTAGCGCGCTCGAATTAACTCGAGCGCACAAGTTAAGGGGTTAAGTATAGTTATGTTAGTATAACAATCGAAAAAAAATTAAGACAAAACAATCGATAAAAAATACTAAATAATTCAAAATCTTAATTTTAAAAAAATTATTTAAGATTTTACAGTGAAATAAGCTACAAGTTTAATGAATAATTATTGTCTATGATGCTACTTTAAAAGTGAAATACTATGAAAAACGATTCTCTAAAATTCTATAAAATTCTGTTCCATAAAATAATTCTATAAAAGGGGTAATTATTATCTCTTATTTATATCAAAGTAAGAGTACAAACGAAATTACCCAGAACGTTTCAGTTTTAAAATTTATTTAACTGTACCCTCAATAATATTAGCTTTTTAATGGTAAACTATTACATCAAACGCTTTTTCTGCAAATAATGTACAAACATAAAGAAAATATGGTCTATCTATAATATTTTTTTGTTAGTAAACACTGGTAAAATGTATACTACTGAGGTGTATTATGGAAAAAGATTTTTCAAATGTCATTAAATTTTTTTAAAAAAAAGGGAAAAGAAAAAGATGTTACTGTTTAATTTGACTGAAATTTAATTTAACTGAAAATATTTTTTGTAAATATGTGACCAAAGTAACTATTTATCGACTTGAAATTTTGCCTATTTTTTTTTTTTTTTTTTTTTTTTTTTTTTTTTTTTTTTTTGCAATAAACCTTTCAGACTTAGAAGTATTTTGCAATTACCAGACTGTTTATACTAAATACTAACAGACTATTTGCTAAGAGTTTAAATTAATTTTAGTGACAGGGAAGAAGTTTTTAATTTTAAAAAAAGGTTTTCTTTTTTTATGAAATAAAAGAAATAGGGCACAATATTAATAAGTGAAAAAAATCGAAAGCAACATGTGGGTGATTTTTTGTAAAAGAACTTGTTTGCTAGTTTACTTGAAATGGTTAACACTAAACGTTCTGGTTATCAAACGCATAATTCAGTTCAAAGAGTTTAAATACAATATTTAGGCTCTAATATTTTGGTAAAGCTAAGTTTCAGTTTGAATGTTTGATGTATTTTACATGAAACATTGAAAAATCGCATTTTAAAAGACATCGTTGTGATATGCATAATTACGAAGTGTATAATATTGTATAAAAAAAAAAAAAATAAGACTTATCTTCAATTCAATTTTCGCCTTAACCGATATTTAAATGGTGTGACATACGTAATAAAACTTTCTTCTTACATTATACTGCAGTGCGGTGTCTTTTTAAAAAAAGCAGAAAATGTTAATATTTATGTATTTGACTGTTACTAATATAAATGTTATACTGTAGTTGCTGTTGATATTTATCGTTTCAACAACAGCTACTATACACTGAATACATTTTTACTAAGGAGGATATAGAACATGCCAGAATAATATTTATTTATTAATAATGATTCATTCCATAATCATAAGGAAAATTTATGATTCTGAAGTGAAGAGGAAAAAAAAGTAAGACGAGGGAAAATATTTTTTTATGCTTTTTATCTTATCGACATTTTTCATTATCATTATCACTTTCATTATTAATGAATGCTTAAAAATGTTTCGCACCGACATGGTGACATAGTTTTTAAAAGCAATTAAATGTTTTTGTCGATAACGAGGGCGGAGTTTTAGGCAATAGAAACTCCCTATAATTTATTCTAACGCCGCCAGCTGGTGCGGCGATCGCAAGAGTCGGAGAAAATCTCATATAATAGAGATGATCCTCCTCTCTAAAGATTCATGAAACACGTCCAGTACGTCCGCGATGATTCTCGCTTTCATAATCATGTTTCTCATGTGGCGAAGAATACTGACCACATGTCCAGAGTGCGCGGTGAATGACCAGCAGCAGGCAGCGAGATTGAAATTAGAAGCTATCAAACAACAAATTTTATCAAAACTACATTTGCAAGAGAAACCTAATATTACGACCCCCCTTGCGAGGGAGGTTGCTTTGGAGGCTTTGAGAAGGACACAAGGTGGGATACCGGACGAGGCCGGACGTCCTCCGGAGGAAAACGAAACCGGCATCAGGGACGATTATTACGCCCGCACCTCCGAAATCATCGCTTTCGCAGAGCCTGGTGAGTAGATAATTGAATCTTCTCCCCACGTGGCTTTATAGTGATGCAATAGTTTTAATTACATACGCGAATTTTAAATGACTGTGCTCATTAGGAGGTCTAAGGAACTGTAAAAATAGTTCAGGTAAGTAAAACAATTTTAAGGTTTTATAGAATCATTTATTTTTGGTTTGATAAAATTAAATCAAAATTAATGGCAACTGCAGGGATTTACAAAAAAAAAAAAAAAAAAAAAAAAAAAAAAAAAATACTTTTTACAAAGGAAAATATAATAGGTTATTTGGAAAATTTCACTATTTTTACAGCACGTAATGCGTGCAAAATTAAGTTATATTGTAGGCAAATATGATTTTGTGTAGAATAATATAATCTTTATACCAAGTGAGCATAAAAATAGCATTATTGATAATTATAATATAGTAATTCTAAAAATTAATAATTATAATTAATTGTCTTACTATAATCACGCATTATACTATGATATATTATACTTACTATGATCAATGCATTAAAGTAATTATAATTAATTGCCCTTTTTGTCTTACATGCGACGCGGACTCGCCTGTATTCAGAATTGTTCAAAAGTAGGATCGCATATAAAATGTAAAGAACGCAAAATAAAAAAGCGATTACCTTGAATAACTATTAATTTAATGGGCGAATTTTCACAAATTAGAACTCCTTTTAATGATTCGAGTGCTTAATTTTAAACTTTGTGTAGAGGAAAAAGTTTACGAAATCAGACACAACGTAATTTTTCGACCTTTTTTAATCCCCCCCCCCCTTTTTGTTGTTGCTGTCGGATTTGGATTTTTGACCCTCAAAATATGTAGGATATTCGCAACCAGGATACCTATCAATCAGGATTCTAATACTATAGACTGGTGAGAGCAATCTAAAGTCGAGAGTCCTTAATGTTTATTTCACTTTTTGCAAATCTCAAAAAAAATCGTATTTTTTAATTTGCATTTCTCGAAAACTAATCGACTAATTTCAGTTTTCGTCATTCAAAACTATATAGTTTAAAATAGAATAAAATTATGAATATTTCAAAATTCAAACATTTTTTTTTTCATTTCATTATTAAAATAAATAATAAGTAATTAGAAATTGTTACTTTTTATGAAATTATCTTTGAATAAGTTCTTTTTAATGAGTAAAAATTATTTTATTCGATTTATTAATTCTGAAGATACAAAAAAAAAAAAAAATGAAATTAACATTAAGGGGACTTAACTTTCAACAGATTTCCCAATCAAACTATTTGAACAATATTTTCGAAATTATGTCTTTCCACCCCCTATTTAGAGGATTGAGATTCTGAATTTGTAGAGTAAAATTATGTTTGTTCAAAAAATCTAAAATACGTCTTGCTTTTGATTTCTCAACTTAAAATATCGTTTGCACTTATTAATTAGCATAATATACCCTTGAAACTATAACATAATATATCCTTGAAACTATAAAGATTATATAAGATACTATAAGTCCCAGTATGTAAAAATCCGAACGTTAGATCAAATTAGTTATCCAGAATAACCGCGTTTTTCTATTTTTTATTTCTAGATAGAGACTATTTTCATTTTGAAACAAAACACCTCCTAAGGTTTTTAGACAAAAACTTATCTTGATAAAAGATTTTTAAAAAACTATTGATGAATAACGTTTTATAAATATTTAAAAAAAATATGTTGATTATGTTTTAAAATTCTTAACGTTATATATAAATTCTTTGGGGCAATATAGTGATATACCACGCTTTTTAAGAAAGTGACCTTATTGCATAATACTTTTTTCTAGTTCTAATAACGTACTTTACAAGTTTTTGGACAATACCTAGATAAAATTATAATGCTAGTTAAAAAGTAGAGGGCATTTATAAAAGTATCTATTCAAAATGTTTTTTTATTTAGATTAATTAGTTTTTTCATCCGTTTCTTTTTTTAAAAAAGGATTATTAAAGAATTAGTAAAGATATAAAACTCTTAATTTGCTAGCAACTGTGAAAATTGTTCTTGAATCCCCCAAAAATTAAGTAAAAAAACTAAAAAACTAACGACAGAAATCCTTGCATTCAAGAAGATTAAGGAATTTCGAACAATATTACACAAAAATAAATTCCATACAAATTTTTAAAAACTTCATCTTTGGAATGATATCAACTGCATTTTTAAATATATATTGCATAGTTTTACATGCAATACATAGTTTTTACATAGTTTCAAAAAATTAAGTATAAAAACTAAAAAACTAACGACAGAAATCCTTGCATTCAAGAAGATTAAGGAATTTCGAACGATATTACACAAAAATAAATTCCATACAAATTTTTAAAAACTTCATCTTTGGAATGATATCAACTGCATTTTTAAATATATATTGCATAGTTTTACATGCAATACATAGTTTTTACATAGTTTCAAAAAATTAAGTATAAAAACTAAAAAACTAACGACAGAAATCCTTGCATTCAAGAAGATTAAGGAATTTCGAACGATATTACACAAAAATAAATTCCATAAAAATTTTTAAAAACTTCATCTTTGGAATGATATCAACTGCATTTTTAAATATATATTGCATAGTTTTACATGCAATACATAGTTTTTACATAGTTTCAAAAAATTAAGTATAAAAACTAAAAAACTAACGACAGAAATCCTTGCATTCAAGAAGATTAAGGAATTTCGAACGATATTACACAAAAATAAATTCCATACAAATTTTTAAAAACTTCATCTTTGGAATGATATCAACTGCATTTTTAAATATATATTGCATAGTTTTACATGCAATACATAGTTTTTACATAGTTTCAAAAAATTAAGTATAAAAACTAAAAAACTAACGACAGAAATCCTTGCATTCAAGAAGATTAAGGAATTTCGAACGATATTACACAAAAATAAATTCCATACAAATTTTTAAAAACTTCATCTTTGGAATGATATCAACTGCATTTTTAAATATATATTGCATAGTTTTACATGCAATACATAGTTTTTACATAGTTTCAAAAAATTAAGTATAAAAACTAAAAAACTAACGACAGAAATCCTTGCATTCAAGAAGATTAAGGAATTTCGAACGATATTACACAAAAATAAATTCCATACAAATTTTTAAAAACTTCATCTTTGGAATGATATCAACTGCATTTTTAAATATATATTGCATAGTTTTACATGCAATACATAGTTTTTACATAGTTTCAAAAAATTAAGTATAAAAACTAAAAAACTAACGACAGAAATCCTTGCATTCAAGAAGATTAAGGAATTTCGAACGATATTACACAAAAATAAATTCCATACAAATTTTTAAAAACTTCATCTTTGGAATGATATCAACTGCATTTTTAAATATATATTGCATAGTTTTACTAGTTAATTTTTTCTGTAAATTAAAATGTTCTTAAAAATCATCTGAAATTTCAAATCTTAAAATAAAATTTTAATTTTAATCCATTCATTAGCCTAACTTTTGTGATTCAGAATAAATTTGCGAAAATACACTAGAGTGATTTGAATTTTTATTTTTAAATTTCAAGGTGAATCTTTAAGTTTTAAATGGGACAAATTTAAAAATTTAACTCCCATGTAATGGCAATATAAACCAGGTTTAAGTTTTAAACATTTAACAGTAAGTTTATGCATAATATTCTGTTAATCATTAATTTACACACATAAATGATTAGAAGGTAAAAATAATCTGATTTATAAATATTATTGGTTTATTGATAACAAGATGGCGGGATAAATCAAACTGATTGAAACTGAAATATTTAACGTTCCTAAAATTATAACATAATAATTCCAAATCAGCAAATATCTTCATTTCAGTAAAACTATCAAAAATTTAAATTTTTGAAGCATAAAAGATAGTTCTATTGCATAAACGCAAGTGTGCAACGCACAATTGCCACCGTTTTCAGTCCCAATAATCTAAATTATTTGACACTGAAGAAAAACTTTTTTTGTGCACTGCTCTGGATTTTTCACCATTAATTCATAATTTTAATTTTGAGGAGAGATGTTTTGACAAAACTTAAAGCTTCGTTTCTTTCCTTTGTAATTTACATCATTAGTTCTTTATTTTCATTCATAGAAAATATAGTTAAACAAAATTTATAGTATATCATAAGCAATGTACAATACGTTTAAAAAAAACGGACCACCCTGAATGACTTTTGATCTAATGATCGGATCTTCCCTTTCTAGGACTCATCCTAAAGGTTTCGAGAGGGTGACTTCAAATATGCTAATTATTTAGAACAGACGATATTTTAAATTGCGTAATCAGACACAAAATTTTACTTTCTCTGAATAAAGATACCTTTTTTTCAACGGATTCGGATTTCTGATCCTCAAAATATAAGGGGTAGCGTCAATCACGGAAATATGGTCCCCATAGTTTGGTTTGGCGAGCGATCCAAAGCTTGGACTCCTTAATGTTAGTTTCACTTTTTGAGTATTTTGCCATATCTCGAAAATTTTTAAACGAATAGAAAAATTTCTATCCTGAGCTATTAAATTCGTTTATCCAAAGATAACTCCATGAAAAAAAAATTCTTTTTGTAAATATTTATTATTTTATTAAATAACAGTCGAAACGATTTTGAATCATAAGGTATGCAATTTTTTACGCAATTTTAAAGTATGCAGTAAAGCGCATAGCAAAATACAAAATTTGAACGAAATCGGTTGAATAGTTTCTGAGAAATCTAATTCCAAATATAGGATTTCTTTAAAATTTGATTTCTCAAGAATCATTTGATCGATTTTGTTGAAATTTTGTATTTTACCATGTCAAATTACATAGTTTAAAATAATGTAAAAAATTTTGCACCTTAAAGTTAAAAATTTTTTCGGCTGTTATTAAATGAAATAATAAATATTCACTGAAATAAATTTTTTCAAATGAATTATCTTTGGATAAGCAAATTTTACAATTGGGTGAAAAATTTTTAATTCCCTAAAAAATTCTCGAGATATGGGGAAGTACACAAAAAGTAAAATTAACATTAAGGGATCGAAACTTTGGAACTTTGGATCGAAACTTTGGCCTTTCTCCTGATCAAACTATGGGCACCATATTTTCCAGATTACGGCTACTCCCTAATTTTGGGGGTCAGAAATCCGAATCCATTGAAAAAAAGGCATGTTTATTCAAAGAAAGTGTGTTTTTGTGCTTGATTTCGTAACTTAAAATACCGTCTGCATTTATTAATTAGCATTATTAGCACCCTCGAACTATTAAGAATTAATCCTAGAAGGTGAAAATCTAATCACTAAATCAAAAGTTATTCAGGGTAATCAGTCTTTTTTCTTTTTTTTTCCTTTTTTTTTTGCTCCCTGTACATTAAAAAACATTTGTTTAAAAAGAAGATAGCACTCCTTGTTTTGAAACATCAGGAGAGCACTGACATGAAAAAATTACTAAAATCAAATCACGTAATTTTCGTTCATCGATATTTTGACGTGTTTTTAAAATCCAGCAATAAAATGAACAGGCTGGAAAAATATTCAAAAAAATATGTATAGATAGCTGCTCGCAGTGGAATCTAATAAAAAAAAAATAAAAAAATTCCAATGCCCGCCTGGAGAATGATCTTTTGTCATACAGGCACCTGAAGGGCAAATTTGTTGGCCACTTTTTCAGGGACACCATATTAGATGGGCCAACGTTTCTCCCGCAGTAAGGGCAAATAGTACAGAGAATGAAAGAACACCCATGCCATGCTCGGGATTTTAACCCAGAACCTTTCTGATGCAAAGCCTGTTCCCTGACCCCTACGCAGGCCGGTAGCCAAATACCAATATCAAGAGGCACATATTCAAAGAGGAAAGGAACAATGTCGTTAGACAAATCGAATTATCTGAAATTGAGTGGACATGCAAAAATTTCCACAGATTTTCTGATAATCCTTAATTACAAAGAAAACCTAATTTCAGATTATTAAATTATATATTATAGACTTTATTCATATTATCAAAACTCGAAACATAGACACTGTGTCCAAAGAGGCTGTTGTGTTCCAGTGTTCCGTGTTATTTAAAAGAAGAATGATGCAGGAAATTTTATATCTGAAAATTTACAAAATCTTACATCCTTGGATGATATTTGAATGAAAATATTTGAACTAGATGGTGATAACTAAAAGTCTGTAATTTGTTTTTCGATATTTAAACACCACACGAAATTAGGAAATTCGTTCGAAAATATATTGAATGTAATTAAAATAAAAGAATGCGTTCCTTAAACAATTTTAGATGAATTCACCCGGACTTCGTTATTTAGCCTTAATATGTATTACATCTTGAGAAATAGATTATAATAAAATTTTTCCCAGCTAACTTTTTAATGTCATTGAGAGTGAAGGTTATTTTGGATAAAAATATATAAAACCTTCATATGATAAAAAGCGTGATTTTAACTAATGTTGCATAAAAATTAATTAAAGAAGGTCAAATCAAAGTAGTGCTTTTTATATTCTTTTGATTATATTTTATTTTATAACCGTCGTTGAACAGCCGACCCAATTTCATGGGTTTACGACTACTAATGTTCAACTCCGTAGCCTTGTAATTTTGAACTAATCCAGAAGACAAGGAAACTCCTGGATCAGTACCCCCAGAGGTATTGATTTGTTATGGGAACTTGGAGGACTTTGAGACTCGACAGATTCAACGTGCATCAGTCTCCATTTACTACACGGGGAGTCTTCGGCCGGCGAGGATCGAACCCACGACCTCTTGGAAATAGAGTTTATTTTCCAAACATTAAAAGTTTTATAAATTAAAATTAAAATGACGTGGATAGGGGCGTTTGTACTGCCCACAAAAAGAATGGTGATTAATATAACGACCCCTTAATGTTGATTTCACTTTTTGATTATTTCTTCATTTGAAAGAAATCACATTTTTAAAATTTTTAATTCTCAAAGTTTTTAAAAATTATTCGACCGATTTCTTTCAAATGATCAATTTTATGAAAGTCATTCAAAATTAAATTAAATTGATGTAAAAATTTGTATACCTAAGAATTCAAAATGTTTCGACCATTATGAAATGAAATTATAAAAAATAATAAATAATCATAAAATATTTTTACGTGGACAAGTTTTATTTTTAAGCTCATTTTTTTAAAATTTTATTTATAAGCCTCACTAGTTCTGGAGATTAACAGTACGAGTCATTTCAAATTACGAGTAAAATTAAAAGTATTTTAATTTTACTTTTTAAATTAAAAGTATTTTAATAGCCTCGTATATTTAAAATTAAAAGTACGAGGCTTAAACTTTAGACAGCTCTCTTGCCTTAACTATTGGGACCATATTTTCTAGATAGCGGCTATCCCCTCCCTATTATGAGGATCAAGGATCGAAAAAAGAGTAAAAAAAAGAAAAAAACATGTTTATCCAGAGAAAGTACATTTTTATATCTAACTTCATAACTTAAAATATAGTCTTCACTAATTAATTATCAAATTTAATATTAAGACCTCGAACTCAATCTTAAGATTGAGTTCTAGTATATGGAAATTCGATCATTAGATCGAAAGTTATTCAAACTGTTTTTTTTTTTTTACTATACCTAATTAGAAACATGTTGTTGTCGTCACACTTGTTATGACATGTTGTCATGGCGTTGTCACACCTGTTGTCGCATGAAAAAATAATATCAAAAGGTATTGATACCAATAGTACCATCAAATCTTAGTTTCGAATCTTCTCAATACTAACGCAAGAAAATACCCATACTTTGTGATATCATTACAGTTAGCTGTATTTCTTATACAATTGCAAAAATAATCATAAAAATAATTATTATTAAAACAATCGTACATATTGATATCAGTTATTAGTTCTATATGTAATAAAAGTAGTTTCATATTGTAGTCAGACCGTTTCATAGGCTTGAAAATCACATGGTGGGATCCAGTTTTCTTTAGCTTACATAATTTTATGATTTTATCAAAATGAAATTAATAAAAATATTACTTTTTTACAAGATATTTTTGTATCCCTAATTTATAGGTAATACCTATAATATTATTTTTTTTTATATTTTAGTCTGCTGTTATTAAGTTGTTGATTGTTTTCTAAATTAAGAGTTTAAAACTAAATAAGTTGTTTATTTGACACATTACCGTATTACGCTACATTTTAAGATAAACTTATTTGAATTGGTGTTTAAACTTATTAATCGTTTTACAACTGCTATTATTTTTTAAGTAAATTACATTAATGTGCTAAAATATAATATAGCTAAAGAAATTCGTTAATGATTTAGAACTTAACGATCAGCTTCATGGAAAATGTGATGATGCAAACATAGTTGCAATTAATATATCAACCTGTTTGGTAAGCGAAAATGTATTAAGTAACATATTTAAACTAACTAAATTTGTTATATCAATAAACCTTTAATTTTAAATAATATTTTTAAAAATGATTCATGAGCAAAATTATGTTCAATGATTAATGAGAAAAATTACGGAAATCCTACAAAGGATTCAACCTCCTCTGCTTAGTCCAACAACAATTCTAGTTATCATCCGATATATTGGAAATACCATATTTCTTAAAAGATTTTAATTTGTATTAACATTTTTCCATACATCTAGAATATTTTAGTATAAAACATCAATCGTTTGAAAACTGAGCGATTATCTATAAATTATATTTTATAATTTTAGTTTATCGTTGGATAACAGAGTTTTTGTATTTGGTTATAATTTTTTTAAAACAAATGTGAATTTAGGGTATGCTTTATTCACGGGAGGCATACTAAATCTTTTATTTTATTTTGCGTTGAAAAAGGAGTTAGGTTGACTTTTCCACACAGTATAACCAAAAATATCGTAAATTTCTCAATTGTTAAGTAAAAATAAGGGAATTATCAAAAGTTTTTTGGTATTTAACATTAATATTAGAGAAAAATTATGTTCTAAATTTGAAGTGCCCCAACCCTTCTCTTAATTTTCCCCAAGAATTTTCAGTTCGTTGAAATCTTATCAATGTTTGTAAAGAATCAACGTTTAATTACAAGCTTCTACTAATTCATTCATTTTAATTAAAAGTACAAACAGTAGTAATTATGCATTCTCAGAAAAATCAGTTCAACGTTGAATCAAAAAATTAATACCTAAAAACTAAAATACCGTGCAATCTTGCTGCTATCTAAATAAAGCGTTAAACTGAGCCATAATTTCGTTGAAGTTAATCAGCATATGCTGATTAAGATCTTATTATTAATTAAGATAATTGATCTTATTATTATGGATGTATTATCCGTATTAGCCGTCTTCAGAATCTAAGCCAATCTCGGTAACTAGCCCGTCACGCGATATGCATTGTCAATGCTAGAGAGTTTCCACTAAACGCTATTACGCGCTCTTCGGAAACGCTTTCTTCGCGGAAACTGCTTTCGTTATTTTGCCCATTTTCGAATTATTTCTACCAACTACTTTCAAACACGTGGTAAATAGATCCCGTGAGCTATGTCTGGTTATAATCTCTCGCATTAATTCAAGGCGATCAGTGTTCTGTGGGTGACCAAAGTGATCGCAAAAGATTCCACATTTTACAGTTTCTTCACTTCAGAGAAAGGAATTAATATATATATATATATTGAAACTACTAATAATGCTCAACCAATATGATGGGAAGAAAACCTTTCTTTCATTTGAAATATTAAAAAGTTTTCATTAATGCTTAAGAAATTTCATAACTTTGAAATTAGCAAAATAAACTGAAAATGACATTTCTTCAAATGCCAATATTTATTGCCCTTATCAGCAATTTAAAAAGTTTCTATCATTGCAACAAACATACACTTCGGTTCATTTTAATCAATATTTGAACAGTGACATATATCTATCTCGTGTAAGTTTAATTCAATATTTTCTTAAAATTAGCATATATCTTTTGCACTTTATTTGTTTCATACAAATTAAATCTCTAATAAGAATGGTTAAGTTTCAGAATTTGAAGCAAATTAAAACTAATAGATCCTTTACAACATATAGTAAATGTACAGAGAGCAAAATAATAATTCCCTGAATAACATTTGGTTTAATGATCGTATTTTCACTAAGATTCAATCTTTATGTTTCGGGACTTAACCTTAGATATGCTGTTTAATTAGTGCAACTAATGTTTAATACGAAATCAGACAAAAAGTAGTGCTTTCTCTGCACAATCATAACTTTTTTTTAACGGATTTGGATTCCTTATCTCTCAAAACACCAAGGGTAGCCGCAATCGGCAAAATATGGCCTCAATAATTTTGTCATGAAAGAGGTCGTAAGCTTGGAACCCTTAGTTTAAACTTTACTTCTTGCATATTTCGTCCTATCTCGTTTACTTTTTATGCGAAGCGAAAGATTTTTGCGTACAATTATAAAGTTGTCAAGACCAAAGAAAATTCCATGCAAAAATTGTTTTCTAATGACCATTTATTATTTTATTTAATAACAGTAAAAAAATTACTTATAAGGTATAAATAATTTAAACTTTTTTTAACCAAGGTAGTTTTAAATTGAAAGATAAATAATTTAAACAAAATCGCCTTTACCATTTGAAATTATATTGGTTAAAATGATGAAAATATTTGTATACCATACAATTCATTTCATCCAATTTCAAGTAAAATAACCAATGATTATTAAAAATTATTTTTTTGCATGGAATTTTCTTTGTTTGAACTAATTTAGAATTGTATGCAAAAAGCTTTCCATTCGCTTAGAAAAGTGTACGAGATATGGCGAAACACGCAGTAAGTAAAATTATCATCAAGGGGTCTGCATTTTTGACGGCTTTCATGCTTAAATTACTAGGCCATATTTATTAGATAACGACTAAACCTCACATGTAGAGGTTCAAAAAATCCGAATCCGTTGAAACAAAGTTTTTTTTCTTCGAAATTTTGATTTTGCACTAAGAAATGAACATATTTTAGAAAACATATTTTATGTATATTTCTTATTAAGAACAGCATATAAAACATAGTTTATACATAGTTCGAATGAACGTATTTCATCTTTTAAACCATTATGATTGATTCCTAGCACGCGAAAATTCGACCATTAGATCAAAAGTTATTCAGTGTCTTTCTTCCCTTTTTCATTTACGCACTGTAATCTTTTACTTTAGAAAAAAATATTTTTAGCAGCTTAGATTGAACAATGTGCAAAAATATTATAAATTCACCAACAAGAAATTCTTTAATTATTAAACTAATTAAGCATTTCACAGTTTTGCATTTTGAGCAGGAGAGTCTATCATCGCCTCAAATTTCAAAGTTGTAAGTGCCACAGTTTGCTATGAAGTCGGAAAAGGATGCAGGCACACCCAAAAATTTTACGCAAAGTACTACAGTGAAAATACTTAATAATAAATCTGCTTGCTTCCATTCCGTGGTGGGAGCCCAAATCTCTTCAGTGACTGATTCGCACGCTCTTATTTAAGTTCATCACAATGATCGCAGTCTTTTTATTTTTATTTTTCTGTTTTATACAGAATTAAACATTCTTTAGTGGAGCTTCAGAAGGAATAACTTAAGAACCAATCAAAGAGCCACAAAATAAAGAACATATTTCAATTCAGTTCCTCAAAATTTATAATAAGTTCAATTGATATCAAAATTTTTTGTGTTTCAAAAAATTTATGTTACTCTTGAAATAATTTTTTAACTCTTTCAACTCTTGATAATTAAAAGAATAGTCTGAAGAATAATTTCAAAATGATGAAAAAAAATTTCTTACTGAAAAATTAGATCATCACAGTGATGGCAATTTTCTTTCTTTCTTTTACATACATCTTTAAAACGTTTTTTAGAGGCGAATAACTTAAGAATTATTCAAGTGGAATTGAAGAAATTACCCTATTTCAATTCAGCACTAGAAAATTTATGAAAAAAGGGCTTTGTTTGTTATCAAAGTTTCATGTTACACTTAGCGTCATTTTTTGCTAGGCATAAGTTTGATCTTGTTGCAACTTAAGTACCATAGTCCAACACATAAAGGTGATCAGAGTTTATATGTTTAATACAATTCAATCAAACACCATTTGAAAGTATTATTCGTGCCCTATTTCCTTCTGTTATATTTGAGAAATACATATAAAGATAAGAAATAATTCACTGTCATCTAACGTCTACTAACACAATGCGGCCTTTTTGAATAAATTATACTAGAAAGCATAGTAGATTGAAAGTTCAGACCATTCCCTTTAGTAAAAGGCATTGCAATCAAAGTCTTGAAAATGCTAAAAAAAAAAATAGTAAAATTATAAATACGTTCTGAAGAACAGTTTAGTAATTTTATCACGATTATTCATTAAAGGAGGAGATTATGGCGTAAAACCCTTTTTTTTAAATTAATTTACTTTTCCGCATTGTATATTTGTACTAAATGCTTGAGTAATGAGAACTAACCGTTATTATAACAAACAAAGAGACTATCAAAACAAATTACTTTTTATACCGAAACTTATTGTGTTTATTAAACAAGAAATCTCGTTTTATATTATTGTTTTTCTTCTTATTATTATTATTCAGAAACGTCTATACTCTGCAAAATGGTTTTTCTGAAAGAATATTCTTTTAAATGTTGCCTTTTACAAAATTTACACTTAAGTGCTTTGGAAAATTTGTGAATTATAAACTAAATATAGTTTAAAAAATAAATGCTTAAGCAAATCAATAAATTGATTGTAATAATTTGAAAAGAAAGTTGTCTTACATCTAGATACTAATATGAATTTTTATTAATGTGATCAATTAAATAAAAAATAACGAGATTTACTTCCCTCTTAAGTAACAGAATAACGATAGATTAAGTTAAGTTGGATGTAATAGTTGCAAAATAAACACATCCATTGATTAAACCAAAAAATATGCAGTAAAAACTTGATACGAACAATTAAATAAACCGAAGTAATTAACTAAAAAATATAAACTAGTTAAAACATTATTAAAAATAAACTTTTATAGAAAGATTTTAAGCGAATTGTATTATCCATAGTTTTGTTTATTTATTAAATTAGCTGGTTGAAGTTTATTAAGGGAAATATAAGTCATTTTTTAATTTTTATTATAGAGTCAAAGAGGCGCCATTTCATTTTAGAATATAGTTCTGACCGTAAGCCGAAGACTTTTATCGTTCAAGTTCGCTTAGATTAAAAAAGGGCACCCTAGATTTTATTTTATGTGCAAATTTTAAGATTCAAAAGCTACATATTATTCTTAGAATAGTATGAATTTTCTAATCAGTCATGTTACTTTATTGGCTTTTTATCTAATACTCGTTTGACCATTTCTTAAATATGGAAATGCCAACTCTTGTGAGATAAATCAAACGCATTTCCTCTTGAAAATATCTGTACCATTTTGTTCTTATAATCAAACATATCAAATTATCTTTTTCACTTCGATTCACAAAACATTTATTTCAAAAATAAGATTTATGGACTACAAACACATTTATAACAAGATATCCATTTCTATTCAAGTATTAAATGCATAAACCCTAACAGATAAATGTAATTAAGAACTATAGATTAAATTTCTGACAGAAGATCTGTGAAATAGCTTGATTTTCCAACTAGGGCTCAATCTTAATGGTTTAAAGGGGTGACCTCAAATATGCTAATTAATTCGAGCAGACAATATTTTAAGTTCCGAAATTAGGCATAAAAATGAACTTTTCTCTGAATAAATATACCTTTTATGGCGGATTTAGATTCTGCACCATCAAAATAAGGGGTCGACATAATATCTGCTCCAATAGTTATATCAGGAGAGCGGTCAAAAGCTTGGACCCCTTAATGTTAATTTTGCTTTTTGCGTATTTCGCCATATCTCAAGAACTTTTAAAGCGAATCAAAATAATTTTGCACAAAATAATAAAATGTGTTTATCCAGAGATAATGCCATATAAAAATATTTTTTTTTAAAAGTTATGTATAGTATTTTATTTAATAATAGTAAAACAAAATTGAATAGTAAGGTCGACAAAATTTTACATCAATTGAAAGGATATAATTTTAAAAGACAAATATAAAATTTGTACAAAATTGGTCGAATAGTTCCTAAGAAATCAAATTTGAAATATGGACTTATTTAAAATTTAATAACACAGAAATTGAGTGTGGTTACTTACCCACCTGAAACTGAGGTTACTTACCGACATGAAACTTTTTTTTAGTTAACCATCTTCCTTTATCGGTTATTCATTTTTGTAACGCCAATATTTTTTCATAAATATTCATTCATAATATTTTTTTCAATACTATTCATAAATATTTCATATATAATTTTTTTTTTCATATGATATGTAATAAATATTACATATAATTTATATTTTAATATTAAATCTTCATTAAAAGTAATTGTGTATAAATTAACACTGACACTTTAATAAGTATTAGACAATTTTGATATTTTTGTGTGTGTATTACTTTAATATAAATTGACGATGTCTCATAAGCCTAATTAATAAGCTTTTCATAATCATAAGAAAGCCTGCATGTGTTATGAGTTAACCAAACTCGAGAATAAGTAGTTAAAAAAAAGTCCTCAAAGTGGGAGTCGATGGTCTTACTGTTCATCTATACAAGCTCATCACTTATAAGCACTGAACTCATTTCTGTCTTCATAGAGGATATAAACTATTAAAAAAGTTAAATAAAAATGCTTATCTAACAAATAAATACATGTGAAGCACAACATAATAGAGAAATTTTATCGAACTCCTTTAGTTAAGAAACTGCGAAAATAATGATACATATTTTTAATTAAAACAGCAGTTGCTTCATTGGTATGCAGACAGAGTGAGAAAAGTTCTCCATGACATCAGGGTGTGTGTGGCCAGACAAAAGCGGCTAACTTTTTAACTTCCCGGGTGGTGGGCAATTTATACGGAAGTGAGAATCGGAATTTTCGGCACTATCGGGTGTGGCCAGATATTTTTCCTTTATACAGTTTTTCGTTTCTTCAATAAATTATCAATGTCTAAACATATATTTCATTTTCCATTATGAAATTGAAAGAAAAGAGAGTTTAACAGATGGTTAACTTAAATAATTTATTATTCCGATGTTCAAGGATTCTTTTAATTTTATTGTTCATTTCGAAATCATTTTATATACTTTGTAGAACGATAACTGCGTTCAGATGTAGATCACTATGTTTCTTTTCTAAGAAAAGCGTATTTTTATCAGATAATTTTAAGCTTGCATACGGCGTTACAAATAAATACACGATTCGGTGAATCTTGAGAAAGTATGACAATCAAGAATGGTAGAACATGATTAATGAAGAATTTTTTTAAATTATCAGTGATTAATAATATTAATCTATACGCTTTTGGCTATCATGAAACATGCTCCGGAGAGAACTTAACACTTTGAATTATTGAGTCAATTAGAGCAAAGAAAAATGTCTCTACTATACCCTATGGATTTTCACTTTATTGTTTATTGGATAAATTATTTAAGAAATATTTTCGGCAATGAAAAAACACTCAGCAGCTGACCTTCAAAATATTAGCACAGAAAAGATTTTTTTCCTGATTGACTATTTCAAATAGTGTAACAAAATTTTACAACTCAAGCTGAAAAAATTACTTATTTTAAAAAGTTTATTTTATTAGTTCATTTTATATATAATTCATACCATATTTTAAATATTATGTGCAGGAATTTTTAGCAAAATTTAAATGTGTTCTATACATAATAAATATGCTTTTAAATTTTTTTACTTTTCAAGAGACAGAAGTGACTGTTAGGGGACAGGAGTAAAAATTAACTCAAACAGGAACTAAATTTAACAAATGTTGCCGTTTTTAGTTACACTACATATTAACAAAACAAAATAAATTTTATTTTCATAAAACAAATTGCCTTAACTGTTTCAAATTAGTCTATTTTTAAATGCCTAGTTGAGGCTAAGCTTGGTGATGCAATAAATTTACATAAAACTTCTTTTCCAGGCATCTTTCGTTTGTCTGGACGAAATTAATTACCGTAAAATACAGATTAACACCATTTTTTCCCCCGAAGACGATAAAATATTAAATTTTTCAACCTCTATCCCCTTCATTGCTTATTTATTCCTCAAATATCAAATTTTATTGATTTGAATTTACATTTTACAAAATAGTTTATATTTTGATTTGAAGTTTTCTATGGGAAAAATTAATCTTATAAAATTGTTAAGATTTGCTTTTGGCTAAGACTTCTGAAATTCGGCTAATATACTGATATTTAATATACTGGTTAATAATTTGTAATTTATTGCTCCTCAGCACAGGCCCAGCATATACATACATAATTATACATGCATTCCTGACACAACAAACTAAGTGTATTGGTTAAAGACCTAAGTATATAAGTAAATAAATTGCTCGACAGTTTTTTTTTTTTTTACTTATTTCTTAATTATGTTTTAGTTTAAAAAAAAAAAAAATAAATAAAAAAAATAAAATAAAAAATAAAAAAAACATTTTTTTCGAAAACATCAGTGAAGCTTTCCAATTAGTGTTTTGAAAAGATAAAAGATAAATTTAAAAAATAAGTTTTGATTAATTATAAATAAATAAAAACTGTTAGTTTTTATAAATTACATACTAATTCATACTTAACTGTTGTGAGGCGATAGTTATAATCTTGGCTGGAAATAATTTTACTTTCTTTAAAAGAAACGAAAATACCAATATACTTTTACTGGTATTTTCATACTTGTATCTTCATACTTGTACTTTTCCTTTCTTCTTTTTCCTTTCTTTTATTTTTCTTAACTTTTTAAATTTATAATTTCATTTCATTATTTCATTTAGGAAAAAGAACTTTACTAAGAATAAAAATATTAAAAAATATTATACTTTATTTCTCAAAATTTTCAACAAAATATGTGAAACCATAACATATTGGGCTTTCCACTATTATTTTTTCTACTTTTTTCGTACAGATCAGCTTTCTAGTGTTACAATTTTGATTTTTTGTTAATATTCTTTCGTGTATTTGTGTAACATTACTTTTTGTTTCTCAAATCACTTATCGAAAGAAGTAAAGAAATTTAAATTTAAAAAAAAGACAGAGCAATATTTTTTGCAACAATATTAGTGGCAAATTAAGTCACATCAAAGTTAAATGTGCTAGGAAAAATAGGTATTTTTTCAAATAAAAATGTTGAAGATCAAATGATTTATGTAATTGAAACTCACACTTTTAATTTCCACGCAAAAATTTTGCTTTTTTATACATTTTCAGTTTTCTTGTTAAAATTCGTTTATTCAAAATATTTTATGCATCTAATGCCAAAGGTTTGGTATCTCGGCCATTAGACCAAGGGCCAAAACTCGTAAGTAAAACTAAAAAGCTCGTTTATTCAAAGATTTTTATGCATCAAATGCCAAAATTTTGATCTCTTGGTCATTAGACCACGGGCCGAAACTTGTAAGTAAAACTAAAAAACTCGCTTACTCTTAGATTTTTATGCATCAACTGCCAAAAGTTTGTAATCTTGGCCATTAGACAACGGGGTCATCAGTATTTTCCCACTTGACTAGAGAAAAAAGATAGTGTCGTCCAAATGCAAAGCAATCATATTCTGGCCGGTCATACAAAGAGAACATGTAAGGGAGTCAACAATGTTTAACCTTTTGCTTACGGTTGATGCAACATGTGGACCACATGTGATGGTACAACATGAAACACCGTAAGCAAAGTGTTAGACGAAAAGAATGGGAACGAAGACAAACATGCCTTGTCAGGAGTCTAAAAGTTGTAACTGCAGTCACGCGAAATGCGTTCTAAGGAAAAATACATTTTAAGATTCTTAACTCCTAAGATGAAAAGTCGTTTACTGAGAAAACGCTTGGGATTCCTAGCAATTTCCAATTTAGCTGAATTGAATGTTAAATTCTCAAAAGGTTTCTGGGTCTTCTTGGCAAGGCCTTCTCATTCCCTACAATGCTACAATGGGAGGAATTTCACTGAAAGCCGAACTTCTGAAGCAAAGTTCTGCATCTAAGGACGCTGGAGTCCTTGACCTCCTTTGACCAGGGCAAATTGGTCAAGTTTTAGTAGTGGTTGGGGCTCACCATTGCATAATTTTGTCATTTTTTCATGAAAATTACTACAGGATTTCCTCGTATTGTTCTAGAAAATTAGTCAGGTTAGTTGCCTTCTGTTTCAACTTAAGATTCTTATAGATAGGTCTCTTCCAGGCTATGAGGAATTCTAGCTTTGGTTGTTAAAAGTGGTAAGATGGGGTAAGCATTAAGTCAATCGAACAAGTAGTTTAAAAGTTTCAAGAGCTATGTATAAAAAGTACTTCTTTTGACACGTACTTATGTGTGAATTTTATATTACTATCCACTGACTATCTGAACATGTAAGGTACATTTTTCGATGTAATTATTTACTCTAAATTGAATGAAACTAATACCGAGAATAAAGTTCAGTTCAGTGCTTGTACTTTATTTATACCCTTTTACATTGCTATAGAGACCAGTGAGGTATCGTTTCCGATTTATTTTTTCACTTTTAATCGAATGAGAACAGGCACGAATCAAAAAGGCTAATATATCAAGAGTTGAAATAACTTTTTTTTTGTATAAAATAGTCTATTTATGTACAACTTTGTACTTTTTATACATAAAAACCCTATAACTTCTTAACTATTATTCCAATCTCTTGTCTAAATCAATTCAGTGTTAACAAATACATCGGAAATAATGTCTCCCTCACCTGTTTAGAAAAAATATATAATGCTTTCCCTCAAATTCTTCTAAAATATTAGAGAAGCGTGTAGAGAAGAGTTGAGGAGTTTCCAGGTATCATTTATAATAGCATGGCAAAGATTTTTGTCAAAAAATATCTTGGGTATTAATTTTCCGAAAAACATTAAATTTCTTTGCTATAATTACTAAACTTATAATTTTAAATAGAAAAATACAAAATTTGAACGAAATCGTTCGGATTGCTATTAAAAAATTTAAATGTAAAAATACAATTATTTTCAACTTAATTACTCAAAAACTATTTAATCTATTCCATTTTTTTTTTTTTATTTAATGAAACGAAATTTAAATTATTTAAAGTAGTAAACTATACAATTCAAATTTTTTCATATTATTAAATTAATTAATAAAAAAAATGGAAAAAAATTTTTTTTTTTGCATTTCTAGGTTAACGAACTTTATAATTTTATGCAAAAAAAAACTTTGCATCATTGTCTTATACACACATTTTGCGTTTCAAATGTGACTAACATTTAAACAAAGTAATAATTTCGTTAGTCCATTTGAAAACGTAATTTTAGAAACTTACATTTACTTTATTATTTTTTCCGAGAGTTTAATTTTTTTAAAACCGCAATGATTTGTGAAATTTGTCATTTTTTTAAAACTATAATTCAGCTTATTGTACTCGTTTTCAGCTTGTGAATACACCAAAAAAAAAAAAATTCAGAACTCGTCTAGATGACATTCCAGGCCTGCAAATTCAACTTTTTCACATAAATTTTTTAGTTTTAAGCCTATTATTAATAAAACGACGACTGAATTCATTCCTCACATTAAATGTGATTAAGCAAAGAAATGGTAGTCTTTTTTTTTTTTTTTTTTTTTTTTTTTTTTTTTTTTTTTGCTAGTATATTCACAGCTTACTAATATTGTTTACTAACTCGGGGTTCCATCAAAAGATGCTCGATCACTTAGGGTTCCGTAGCCGTAAAAAATTGGGAACCTCTGCTTTAGATAGTAGTCGGAATATGATTGCAATTTCGTTAGTAAGAATGTTCACACTCAAACAAACGGAGAAGAAAGCAAGTCAAATAACGCTACATAAAATTAAAGTTTTATAGTAACTCTTTTAATGATTTGTTTCTATTGCTTCTAATATCTTCAATATAAGGGCTTAATACAATAATTCTTAATCCTAACAATACTCATATTTACCTGCAATCGTCGTGACAGCATAATTCAACTGATATTAAAGTATCCAACAAAAATTTCTACAAACATTAATCAAATTCTTTAATTATGAACATATTTAACATCTTCAGTATTCTACTTTCATATCTAAGAGAATAAAATGTTGTCAATTAATTTTTATTAAATTTTTTTTAATAAATACTGCTTATTCAAATATTATTAGTAAAATAAATATATATATATAATGCATTATCAATATGTAATCATTCCCTACTATATATGATCGCCTGAAGGTTCAGACAGATTTATATCAATTACAAGGCTTGTTAAATGGAAAATGAACTGCTTTCCGATTAGTCGGGGTACTTTTAATCTTAGTCATTAATTATCGAAGTAACACATCTCACATAAGACCAGAATGCTTCTTAATAGAGATGCATGAATATATTGTGCAACACCCCGTTGTCTACAGCTTAGGACT